>OX369255.1:4200000-4798576 GCA_947284805.1 Coleophora flavipennella
GGCAGGACACTGATGGAACTGGCATTGTAACATCAGCCGCATTCTACAGGTCTCCAATGGCTGCTTCTCCAAGATCCTTGGCAGGTCAGGCTACTAGAGCCTTTGTAGGGAGCAGATTTTTTAAAAAATCATCATCATCATATCAGCCGAAGGACATAGGCCTTCCCCAAGGATTTCCACGACGACCGATTCTGCGCTGCCCGCATTCAGCGGCTTCTCGCGACCTTAACTAGGTCATCGGTCCACCTAGTGGGAGGCCTGCCTACACTACGTCTTTTGTTTTGGTAGCCTGGCATCTGCCGGGGATTCTTCGCACCCCATGCCCTGCCGGTACCTTGACCGCTACCGGAGCCAGGAATAGCGGGGCCGCCGGGGACTAGGGGCCGTATTTTGTTTGTGTCGATCATTAAAAAAAACAGGTCTGAAAAAAATAGTTTTCGTATTTTGTTTGTAAATTCGAACAAGCCGACCAATGCGAGCTGCATCTTGCACGTAAAAAATTTCAAACGGAAACGCTTCAACTAAGTTTGTGCTGTTGACTGGTACTACATTCGGTCCATCAGCATAAACTTTACTCTCCGCCTCTGTAGTATTATTACCTTTTTTTAATGAAATTTCAAAATGTAGGGATGACGAATGCTAGTCATCTGAGTTACTTTTATCATCTGTCAAAAACTACATTTTGTTCTAAAAATGTTAGAAATACCTAGGCGTGACATCATAGTTTAGCAGCGTCATATATTATGTACTCATTTTAAGATTTTGGTAAATTATAAATCGAAGCCTTGATGGAAAACAAAACGAGTAAGGTTTTCCGAAGCTTAAGTAGGAGGGCAATTTAGTGATCAAGAGTTCATAGTTTATTTCTGATGCTGTCGTCATACCTCTCATTTTCGTGGTCAGAAAAACAATAGAAAATCGGTGGTTCCTTTTTAATTTACAATGTTCACCTTTTATTATAACCAACCAGGTATCTAAAAACAATAAGGTGAACCGAGGCAAGTGTGACGAAAATTTTACTGACGCCATAGTTTTCATGGGAAAAATCCTACATTTTATTGTTAAAATACCAATATTTTTATTTTTAAACCTTTATTATTTAACGGTAGTTTGATTGGTTGTGCAAATTAACACATTTATCATTATCTCAAGTACAAAAACTTAATTTCACTTCAGAAAGATCGCTTACTGTCACACATGCCCCTGACTGGGGAAAGTGTGACAGTCTCGAATATCTTCTTAGTTAACCGTTGTTATCTACAATTCCTACCAAAATACAACAAGATATGTGTGAGTATCACTGTAATTTATACTCTATTTTAACGCACTAAGATTGGTTTTTGCGTAACGATAAATTTTCAGTTTAATGGGGCAAGTGTGACATTATTATTTTTAAATAGTGATGTCAATTATTTTATCGACTGTCACACTTACCCTATGTTATTATTTTATCGACAGTCTAAGCTTATATACTAACTGCAGGAATCAAACATGGTAAGTATTGAAATAGGTACGTTTATTAGATTTTTTTTTAATTAACTGAAGTATAACATTGCTTTCTTATATAATATTTTTCAGCCTTTATGTTAAGAATGGCACTATCAAATTAACTTTAAAGAATACTTAACGGCTTTATTTATCAAAACACAATTGTTTAAAATCCTTTATAGTATACTATTTTAAAATTACAGCTTTGAAGTGAATTGTGGTTTAATGAAAGGTTTGTAAAGGGTTTTAAGGAATCGTGTTTTTATAAGTAAGACCATAAAGATAAAGAGCTTGATAAAACATGTCTAAGAACCACCGCTAGAAAACCTTGAGTTCAAAAAACTAGCATTTAAATCGTTTCACCCGTTAAACACATCGTGGTTAGATCATAAAGTTAATTAAGTATTAACTTTAATCGATATTCCCATCGGTTAGTGTCCCATCACTACTTATGTTGCTCTCTTACAAGAAGGCTGGGGTTACTGTGACGCGTCACGCTTGCCTCACTTATGGTTTATCTGGGGAAAGTGTGTCGATACGCACATCTCCGTAAATAATGGACTTAACTTCACAGAAATATATCACACTGTAAGTTCCAATACTATTAAGCATAACTCACCTTGATTTCTGTTGATTCAGCTCGTCAAACTCCCAGAATAACAAAAAAACACGGAACTCAAAACCTTGCAGTTCATTCTTTTTCGGAGGACATTTTGGAAATGGCGTCGGTCGGTAAAACAGTCAAGGCTGTGCGCGCCAGTGTCAAACAAAGCGATAGTTTAATAGTTCCTGCAACGTTTGATAGGTGGCGGTTTAAGATATAATACCGTTAAATGGTGTTATTCGCAAGAGTCACACTTATACCCGCGTCACACTTGCCTCGGTTCACCTTACTAGCAAAGAGATTTGATAACAAAATACGAAGAAACTTTTTTCCCGACCTATTAATAATCGAAAAGTGATCCTGATACCTGTTGCAGGCAAGTAAATATATCGAATTATTTACGTAACTCGATACGCACGTGATTTTTTGTTGTAATCGCAACGCGCGCGCCGCCGATACGTCGCAATGCGAGGCCCACAGACCGCAGTCAGACATCAACATCAGTAGAGCAACCTCACTCCGAACAATTCCAAAAATGCAGTAACATATCCGCGGCCGAAACTGGTCCCGACCACAGCGTCACAGAGCTGACAACCTCACTTCGCGCTCACCGCAGCCGTCCTTACCTAACCAACTTGAAAAGACCTCTATTTTCCTACTATTAATTCTGAGTTGAGCACTCTCAATAGGGATGACGACAGCAACAGAAAAAAAAATCCCTAACCCAATTGTTACCCAAATCCGTCTAGTAGTTTGGGAACTAGAGCACCGGGCTTCTAAGTTAACGTAAAAAAAGATACGGCCGTTTATGCAGCAAGTTTAATTTAAACACTCTTCATCATATCAGCCGAAGAAAGTCCACTGCTGGACATAGGCCTCCCCCAAGGATCTCCACGACGACCGGTTCTACGCTGCCCGCACCCAGAGGCTTCCCGCGACATTCACCAGGTCATCGGTCCACCGAGTGGGAGGCCTGCCTACACTACGCTATCCGGTGCGTGGTCGCCACTCGAGAACTTTACTGCCCCAACGGCCATCTGTTCTAAACACTCTTAAGGGAATCAAAATTCATAGGGTATTTTCCGTTGACCTGGAACTATAAAATTTGGCAAGTAATACCGTCTTAAACAGGGAAAAATATGAAAACTGTACAATAGGGCTGACGACAGCATCAGAAATAAATTATGAACTCTTGATCACTAAATTGCCCACCTACTTAAACTTCGGAAAACCTTACTCGTTTTGTTTTCCATCGAGTCTTCGATTTTTAATTCACCAAAATCACAAAATGAGTACATAAATGACGCTGCAAAACTATGACGTCACGACTAGGTGTTTCAAATATTTTTAGAACAAAATGTCGTTTTTGACAGATGATAAAAAGTAACTTAGATGACTAGCATTCGTCATCCCTATTTGATGGTGTAATACTAATGAGCAACAAGGTGACGGTAAAGGCTGGTTTCGTATGAACAAGAAATATGAGAAGTGTCTATTTACGTTACGTAGCACTGAATGTCAAATGATTTTGCGGTTGACATAGAAAAAATCTTGGTTAGCTTTGTCTGTCTGTCCGTCGGATATTGAGGCGTGCGCCATAAAATAAACCACAATTAATATTTGAAGTTTAATATTCGTAGAATCCAGATGGAGTTAGGCCCTTACATCATACTAATATTATAAACGCGAAAGTTTGTATGTATGGAGGTTTGTTATTGTTTCACGCATAAACTACTGAACGTATCTGGATGAAATTTGGTAGGTAGATACATTAAGACCTGGATCAACATATAGGCTACTTTTTTCCACACTCGCGAGCCGCTTGTGGCTTGGAAACAGTCATAGAAACTAGGTTTACGCGAGCGAAGCTCTGGCAAAAGCTAGTGTAATATAAGGTCTTTACCATAAAATTGCCGATTGAATGAAAAAGTTCAAGGGAGAAAATTAACACTAAAAAAGTTATTTAAAAAAATTATTCGCAAAGCATAATTATTAGACTATTAAACATTTAAAGATGGTTAACAAATAACTTTTGTTGAAATGTTTTGAGAACACGTTGGCTTTTTTAGAACCCATGAAGACGGGTTTTTTTCTTCTGAAAAAATCGCCTATTATTGAGAAAAAATACTTAATAGCAATATTAAAGCTCTAGAGTTATCGCAGCAGTTGTCATATTTTGGAATACCGGCGCATAAGATTTCGTCCCTTTTAGGAAAATTCAAGAAAATTAAGTAGTTAAAAAAAATTGCCCAATCTGACCACTAAGACGACGCCCTTGCTCCATTCAATGGTACATAGCTCTGTGGATTGGAACATGAAACACTGATCACTTATAATAGACCATAAGTCAACAATAAAAACCAAGAACTTTTTTTTTCAAAAAAAAATTTGTTTATGCTCGAAAACTGAATCAGCAATTTCATAGATAAAGACCCATTAGTTAAGTATATCTGGTTCCTACCTACCTCATCTATATGTATAAAAAAAATACTGTTTGTTTGTAAGCGCTTAATTTGAGAGTTACTGGACCGATAAGGATATGATTGTGAATGTTCATAGGAATCCAAATAAAATATTTAGAGGAAGAATAATTTAAATGGTTGCCCGGATAGTTTAAAAATTCGGGAAAAACTAACAGCTCTTTTTTTCTATGATTTTTTTAAGAACTCAAGATTCGTACGATGCACCCTCGATTACCATCACAAAAAATATATCCACGCAGACGAAGCTGTAGGCAAAAGCTAGTAATTAATAATTTTTGGTTATAAAATTAAAAATCGACTTACTCCTATAGAACTTCACCCCAATTTATAAAATTAAATGCGCCAGTTGGTCGGCGAGGTAAGAAAAAACCCGAGTTGTACCTCCGGGCACCAAACCCGATACCTCGCCAGCACGCGGATACGCCGCAACCCGACACCGGCCACCCCCAGCCCCGGACAACCTGACATGCTATACTGCAACAGTTTGGATCCGCACTTGGCGATTTTTTTTACAATTGATAAGCCCTTAGCATCATCCCACGTGACGGTAAGTAACGATGATACCGATGATATTTTTTTATTCACAATTGGTAAACCCTTAAAATCATCTTATCTTATGATAAGTGACGATCACAGAACAGGTAATAATTGTTTATATCTGTTCTGTGGTGACGATGATGCCGAAGATGTAAGTGGGCCTATCGAGATTCCCCAACACAATGGGGAACTGGCTAACTTATTTTCAAGCCGTAACATACTAATGCTGTTAACATTGATGTTTGGCGGAAATACTTAGATAATATGGTGGCAGCTAGCCAGCCAGGCTTAGAAAATACCCTTCCACCAACAACCATACCGAGTCTTTCAAAGTTAGACCGTGTCCTCCTGATGTGAACCTAATGGACTTAACCATTACGCCATTAAGGCGGTAAAATTACCTTAAATTATGTATAATATAATTTTTTTTAGAGCAGATGGCCGTTGGGGTAGAAAAGTTCCCGAGTCGCGACCACTCACCGGAAAACGTAGCGTAGACAGGCCTTCCACTCGGTGGACCGACTACCTGTTGAAGGTCGCGGGAAGCCGCTGGATACGGCCATTGCAGGACCGGTCGTTGTTGGGGGAGCTCTTTGTCCATCAGTAGACACCCTTCAGCTGAATGATGATGATGATGATATACAGGTGTTACAAAATTTGTGTAAGTCTCGTTACAAAGCCATCATACTAAACAACTTTTGTTTTATGACTGCTGAAATCACAAAAAAATAACTCTTCATACAAATCGATCAGCTTATCGAACAATTTTGTGCATTACTGTATGGGGTTTTTTTTTTTGAGAATTGAAAATGTGAACCTTGGGAAAAACTGTTCAGAATGATGAGTAGACCCTCCAGTTAACGGGTCCTATACCAATTTTTTTAACACCCTGTATACCTAGGTAACGTATAGGTTACCGTTGAACCATATAGGTTTCCGTTGAAACTTTAAACTTATGTACTCGTATTTGGATCACATAATAGTTTAGCTTATCTGCAAGACTAATTTCAATCCTGCTATAAACCGTGATTAAGTAAATCTATGGTTTTTTAATTATTGTTTATTTTGGACTGTAACTTAAAAAAACACGTAATTGCGACATTTGAATTTTCTGTTCACTCTGGTCAGTCAAAAACAAAGTAGTTACAATTTATTTTAAATACTTGAACCCAAAAACAAAGTAGTTGCAATTTATTTAAAATAATTGAACCCAAAAACAAAGTAGTTTCAATTTATTTAAAATACTTGAACCCAAAAAAAAGTAGTTACCATTTATTTAAAATACTTGAACCCAAAAACAAAGTAGTTATAATTTATTTAAAATACTTGAACCCAAAAACAAAGTAGTAACAATTTACCTAAAATAGTTGAACCTAAAAACAAAGGTTATAAGTTATAATTTAACTAAAATACTTGAACCCAAAAACAAAGTAGTTGCAATTTATCTAAAATACTTGAACCCAAAAACAAAGTAGTTACAATTTATGTAAAATACTTGAACCCAAAAACAAAGGAGTTATAATTTAACTAAAATACTTGAACTCGAAAAATGTATTCGAGTAAAGACTAAAGAGTCATTGTCGTATCAGCCGAAAGACGTCCACTCCCTACACGAGAAAGAAATTATCGTAAGAAGATGCTATTTCTTTCAGATGTTAGTAAAAAGTGTTTTGTTAATAATAGTTTCATTCGTCGAACTTGTAAGTTTTATAATGATCTCCTTATGGATGTGGATATGTTTTCTTCTTCTTTGTACAACTTTAAGCGTCAAGTAAAAACTAAACTCCTTTTCTCTTTTTAAATCTCTGTACTTGTAGCCTCATTAACTAGTTTCGTTTCTTCTGTTATATTCTTATTAATTGTTCTGTTATATGTTCATCGTGCATCGTCCACCGCTATGGCTTTTTATTTAAATAATATAATAATTATGTAAACTATAGGTCTATATTGAAGTAAGTCGTTTTATAGACTTATTTAAATGACTGTTTCTATTTAATAAAAAATAGAAAAAGACAAGGTTTTCCACAACTGCCGGTCCTGCGCTGCCCGCATATAGCGACTTTTCTCCACCTTCACCGGGTCGTCGGTCCTTCGAGTGGGAGATCTACTTACGATCTGTCTCCCGTGTGTGGTTGTCACTCGAGGACTTTACTGCCCCTGTCCTAATCCGTTGTATTCACAATGTACCCCGCCCATTGTCAATTCTGTAGTAAAAAGTAGAGCTGTTTGACTTGAGCCTTAAGGATTACAAAAAGCCTGGCTTTGATTCAATTTTAAAGATCACTGCTTCCTTTAAATATAACCTTCTTGTTTCAACTGTGAGCTCAACTATCTTCTGGACTGCCTTCACTAACATCTTACTCCTGGCAGGTACTATGAGACGGGCTCGATCAGGCCGCGTGCCATCGGCGGCTCCAAGCCCAGGGTTGCCACCGCGGAGGTGGTCAGCAAAATTGCGCAGTACAAGCGGGAGTGCCCCTCGATCTTCGCGTGGGAGATTCGAGATCGCCTGCTCAGCGAAGGCGTCTGTTCTTCGGACAACATCCCTAGTGTAAGTAGAACTTATTTTTCCTCTCATTGTAATTATTTCAGTGGCTTAACATTCGGCAATGAATTGTCATCTGCGTGATGTCATAATATTGGGTAAACTGCTTGATGATTCTAATCACTCAGCTCACTATAACATCAACCAATGCTGTAAAGCTTTTTTAAATTGGACACGAAATGTTCCTGATTGCATCTATTATATTTAGCTGATTATTTTTAAATGTTTTTGTCTATTTAGATAACAAATTTGAAGAAAACCAATGACTTAAGAGCATAGAAAAGCCCAGGGCCATAATAGGAATACTAAATTATACTTATTTGTTAGACAATAGTAGCTTGTCTCTTAGAATAATATAAGAGCTTACCTATGCGTAAGATATTTTAAATCCATTTTCAATGTTTTAAATTTTTACCTAGGTATTAAAATCACCAAATTAGAGCATCAAAGACTATGCCAGTAACATAACAGTTTTAGAAAATAACTTTAAATTAAAAAAAACAAACTGCATAAAAAGATTAACCCTCTTTTTGAGAAGTCAGGTAAAGTGTATCCTATGCCACTAACGGGATTAGGACGAAACTAACGATACCTCTCACTCTTAAATCCATCAAGCCGTTAAGAAGATACAGTGGGAAAAAGAAACTTACATACATCACATCAGCTCATACACGTCCCCACCGAGGGGCTCGAACCTACCCTGAATTAGGGCGATCGGCCCAGTGCGGATTGGTCAACGTCACACACAACCTTCGAGTATCTTCGCGGGCGTGTGCATGTTTCCTCACGATGTTTTCCTTCACCGTATAAGAGCGTCGGATAAACGTTCATATGAAATCTAAATTCGAAAACACATTGGTACGTGGCAGGATAGAACCACGACCTCCCGGATAGGAGGTAGCGGCCCTTGCCCTTACGCTACCGACGCTCCACACATATACATACATACGTATATATTAGACCTGAAAATAATATAGTTCATTCATTACATTACCCTCCAGTCGTGTAAGAAATGGGTTATTTGAAATGATTAGTAGTGAAATATTGTAATAAATAAAATTGTAGATATTCGTTTCGTTTTGTAACATGGTACGCTATTATTCGATCTTCTTTCATTCCACCTTTTTTTCAATCCATCTTATTGTTCTTTTACGCATGCGCTGTCATCTGTGTGACAATGTGATTCCATAATCAAAATTATTTCCACCATTCAATATATTTTTCAAAACCAAACTTAGAAACTTAATAAAATAACTAGCTTTTGCCTGCGGCTTCGCCCGCGTGGACATCGTTTTTGTGACTGACTTAGAGGGTGCGCGGTGCGCGAGCCACAAGCAGCTCGCGAGCGTGGTTATGAATTTTCTCCAGATTCCTTTGGGAACTATATCAGGATATGCTTATTAGTAAATCGTGTCATTTCCCACCCCCTTAACCATCTCTGTGCAAAAAATCACACAATCCATTGTTCCGTTGCGATATTAAAGAAATTAACCAAAAAAGATTATATTTTCAGTTCTCTCGGGCATTGCATCGGGCTATGCTATTTTTACGGGATAAAAAGTAGTCTATGTCCTTCCCCGTGACACAGGGTACCTGCATGCCAAATTTCATAAAGATTGGTCAAGGCGTTGAAGCGTGAAAAGGTAACAAACAAACACATTTTCACATTTATTATATTATTAAATAATAGGAAGGATTGCTTCCCATGGTATAGGCAATGTTGAAAAAAAAAGTAATAATTTAATGACAGTCCATACATATAGTTCAATTGCAGGATTGTATAGCTCCTTATCTTCCCCTGCACTATACAGCACTCCCCATTTCTCCCCTCGGCACCCCCTCCACTTCTCGTGGCAAAACAATATGACGTTATAACTTTTTCTTCATTTTTCCCTTTTTTGAATACGGGGCGCCGATGCCTCCCTCTGGGCATCCTCAGTCGTCGATACGTCTTTGGTTATAAGGGTTGATGCTTTGATAATAATAGCGAGGGTTCCATACATAGGTAGGTATGTCTGGTTTGTTGTAGTAGGTTTAATATGTCGATAAGATTTTGAATTACTTTTGAAATTGAACCAGGCGCCAAAGACTTTGGAGGGAGAGGTCATAATTAATATGAGGTCATATAAGCAGATGTTCATGAGTTGTTTTGACGAGTTCTATTTTTTTTTATTCGCAATCAGTAAGCCCTTGGCATCATCTCACCTGATAGTAAGTGACGAGGATGCCGAAGATGGAAGCGGGCTTACCTAGATTTCCCAACGCAATGGAGAACTGGCTATCTTATTTTCAAGCCGGAACACATCAATGTTGTTAACACTGATGTTTGGCGGCAAGACTTAGATAAGATGGTGGTAGCTAGCCAGGCGTGCTTAAAAAATGCCCTACCACCAACCAAACAGAGTCTGACGATTTGATCCCATCGGGAATCGAACCCGCGACCTCCTGGTGCAAAGCGAATGGACTAACCATTGCGCCACGGAGGCGGTTAAAATTATGGCGGTTATTTTGGGTATGATCCCCTATGACTCTGAACCACCACTGAGCTGAAGAGAATTTGTCAAAGAAAATATATTACAACGTACCTAAAATACCTAAATATAATAATATGATGTTTTATAAGATTATCTTTGAGGTGTACGGATTTCTAAACGGTGATGCTTTCTTGATCCCATCCATTCCATATACATACGTACCTATTTACGGCCAACTCCTTTAAGCAAACATAATCGTACCAAAAGAGTGTTAACGAAAAGTCTTAAAAGTTAACGTAGCGAAAATGATACAGTAATAACACCGTGAAACTAACGACTCGTCGCCCGTTCACGACGTTCCACGACGGAATTTTTAAACACCCTTTACTTATCTCCCTCGCAAATACTTAACATAAATTAATTAAGAAATTTGCGCCATCACCCTGTTGGTGACGCTTTTAAAAAAAAAGTACTAGCACATTAAGTACTCTCCGCCAAGAATATCGAGAAAAACATAAAAACCGAAACAGAGGGAAAACCGACAAACGGGACCGAGATATGCCGTTTTAATGAGAGCGAAAGAGTTAGGCGGCTATCTCTTTTTTCGCTTATGAAGGGGGGAACCGGGGCGATTTTGACACGGTATGAATAAAGAAAATATGAAGGCTTTTGTTGCCGTAAAAATTCCTGTACAGGGGATAAAGTCTTTAAGTTATCAGCGGGGGTACTTGGAGGGTGGCTGCGCATAGCTATAGGGGTATCGACGAGTTGCGGCAGCTTTGATGTCGTATTTATCGAACATATCGGGTATATTGTTTATGTAGGTAGGTATTTCGTGTAAGAGGGCGCTCAAAGGTTGAATATATTAACGTCAAGTATTCGATCGCTTTAGCCGAACACGTGTCTAGGTTTGTTAAGGCGATGATCTGAGAGAGACATTTTACTGGCATATCAAAACAATGGATACTTATACTGCAAACAATAACTAAACGAATTAATTTACTATTACTGCATAAAAACTAAACCTGATTTTGGACAGTCGGGTAAAAATTATCCAATGTCACTCTCGAGATTAAGGCTAAAGTAACGACATGTCGCACTCAAAAATCCATGAAGCTGTTTAGGCTACAGAGCGTACCTAAGAAATATACATACAGACATACACTTGAAAAACATAACCCTTACACATACGACAGAGACCACAAAATCTTTAAACTAAGATATACAGTGTAAACACTATATAGCGACACTCAAGGGACCGTGTATTTTGTGACGTTAGTGAGAGTTTTCGTTATACAAAGAGAAATGAGCGTCAAAGTAAACCAACTGGAGCCAGAAAATTTTGACGTTTCAAAGAGTGAGTCGTTATATTGAGTGACGTTTTACAGAGTTTACACTGTATATTTTTTCAACAGTTTGTATAGTTCTCAATGTAGGTTTGTTAACAACCTGTGTTGTCTCCGCTGCTGGTGCTCAAGTCTCCCCCCGAACTCGGGAAGGTAAGGCCATTGACTTACTTGACTTATTGTCCAAAGTCCCCTCTAGGTGGGGCAGAGGGCGTCCACAGTGCTCCGCCATTGCGTTCTACTTCAGGCTATGACAAACCAATCGTCTTCCGATCGACCACCACTGAGCGCCGTCAGGATTGTTGAAGGAAAGAGTAAGCGTGGCTGTCCTAAACAATCCAGGTAAGGCCATACTCCCTGGATATTTCACAGACGATAAGGCCCTACTCCCTGGATATTCCACAGACGATAGGGCAATACTCCCTGGATATTTCACAGACGATAAGGCCATACTCCCTGGATATTCCACAGACGATAAGGTCATACTCCCTGGATATTTCACAGACGATAAGGCCATACTCCCTGGATATTCCACAGACGATAAGGCCATACTCCCTGGATATTCCACAGTCGATAAGGCCATACTCCCTGGATATTCCACAGACGATAAGGCCATACTCCCTGGATACTCCACAGATGATAAGGCCATACTCCCTGGATATTCCACAGGCGGGGGCCAAGTCCGGAATGGTGGATAGGTATTACAGGGCTAGTAGAAAACCCCACTGTCAGAAGGGTTTTTTTTATTCATTATTGGTAAACCCTTGGCATCATCCCACCTTATCGTAAGTGACGACGATGCCGAAGATGGAAGCGGGCTTACCAAGATTCCCCAACGCAATGGAGAACTGGCCATCTTATCTTCAAGCCGGACCACATCAATGTTGTTATCACTGATGTTTGGCGGCAAGACTTAGATAAGATGGTGGTAGCTAGCCAGGCGGGCTTAGAAAATGCCCTACCACCAGTCAAACCTAGTATTACAAGTTGACCCCACCGGGAATCGAACCCGCGACCTCCTGATGTGAAGCTAATGGACTAACCATTACGCCACGGAGGTGGTTAAACAAACAGCTTATAACCTCGGACTGCCATCTGCGGAGAACGTGTCTTGCAAAGCACGGAAACAGTCGAGATAAATGCCACTATCATCAGCTAAACCCGTCCTGATGGACTCGTGTGTATGGTCAGTTAACTTGCGTGATAATCTCGAGCACGCTCGTCGCACTCAGGTTCGATCACTTCACAGACAGAGTGTATGTAATTGATATGATAATATTTAGGGAATGCCTCCGCTGCCGACGCCGGCACCCAAAAATATCGCCTTCGGGAACCGGTGGTAGATACACTGTCGGCAGTCGAGGTTTAAAAAAAACTCCGAATAAAACAGATGATTTCTTCTTCTGCGAAGCATTCTGGGGGAAGCGAAGCGAGACCCTTTGACTATATAATCAATCAAACGTGAACCTAATATCTCTCGCTTAACTCGCAAATTTTCAATTTTTTACTACGTAGTTTTCACACAAATAATATAAATACTAATAAGATAAATACTCTTTATTGTACACACTAGTTAAAAAAAATATAAACAAATTATAAAAACCCAAAAAAACTTAACTCCAAAAATATATATAAAAAAAACAAACACAATATAACCTATAACTTTATATAAACAAATATGAACTTATATAGGTAATATAGCGGTACAATTTGGGCGGTCTTATGACTCAAAGCGATTTCTTCCAGACAACCCGGTGTTTGGAGACAAAAGTATAAAAACAGGTAGTGCACGAGTATCTAACTAAAAACAGTTTACTTATATAATAAGAGTTCAACAAGTTAAAACTGAATGATATACATTTGTAAAGTTACAACACTTATAAATAAGACGATACTTTATAATAATAATCATATGTACTAATATATTTCACAATTTATTGCACACAGAAATAGGGACAAACAAACATTAAACTAGATGAGAACCTACAAAATGTACAGCTTATTTCTATAAGAAATTTCTTCCAGCAGACCTTGGAAAGAGAAATTACAAAAGAATGGCAGAAGACGTGTACATAACAAAGACAAGGTTCTTAATTCGACTTTTTTTTTTGTATGTTAGTTACGCGATATCTTCGTAGATTGTGAACCGTTTTTATGATCCATTTTAGGGTTCCGTACCCAAAGGGTAAAAATGGGACCCTATTACTAAGACTTCGCTGTCCGTCCGTCTGTCTGTCCGTCTGTCACAAGACTGTATTTCATGAACCGTGATAGACACTTGAAATTTTTACAGATGATGTATTTCTGTTGCCGCGATAGCAACAAATACTAAAAATTAGAAATAGTAAAAAAAGGACAGTCTTCAAACAAAAAACCTGTTTTTTATATGAAGAAACTAGCGCCAGCTAGTATGATGGTACGGAACCCTATGTGTGCGGTTCTAACTCGCACTTGGCTGGTTTTTTTATCAATAGGGTGTACTGCCAGATAGATCCCATATAAATGTCTTCAAAATCGGTTCAGAACTTTTTTAAATAATCAACAAAAACAAAAAATGTTGCATTACTGTACTTGGCTGTTGCGACTGAAGTCGGTTTTTAACGGGTTTTTACTGTCGCTAGACAGATAAAAGGTACCAATTATAGAAAAAAATATTTAGGATCTTCTTTTAAGGGTTCCGTATCCATAGGGTAAAAACGGGACCCTATTACTAAGACTTCGCTGTCCGTCCGTCTGTCACCAGGCTGTATTTCATGTACGGTAGACAGTTGAAAATTTCACAGATGAAGTTTTTTTTTTATTTTATTGAGTGCGTTTGACTATATCTCACCTGATGGTAAGTGACGATGAAGTCGAGGATGGTACACGCAAACTCAAATAATGCCTATTCACTCTCGCCTTGAAGACCACCAAATTATAGGAGTCGGGAAACACAGACGCAGGCAAGGAGTTCCACTCCATCGCTGTCCGCATAAGTATTTCTGTTGCCGCTATATCAACAAATACTAAAAATTAGAAAAAGTGAAAGTCTCCCTACAAAAAAACGTGTCTTTTTTTTAAACTTGAAAAAACTAGCGGAATCTAGTATGATGGTACAGAACCCTCTGTGTGCGGTTCTGGCTCGCACTTTACCAGTTTTTTACACTCTTGGTGTGGTTTGATTGTCCTCTGGTATATCTGGTAGATTTCAAGTAGGTTTCCCCTACGTTTAAAAAAAAATAAAAAATATCTGTTCCGATCAAAGTTTGCTTTTGTAGAAACTGGAGCAATTTTACGGAGTTTCAAAAAAAAAATACTTTAATTTTATATTTTTTCTGTAATTTTATTTAAAATTACAATTAGGAAAGTTCTTATTGAACATAAAAGTCTTTTTATATAAGAATCTAAATATATATAACTCAAAGGTGACTGTCTGACTGACTGACATAGTGATCTATCAACGCACAGCCCAAACCACTGGACGGATCGGGCTGAAGTAGATGATATGAAGTAGGCATCCGCTAAGAAAGGATTTTGGGAAATTCCCACGGGAACCGTAAAAATCGGGATCTGCGCGGGCGAAGCTGCGGGCATCCACTAGTTATGACATATAATAGCAAACAAATAGAAAATAACAAAAAATCTAGTTCAAAAATGATTTTTTTTTGTGGATCTTTTATGTTTGTATGGGCTTTCTAGTATTAATATTTACACTGTCTTGGTGCTATTTTCTAACTTAATACGACATTAAAGTCGGTTGTTACAACTGTAATAGACTTTTTTTTTATAGTAATAGACAAGTAAACACTCACTAGTGTCGTTCAGAAATAATGCACAATTTGCAATTATGATAAATCAAAGTCCTACCACTTTTTATTTTTTTTTTATTTTTTTTCTCTATTGGTAAGCCTTTGGCATCATCTCACCAGATGATAAGTGACGATGATGCCGAAGATGGAAGCATAAAAATCTGCAAAACGTTCTTATCAACATAATTCAGACAAAAGCAAACTTTAAGAGTTAAAAATAGATATCCGAGTGTTTTTCGATGTTTGGAATCAGAATTCAAGCATTAGAACTTTTTTTTGTAGTTATTTAAAAAGTTTGCACTTATTCGGTCTGCCAGAATACCCTCGTTATATGACACAGTTTTTTAATACGTACGTGGCTAAAATAGCCACCAATAGCTAACAAAGAGAACATAACCACTGGATATAGCTAATAAGTTCGTTATTATATCGCGACTATACGCTTATATCCTTAATTATACTTTCAGCTTTCCTTGTGCGAACTATCAAATGATTAAAACAGGTGAAATAAGAAACAATATTAATTTTCTCAATGTCAATTTTAATTTCAATGACTTTAGTGTAAGTTGAACAATTTTCCTGTGCTTCAATCTCATCAAACAGCTAAAAAACCGCTTCAGTAGCGTAATGGTTAGTCCATTCGCTTCACACCAGGAGGTCGCGGGTTGGACTCCCGGCGGGGTCGACTTTGTAAGACTTGATTTGGTTGGTGGTAGCGTAAAAGGAAATAATTATTAGTTTATCTTCATACATGGTACATCGCGCGATTTGTATGTGTGCGCGTCAGTAGGCACGCACGCACACTACAATATTAACAATGATTTAAAATAGATTTCAGACTACTGCAACGTTATTATTGTAGTGTGCGTGCGTGCCTGGTGAGATGCGCACACATACAAACCGCGCGATGTACCATGGTATGTAGTTAACCTACTAATTGTTTCATTTTACTATAGTGGTATGGATTTTTCTAAGCCAGCCTGTGGTGCCATCTTATCTAAGTCGGAAAAAAAACAGTGATACAATATCTTAATATAGTTAACTTAAATATCAACTACATAAACACATATAGTTTTCTACACGCTAGTTTAATTTTGTCTTGCCGCCAAAACATCAGTGTTAACATCATTGATGTGTTCCGGCTTGGAGATAAGATAGCCAGATCTCCATTGCGTTAGGGAAATTTGGTAAGCCCGCTTCCATCTTCGGCATCATCGTCGCTTAACATCAGATAATATGATGCCAAGGGCTTATCAATTGTGGATTTAAAAAAAACAGCTTTAGCTGTGCAACCAAAGCCGAATATTTCAAACAGAGAAACATACTTATTCAAAAAATATAATGGTTATTATCTGTGAAAAAGCTTAGCAACAAACAATGACTCGAAAACTGTCGTTAAGCCTTTACTGTGACGACCCTTAACTAAAAATAGTAACGATATTAAGCCCTGTTAACTATTCATACAATAACACCCCAAATGTTCTAGTTTAACATTCAAATTTATATTTTAAAACATTAGGAATAGAAACCAGAGTTAAATAAGTAGGGTGAGGGTGGGTGATTTGGACTAGGGTCATATCGTCATGGAACATGCGTTCCCGTACCAAATCACTTCCGGACCACTAAATCCAGGCCAAATTAATGCATTTAGCACGCTCCCGGCTCTCGCTGGGGATGACAACTTCATTTCATTGTATCGTGATATTTTCTTGTCACTTATCGTTAGCAGGGGCCGCGATTTTTTTTAATAATATTTTATTGTTTTATCAGTAAGACAAAATTTATTATATACGAATATACAACCTCAATTAAATTTGTAGAAATCTTGTGGATTTAGAATTTACTTATTCTTATAATGTGAAAATGTGTTTGTTTGTTTGTTACCTTTTTATGCTTCAACGCCTTGACCAATGTTTATGAAATTTGGCATGCAGGTAGCCTGTGTCACGGGGAAGGACATAGGCTAATTTTTGTCCCAGGAAAATAGCATAATCTGATGCAGTTCCTGAGGGAACTAAAAAAATACTCGATTGTTGTGATTTTTTCACAAAAATGGTTGAGTAGGTGGGAAACTACATAATTTACTAATCACCCTTAAAGACAGTCATAAAAACGATGTCCACGCGGGCGGAGCCGCAGGAAAAAGCTAGTGTTATCATAAAATGTATTTAATATTTGCGTTTTAGGGTTCCGCACACCGAAATGGTGATCAATGGTGATCGGTGATCCTCTGTCCGTCCGTCGGCCTGTCTACCTGTTTGTTAGCGGCCTATACTTCATATACAGTAATAGGTAGATAGTTGAAATTTTCATAGAGTGTGTACTTCTGTTGCCGAAATAGCAAAAATTAATTTAAAAAAAAGTGAAAAATTAAGGGGGTCCTTAAACAAAAAAACTGTTTTTATAAGTATTTTCGAGGAATTTATGATTTAGCTCTATTGTAAAAATGGTAATACGTACAAAAGTAAAAAAAAACATTTTTCGGTTGCTCACATTGATGTCTTTTGTTTTTAATGTGAAAAGGAATAATTGTCATAGTTGTGTGGAGAGGTTTGGTGGTACGAAACTCTTGGAGCGTGAGCCCGACTCGCACTTGGCAGGTTTTTTTACAATAGTGCTATTGCAGGAACTGCGGCATAAATTCAAGCAGTTTATTCAAGTGTATGTATTTCACAATATTGTAGAGCCAATAACGCTGTCAATAAATAGCTTGTTAAAAAAACTGATTTAAAATATCATTACGGATCATATCTGAGATGCCGATCTCACGGCGGGGCCGGGGCTGCAGAATATATCACAGCAACAAATTGTAACAAAAGGAGTCCAAAGAAGATTATCGTAGTGGACGCGTGCGGCGCACGTGGCAAGCGCGGGCCGCGATAGCCGCCTCTACCCTACTTACCAAATAATACACAATAACAAACCCTATCTCAACCGCAAAAGAAAAAAAATCCTTAAGCAAATATAGTAACGGACAAATCCCTATGACATTAAAGAAAAATAATTCTTATCTAGTCGTGTTTTGAAACGTTTTTGCGTGAGACAAAAACCATGAAAGTTACACAAAACTAAGAAGTGTTAGAGGGAAATTAATACCACAATTCTGAGGATTTAAGGCTTATATTGATGTTGAGTGTAATCGGAAGAACAAATAAATATAGAGTTCATCTGTCCGTCTGTCATGTCTCGTGTTCATGTCACTTGCAGTCACCTTCAGTGAGAGGATCGGGGTGCATTTGTTGATTTAGCTCTGTTTTTGTAGAGGATATCATATCATAGTTACAAACAGAATCTAAGAGATAGTCACGAATTAGTTTATCTGTGTAACATTTTTAAGGGACACACAGGGTTGTAACAAAATTGTTGTAGGACCCGTTAACTCGTTTTGTATGTATTACCGTTCGTTCCACTCGTCATACCGAACAACTTTCCCCAAGGTCAATAAAAAAAAAGTGATCATCCTTAAAAAATACACAAAATTGGTCAATCAGATAATCGATTTGTATGAAGATTTAATAATTTTTTTGCAATTTTAGCAGTCATAAAACAAAATCAGTTCAGTATGATGAGTAGAAGCCCCAGCTAAAGGGATCTACACCAATTTAGTTACACCCTGTATGTTATATGCTCTTTCAAAAGAGGAAAGTGAACCTGCGACTTTTCATACAAACGGCGATAGCGATTTTCATATCTTAAAAGTTAACCGATTTTAACTAAATTTTGATAGGTTTTCAGTCAGAAAAAAAACTAGTTTTATAGGTTTTTTTATTTTTTTCAATACAATTAATATGATAAGTCATTTTTATTTTCAATTATTAAAAATAACTAACACTTTAAACCTAGCTTTTGTTCCGACTGATGACTTGTCAAAAATTAGTCAAAATCGGTTAACTTTTAAGAGATGAAAATCACTATCGCCGTTTTTATGTAAGTTTAATTTTCTTCATAGGTTCACAAACGAATAGATAAATAATAAATTTTCAACACGCACATTAGTCTCAATGACCTGATGTTTGTATTTATAAATTGAGGTTAAATCCTACACTGACGCAGCTTATTCTAATAAAACATTCACCAACTTTAAAGTCAACATTAGTCTCACAAATGCATGAGCTGGCCACCGATTAATAATTCATGGCGAATTAAACTACTATCGATTCTTCATGAAAATCTTCTAGAAATTATAAAATAAAACTCAGAATTTTCCCTAAATGTGTGCGTACTTTATTTCTCAATCAAACAACAGAACAGTTTGTGAGAAACAGATCGAGATACAACTAGAGGGTTGTGCACAAATCACGCGAGGTTTTTTCGGCTACTTTTAACCCCCTCCTCCCCCTGGTGATATTTGGTGACCTCACAATCTCACGTGTACTTTTTTAATTCAACCTAATTTGAAGATTAATAGTACCTTTTGTATATAGTGGGCGGATAGACTCGCTCTTTTTAAAGTAAGTATTTAACAAGTGAAGATTTATTTATAATGAAACCGAGAAAAACTATCTACTGGGGAATCTTGGTAAGCCCGCTTCCATCTTCGGCAACATCGTCACTTACCACCAGGTGAGATGTTGTCAAGGGTTTATACCCCCCCCCCCCCTGCCCCAACGTGATCTGTCGTGATTTTTTCGGGACCCTATCGAACCTCACGTGATTTGTGCACAAGCCCTAGTCAGTATTAATATATTTTAATGTAACCCCGTTGACTAACGTCTAACATATTATATTGGCCGCCATCCCCCGGTCGACGGTCGCTGCGCGCGTTCTCAACGAGTTAATTACAAGGTTTAGATCCAATAAGCGGGCCCCTTGAGCCCCGCCTCCCCGCAACACGTGGGCACCTCTGTAATACCACTATAATGAAACAGATATACATCACATTTTGAATAGAATGTATACTCATGACATTAAGTGGATCCGTTAACTTATCCAGCATAACATAACACTTTTAGGTACTTTAGCGAGCGCAAGCAAGCGACGAAAGAGTGATGAAAGTTTAGATTTTTTTTTTATTTACAATTGGTAAACCCTTGACAACATCTTACCTGGTGGTAAGTGACGATGTTGCCGAAGGTGGAAGCGGGCTTACCAAGATTCCCCAACGCAATGGGGAACTGGCTATCTTATCTTCATGCCGGAACACACCAATGATATCAACATTGATATTTGGCGGCAAGACTTAGATAAGATGGTGGTAGCTAGCATGGGGAACGATTGTCTTACACAAAAAAAAAGATAAAAACATACGTGTGTGTGTCTGTTCCCAACTACTGGACGGATTTGTGTGAAATTTGGGTTATTTTTATATCTCTAACCGTTTTAAAGGTTCCGTACCTTAGAAGGAAAAAATTCAAAAAATGAAACCCGTATACGATCACTCGTGTGTTTGTCCTTCCGTCTTTCACAGGCAATTTTCTCGGAAACTACTAGACCGATTTTGATTATATTAAATAATTCATTTCAATTCATCAATTAAATATTTATAAAAAATATAATAAAAATATCAAATACAAATACTTATACAAATCATTTATTGATAAACTGTATAGTTTACACGTCATAATCTTAATTCAGTTCAATCATTTATTATTAATTAAATTATTACATGAATACATTGGACATTCTATTTTTTTTTATATTATAAGTGTATGAAGGTACAAGTAGGTATGTAGTATGTTTATTAATTCGTTAAGTATGCTCCTGGGGTGGGCCAATGAACTCGTCTACTGTGTAGAAGGCGTGTGATATAAGAAATTCTTTGAAATTTCTTGAAATTCTTTGATATTTCTTGAAATTCTTTGATATTTCTTATAAATGAGTTGTAGCTGGGTCAATCTCAGATATCGGAAGCTATTTTATTATATATTTTAGGGCCTGTGAAGTCTAGACACCTATGAGACTTAGCCAAACGCCGCAATGGCAGCCGGAGCTCATGGCAGTTTCTGGTATTAAAGCTCATATGATCGTCATAAAATTCATAAAATGAAGTTCACAAAAAAACGGCTAAACTTTTTAAAAACTGACTTCCATCGCAACAATTTAGTACAATTTTGCATTATTATTTTTGGTTTTTGTTAATTTTCTAATAAAGTACTGCACCAATTTTGATGAAATTTCTATGGGACCAACTCGGGAGCATACCCTATCGAATAAAAAAAATCTTTAAAATTCGTTCACAATCTGTGAAGATATCGCGTAACAAACATACAAAGAACAATACAGTCGAAATGAGAACCTTCCTCTTTTTGGGAAGTCGGTTGAAAATGTCAAAACAAAATATAATAATATGTTAAAATAACATAGGATATCAAAACAAAATAATAAAATCATCATAATGATGATTAAAATTTCTTTTGTAGAAAATCGTCAACACTGTGAAATTCATAATTTAACAATAGGTATTTTCAGTCGGAGATGAACATTTTCTTACATCAGCACGAAGGAGTAGGTGGGTCCGATAACGCGCGGGTTTTTCTTGGCGAGTTCAGTTCGTCGCGGCACACCCACGCGCGGGGCCCGGGCCCACACATTATAATGTAAGTCGGTGACCCAACGACGGAGGTTTAAAGTAAATTAATTAATTTGAAACATGGGGGCCACATTTGGGAGGACTTGTTGTGAGAATCTTAAATATATATATATTTATTTATTTTTTTAAGTTTTGAATTTATTTTAAAAAACAAGCGAAAATTGAGCATTCCCATAGACAATTTTCAAAAAAAAAGTCAACGCTCCATACAAAAATATTAAAAATCGGTCTATCAGCTGATCGCTTTGTATGAAGATTTTTTTGCCTTTTAGGCAAACTTGTAAAACAAAAGTTGTTCAGTAACTTGTTACACCCTGTATACAGACTGTGGTGTAAGGTTCCGCAGTAGACACTTATTTACGGGTACTAATTAACGCGCCATCTTTTTAACAGCACATTTTTCATCTAAAAAACTAAATTGTTCTCTAAATTACTAGGTTAGCGACCATTCAAGAGCATCTAAAGTACTGTTTTGCCGACCATATATGTATTATGAACAAAAGCTTCAGTTAATATAACTCATCAGCAAAACGAGCGAAGTTAGTTCCGGCGCTTCGCCGGCCGCTGCCGCGGCAGGCTCGCTTCGCTCACTTGGCTCGAGCGTTATCTCAAAAATCAAACTCAACAGCTCGTTGCTTCGCCCCTCGCTACCTACTAACCAGCCGACCTTGCCCCACCTAAACCCTCGTGTACCACATGTGCAATCTACTTATGTACCTCTCTTAAATCACCTGGTGAAGATCGCGGGAAAACGATGGATGCGGGCAGCCCAGGAGCGGTCGTCGTAAAAATCCTTGGGGAGGCCTTTGTCCAACAGTGGACGTTTTTCGGCTGTTATGATGACCTCACCTTAACCTCAACACTGACATAAGGTTACTTCAGATCAGAATCGTTGCTCTGGGTTTCGTTGTAAATTCATATTAACTGAAGCTTGTTTTCACAATTATAGTCTGCAAAACAGTATAATCGTCGGCAAAACAGAATACTTTTTAGATGCCCACAAATAGTCGCTGACCTAGTAATTTAGAGGACAACTTACTTCATTAGATGACAAAAACTGCTTTTAAAAAAAAGGCGATTGAAAGTTTAGATGCAAGGTTTATTCAAAGTTTAGATGCAAGGTTTATTCAAAGTTTAGATGCAAGGTTTATTCAAAGTTTAGATGCAAGGTTTATTCAAAGTTTAGATGCAAGGTTTATTCATCATATCAGCTCATATACGTCTCCACCGAGGGGCTCGAGCTTACCCTGAATTCGGGCGATCGGGCCTTAGTCGACCACACGGGCCCAGTGCGGGTTGGTCGACTTCACACACAACCTTCGAGTTTCTTCGCAGGCGTATGCAGGTTTCCTCACGATGTTTTCCTTCACCGTATAATTGCGTCGGATAATCGAACCACGACCTCCCGGACAGGACGTAGCGGCCCTTACCATTACGCCACCGACGCTTATGAAAACTGTTAATCATAGAATACCTACTGTGATATTTTTTGTATAAAATACTGTAGATTCGTGTTAGAATCATCATCATATCGGCTGAAATAGGTCCACAGCAGCTGGACGCTTAATTTTAATCTTGTCTATCCAAAAGACACCCTACAAATACATGGTAGGACTTTAAAAGTTCAACGAGTTGATTTAATAAGTTTTTATATAAAAAAAAATATACACGGAACCACGTCTACCATGATCAACATTCGAAAGACCATATTGAGGACTTGTTTTTATTTAAAAGCCGCGTTCAAGTAACTAGCGAGCGGTACAGTCAACAAAACAACTAGCGCCAGGCGCCGAGCGGCCGAGCGACTGGAGCGTACTGGGGTGGCAAGCGAAGCGAGATAAGTATCCGAGCCACGTGCGCGCTAAGCTGGGACATGCAATTTTTGCATTATGCTCCACTTATTATCATCACTTTATTGTGCTTCGATCGCTCACGTCATAAATACGTCAATAATCTTTGAATGGGGGGGACAGATTTTTTTTAATAATTTTAACTCAAGATTCAACGTTTTTTTATTTCTTAATAGAAATATAACTATTACAAATAGATTACAAACTTGGCAACACACTGTAGTGTTTCTAGATTTATAGATAGTTACTGAACTTTTTTTTTTTATTCACCAATTTCAAAACACAATACAAAATGATCAATCGTCAAGCGCCATTAAACCTGAATGGTTTGTCTAGGTGCTCACAGTCGTGTAGGTGCTATTATTGATAGATAGTTTCTAGATTAATTAATAATTCGCAAGCTCATAATTTTTCACCTTGAAAAACATCAGACAAATAAATAGTTTTTATTGTAATCGCGCCAGCTTCATTGAAGTTTTTTCATCAAAAGTGTAATTTATTTACAAATACATAAAGGAAACTACACAGCGACTGTTTTTTTTTTTATTTATTCTGAATTACATGATGAATAATTAGTTACAACTACTGCTCATAAATTTGAATTCACATTGGTACGTGGCAGGATTCGAACCATGACCTTCCGGACAGAAGGCGGCGGCCCTAGCCTTTACGCCAACGACGCTCGAATTTAACTTTCATATGTACATGTAGGTAACTAATTATTCATCATGTAATTCAGAATAAATATAAAGAAAAAAAAACGTTTATCCGACGCTCTTACGGTGAAGGAAAATATCGTGAGGAAACCTGCACACGCCTGCGGAGAAACTGGAAGGTTGTGTTTAAAGTCGACCAAGGCCCGATCGCCCTAATTCAGGGTAGGCTCAAGCCCCTCGGTGGGGACGTATATGAGCTGATATGATGATGATGAATGCTCATGAAACCGACCATGTTTTCCAAATGACTTTTTCTCAAAGTTCTCAAGACAATGTACTGCGCTGATTTGCGTAACGTTGCTGGCGACAGCTGGACGCGCAGGGCCATTTCTACTATCTTTCAGATTTTTCCTTGTTTTTATTTCGACTGTAACCACCACATCTCCCCACGGACAGAACAATATTAATTCGATACCATCAGATCGCAGATAAGATAGCGCAGATTACACGAGCTCCAATAGTAACATATTGGGGTATTTTGTTCCATTTGTTTCGCTTCTCTAGCGGGAAAAGGTTTGGAAGGGTATCCAAAAATGAAAGGGTCTATTAAACTACTACATTTAAACAAGTGAATTACTATCAAATATTGCGTGAGGTAAGTAGTGTTTATCACTTTGTTAATCTTTTTTCACTTTCTTTAATCACTTTTACCACAATACTCAATTTTAACACCCTCCGTGACGTAATGGTTAAGTCCATTATTTATGATTATTATTATTACAAAATGTAAAATTTTGCTGTAAGACTCCCTAAAAAAATAAAATAAATAGATAAATTAGCTTCACGTCTAACTTTGTAAGACTCGGTTTGGTTGGTGGAAAGGTATTTTTCTAAGCCCACTACCACCACTTATTTAGTCTGAGCCACCACCTTATCGAAGTCTTGCCGCCAAACGTCAATATTAACAGCATTGTTTGAACATAAGATACCCGGTTCTTGGTAGGTAAGCCCGCTTCCATTTTCGGCATCATTGTCACTTACCATCAGGTGAGATGATGCCAAGGGCATAGTAATTGTGGATAGAAAACTTTATGAATTTGTAAGAAAATTAATTGAAATTTCTTATGAATTCATTACATTTTTCTAGACAACAGCGTAGTGTTTCAACCACACAGTAAATGATGACTGCTTGTCATTTTACTTACTTTTGGTCATAAGTCAAAATTTACATTTTGTTCTAAAAATGATTCCTAAATACATAAACGTGACGTCATAGTTTTTCAGCGTCATTAAGTGCTCATTGTATAATTTTGATAAATAAAAAAATTAACACGATGTGAAACGCAGTGCGCTAGATTTTTTTAAAATTCAAGTAGAAGAGAAATCTAGTGATTTATCATACTTTCATTTTGATGCAGTTATATTTTTTTATTCACAATTGGTAAGCCCTTGGCATCATCTCACCTTGGCAAGTGATGATGATGCCGATGAAACCGGGCTTACCAAGATTTCCCAACGCAATGGGGAACTGGCTATCTTATCTTCAAGCCGGAACGCATCAATGTTATCATTTTTTATTTTGTTAAAAAAATCTTAGTACATTGATAGTATTTTACTTTGAAAATAATGTTTTAATAAACTAAAGCAACAATTAATTTACCTACATTTACTCAAATGTTTTGACAGGGCCTCCTCAAGGCATGCTGAGGGCCCAGGGCCCTCGCACATGAGTGAACTTCAAACAAACGCTCGCGATCAGCTCTAGGCTTTCTTGAGCCTCTTTGAACTGCCGTCTTACGGAATTTAATTTAAGTATTTGGTCGTTTTCACTTGTCTGGTCAACTTGAGCTGCGAGTTTATGTTGCTTTGATAACAGGAACATTTGCGTCTTTGATAACAGGAACATTTGCGTCTTTGATAAAAGGAACATTTGCTACAGTTTCATTAAGAGGTATATTATTAGCAGCTACATTCTACCACTAGTGCATCAAACTGTTTATTAACAAACGTTAACCAAACATAAGCGAAGGTCGCGGGAAGCCGCTGGATGCGGGCAGCTTAGGACCGGTCGTCGTGGAACTCCTTGGGGGAGGCCTTTGTCCAGCAGTGGACGTCTTTCGGCTGATATGAACAAAACATAAACGTCGCCAGTGACCTCTAGAATATCAGAAATCGTCATAAATTCTGGAATGATGCGTTACAAGAAGCTTTTTTGAAAAGTAGTTTGATTGGTTGTAGGATTGATGTTCAAGGTTAAAGAAAAGAGGGGAAGTTTCTCAGATTAACTACATTGGCAACCGCGCACCGGAAGACGTAGCTAGCTAGGCCTTCCACACGGTGGACCGACTACCTGGTGAATGTCGCGAGCAGCACAGGACCAGCAGTGGAAGTCTTTCAGCTGATATGATGACTACTTGTAAAGTTGGTATGGGCGATTTCAGCGTTGATCCTAAAGAACCCGTCTCAGTGTTTATTTAACTCATTCCCTAAATATGAAACTTAAATATGCAAAATGTAAAATACATTTGTTTACCCCCGCCAACCGAGCGTCGACGAAATCTCGTTAGCGGGGCGTCCCCTGCGCCCTGCGCCCGGCGCTCACGTACTCGGCATATGTTGTGTGTTACACTCCCGGACGTTTATCCACTTCACTCTTGTGCGCATATTTTATTACTAGCGTGGACATTGTTTTAATGACTGTCTTAAAGGGTGATTAGTAAATTATGTCGTTTCCCACCTACTCAACCATCTCTAAGCAAAAAATCACAACAATAGAGTATTTTTTTAGTTCTCTCAGGAACTGCATCAGTTTATGCTATTTTTCCGGTATAAAAAGGAGCTTATGTCCTTCCCCGTGACACAGGCTACCTGCATTTCAAATTTCATAAAGATTGGTTAAGGCGTTGAAGCGTGAAAAGGTAACAAACAAACACATTTTCACATATTAATATTATTTTATTATTGACTACGCCAGTAATATATAAGTCACTGTTATTGACATAAGCTGAGGTGGAAGCTCTTAAGGCTAGGTATTGATTTGAACCGCCTCCGTGGCGTAATGGTAGTCCATTCGCTTCACACTAGGAGGTCGCGGGTTCGATTCCCGGTGGTGTCAACTTGTAAGACTCGGTTTGGTTGGTGATAGGGCATTTTCTAAGTCCGCCTGGCTAGCTACTACCATCTTATCTAAGTCTTGCCGCCAAACATCAGTGTTAATAACTTTGATGTGTTCCGGCTTGTAGATAAGATAGCCAGTTCTCTATTGCGTTGGGGAATCATGGTAAGCCCGCTTCCATTTTCGGCATCATCATCACTTACCATCAGATGAGATGATGCCAAGGGCTTACCAATTGTGAATAAAAAAAAAGTTTGTAGCAGCACGACTTAGGTAGGTGCGTTAGTGGATGAGGGTTTAGAAAGTAGTTGCGTGCTTCCAGGTAATTGGAGTTTAATAATGAATTAAAAACCTAAAAAGAACACAAAAATAGTAAAAAACATAATATACTTAAATTTAAAATACAAATCACAAAAATAAAATTATATCTTACCCGAAAAGGGTTTTTTCAGAAACCAGCAAGAATAATTATTTTCCAATGAAAATTAAATGATGGATTAGAAATTTTATATGGTGGAATTTGATTTTTTTTAATAAAATTGTCAGATAGATGAAAGCGCATGCGTAAAAGAAGAAATAAAAAAAATAAAAAAATAATAAGTTTATTATTTTTAACAAGGAGTACACTTTGAGATGGGTTCGGTGTCTCCTTTTAAGCATAAACAGCGTGTGTCAGGAGGCACCGCTGCTCAGCGATCTTCGTATAGTTGTGGATACTATCACCGGGCACCTACTCCTGAATAAGCAACTATTCATCATGAATATCACAGATAGTCCGTTTTGCAGAAGATGCCTTGAGACAGATGAAACAGTCAGTCATGTGATCCTGGAATGCACTGGTCTGATCGAACACCGGGTAAAAAACCTAAATGATATGGGGTCGCTCGGAGAAACCTGCGAATGTCCTTCTGAAGACTTCTGTGCTTCTGGAAAGAGCTAGGTTGGCTGGACTAGCCAACAACACCTGCACGCATAAAGGACCGAAAAAGAGTTCAAATGCGGAAACGGGCACTCCAATACCAATACGAAAAAAACTAACCACTCCGGGAGTGAAAACTTAAAGGGTTTGTACCCAGAGACGTTAAAATATTCTTTAAAAAATTTAGTTATGGTAACAGGTAACGGTACGTGTCACGAGTTCAATGGTTTTTTCCCATCCTAAAAAATGCCCAACGCGCCTAAAGAAGTTTTCACTCAAAAAAAATACACACTCGTACATTTAGCATACCATTTAGTTAATACATGTACGTACGATTCACTGCAACAGTACCAATATCCATTGTGTGAAGGCATTTGCTGCCCAAACCGTTCATTAGCCAATCAGGGGATTCCGCGCGTACCAGTAGGCCAGTGATAGCCAAAGTGTAGTACTATGCTGTAAGCTCGATTGCATTGAATTGCAATATCTCACGAGACTAATGCGTTTTTTACCCGACTACCTAAAAACAGGGTTAATGATTTTATGCAGTCGGTTTTAAAAAATTTCATTAAATTAGTTAGGTTATAAATTAACCAAAATCGCAAAATTTGTACACTATTGAAAACTAATACACCTCACGCCTTGTTATCTCAAACATTTTAGAACAAAATGTTGTATTTGACAGACTAACTTAAATCTACTACGAATGCTACGCCATAACTACAATATTTTTAAACATATAATACAAAAATGTTTTGCAATGTAAATGACATTGAGTGATAGTTTCAAAAATACCAGAAAATCAGCGGTTAACCCACAACTTAGCAAATTTAAAGCCATTTGACTGCAATTTCACAGCCGCGTCTCGGTGCCCTCGACACAACATTAGCTGTCATCGAGACATGCGATAATAATAGGCAACGATCCGAATCTGATCCAGAGCGGCATAGTGGTGCCCTAATGTGACCCCACTCGAGTTAACATGAATTATGACTTATTACGTCCGCACAATACCCTCGAGTGTCGGAGCGACATCTAATAGCCCCTGTTCGCGTCCAAATGACATGTCATTGCATTGTCACCTTTGCGATTTACTGTGGTAACACTGCGTATACCGAACGAGGGATGACCGACGCCCCATCTCTCTTACATGCATAGAACAACATATCCGCCTCTCACTCTATTGATATTTATTATAATTTTATGCAGCGTCCACACTGCAGTCTTTTGTATACTTAAACGATGTCCTCGGCTGGTTTATGTTGTTAGAGGGTGGATATTAAATGTAATAACACAACTATCGAGGCCTTATGCATATTTATGAGTTTTTTCTTCGAATCGATGAGAGATTTAATTCGGTGATTACAACTTGTAGTGTCAGTTGTCTGTAATTACAGTGATTCTGTTCAGAGATGTGGTTTCCAGTATACAGGGGGGTTTTAGTGGTATAATTTGCGTTTTATATTCATTGAACATTGAAATTGTGTTCTGCGTTATGTTACAACTAACTGTAAAATTCAATATACAATATTTCAGAACTTTAAATTTTCAATCTATGAAACGGATAAAGACTACGTTAGAAAATCTTGATAAGCCTATTTCCATCTTTGGCATCGTTGTCACTTACCATCAGGTGAGATGATGCCAAGGTCTTACCAATTGTGGGTAAAAAAAACTCTACTTTATTTTTTAATTATTACAATATCCAATACCTTTAATTAATTACTGTCAAATACAGGGTGCAGAAGATCTTAAGTGTACTTAGTTATATAAAGGGGTGACTTCTAATAAGTTCTTGATAGCAAAGGATATGCATGTACTCGTGATTACAAACAACTCTCCCAAATAAACTATATTTCAAATAGGAAAAAAAATTGATTCTTTGTACATTTTTGCCGATTTGATAACTTTATTATATATCGAAGTCCAAAAATTTTGTTTCTGATTTGACATAGTTTCTTTGGGAAAGCTGTTTGTAATCAAGTACTCTAAATAAATCTAATTTAGAGATTTAAAAAAGTATCTTCTTCTAAAGGCCCTGATACCCCTTGGGTTGCATAGGGCCCGTACTACACTTTTCCACTCGTATGAGCCCGTTGCTGCAGACTTCATGCATGTGCTCCCTGGACGTGTCGGCAGCCTTCAGTTCTTCATTTAGTGAGCACTTTCAGCTCACTTTGGGTCTACCTCGCTTTCGTTTATCGCCAGCAGGTTGCCATTCGTAAAAACAAAATTTATTCGAAAACATGATTAAACTACTAGAAATTAAATGGTTGTAAAGATATTCCTATTGTTAAGATATTTTAAGAGCTGGTGGCTTCAAAACCATGCGTGAAGACGGGTTTTTCACCTGAAAAATTGCCTTTTATGGAGGTGTTTTTAAGCATTTTAGATGTTTAAGCTCTAGAGTTATCGCAGCAGTTTCTTCGTTACAAATGTTATATTTGGTAATACCCCGTATCACTTTCAGGAAATTTCAATAATATTAACTAGTCAAAAATATTGCCCCATCCTACCACTAAGAATACGCCTTTGTTCCATTCAATGGTACGTAGCTTTGGGGATTGGAACATAAAAAACATCGCACTGGTTACTCAGAAAAGACCATAAAGTAGTGTCATTATATGGTCAACAGTTAAAATCAAGAACTATTTTTTCAATAAAAAATTGCATTGAAGTTTGAAAACTGGATCGGAAATTCATAGGAAAGACCCATTGCTTGCAGCCAGAAGATGTCGAGGCTACGGTAGCAGTGACTTTCCAGATCTCAGCCATACAGTAGAACTCTCTTTACGTTGCTGTTAAAGAACTTTAAGTTCAGCGACTTGAACAACACAACAGTATACATTTACATAAATTAAAAAAAAAGCTCACGCCGGCTATAAGGTCTAACTCCAATAAAGAACTTTGAAAAGCACTTCTAAACGTCAACATTTATACCACTATATAACTAGTTCTTCCGTTGTGCGCGCACGAAACCGTCAGACTTTTTGTGCACAACAAAAAGTAACGACCAAAAAAATCTTCAAAAGTACAGAATATAAAGTCAAAATAAGGAGCCGTTGACGTGTCATTCTGAATCACTCGAGCGTTCATCCCGTGCCGAGCTAAATAATACACTATTATTTTACTTTGTAATAATAATAATGGCCACCATTATTAATATTGTAGTATTTATTGTCATTAAAATAAAATCACTGCATCGGCAAGGGACCGGTTCGCCAAGTAAACACAATTGACTTTTGCCATTTGGTTGGGTTTCAAAGATGAAATATTTAATTTTATTGACCCTTCGGTTGTTTTCACTTCATTATTGTACCATATTTTACGTGAACTCTTGTCATGGAGGTTTAAAAAACTTGTTAATTGTTCTTAGAGAATTTCATATTAACCGGTATTTTGAAACGACTTCCGAAAACGCTTCTCAATTCGACTAAACGTTTTTTTTATTAAAAATTTGAGTGCGTTTAACTATATCTCACCTGATGGTAAGTGACGATGTAGTCGAGTATGGTACACGCAACCTCAAATAATGCTCATTCACTCTCGCCTTGAAGACCCCCAAGATCTTTTATGTCACGCGATAGGTACCTTCGCAGTTTGTTAACCGATTTTCATGATTCTTTTTTTATTGATAAGGTATGCTTCCGAGTTGGTTCTATGTATAAAAATTTTATCAAAAAGTGTGAAGTACTTTATAGAAAATTAACAAAAACCAAAAATAGTAATACAAAATTGTACAAAGTTGTTGTGATGGAAGTAGGTTTATTTAACATGTTTATCGTTTCCAATTATGTAAACTTTGACTAAATAATCAAACAAACAAACAATCCTTATAAATTGTAACGATTTCAAAAGCCTCAGTTTGCGTCGGAATGTATCTCTTTTGGAGATCAATTTATTTTCCCTCATGTAAGTTACCTATCATCAATACGTTTATGTTAATGCAGAACATACTGTACATATACCACCCGTATATGCTAATATCCTACCAAATACGTTTATGCGTTTTTGATCCATAATCCATAATCTATTTATTCATAATTTGTAAATTACATATCAAAATCACATTTTAAAAATATGTACTTAAAAACGGATAATATAAAATAGATAACAATAATAAATTAGGAATGTCAATAATCGCAATGGAAATACACGTCAGTAGGTAACTAGCTTTAAAGGTAAATGTAATAAAGGTAAATAGCTTTACACATATTAACAATTTAAAATTTCATAAAACAATAATAAAAATTTAATGTAAAATAATACTATGTAAAGCTATAAAGCTTGCGTTGATTTCTTTGTTTAAAATGAATAGGTGTAATAGTTTTACGTGTATGGAGAGGTGCGCTGATACTGTACCCTCGCGTTGGTGCGCTGATACTGTACCCTCGCGTTGGTGCGCTGATACTGTACCCTCGCGTTGGTGCGCTGATACTGTACCCTCGCGTTGGTGCGCTGATACTGTACCCTCGCGTTGGTGCGCTGATACTGTACCCTCGCGTTGGTGCGCTGATACTGTACCCTCGCGTTGGTGCGCTGATACTGTACCCTCGCGTTGGTGCGCTGATACTGTACCCTCGCGTTGGTGCGCTGATACTGTACCCTCGCGTTGGTGCGCTGATACTGTACCCTCGCGTTGGTGCGCTGATACTGTACCCTCGCGTTGGTGCGCTGATACTGTACCCTCGCGTTGGTGCGCTGATACTGTACCCTCGCGTTGGTGCGCTGATACTGTACCCTCGCGTTGGTGCGCTGATACTGTACCCTCGCGTTGCTGCGCTGATACTGTACCCTCGCGTTGGTGCGCTGATACTGTACCCTCGCGTTGGTGCGCTGATACTGTACCCTCGCGTTGGTGCGCTGATACTGTACCCTCGCGTTGGTGCGCTGATACTGTACCCTCGCGTTGGTGCGCTGATACTGTACCCTCGCGTTGGTGCGCTGATACTGTACCCTCGCGTTGGTGCGCTGATACTGTACCCTCGCGTTGGTGCGCGAATTTGACTTGAATTTGTCAGTTTTTTTGCTCTCAGCAAAGAATACTAAATATGTAAAAGCAAAGAATACTAAATATATGAAAACAAATAATACCAAATACGTAAAAGCAAAGAATACTAAATATGTAAAAGCAAAGATTACTAAATATGTAAAAGCAAAGAATACTAAATATGTAAAAGCAAAGATTACTAAATATGTAAAAGCAAACAATACTAAATATGTAAAAGCAAAGTATACTAAATATGTAAAATCCAAGAATACTAAATATATGTAAAAGCAAAGAATACTAAATATGTAAAAGCAGACATAGACGAAAAATATATAAGAGTACTGAAAAACATCTACAAGGGTAGCGTAAGCCAAGTCAAACTAGAGACACGAGGTCCTGATATACCGATCTGTAGAGGAGTGAGACAAGGAGACCCCCTCTCACCCAAGCTGTTCATAATAGTCTTACAACATATTTTTGATAATCTCAACTGGCAGTCGGAAGGTATAAGAGTCGACCGAGATCGACTAACTCACCTCAGATTCGCGGACTATATTGTTTTATTCGCTGAATCTAAAAATGGGTTAGAAAAAATGATAAATACTCTAAACACAGAAAGCGAAAAAGTAGGTCTCAAAATGAACGAGAATAAAACGAAAATATTGACAAACAGACACACAAACACAAATACGATAAACCTAAACGGTAAGCCACTAGAATATGTAAAAAATTACATATACTTAGGAAAGCATTCGAGGATAAAAATGAAGAACAAGAGGTCGAGCGCCGTATTAACATGAGTTGGAAAAAGTTTTGGTCCCTGAAGGAAGTCCTGAAGGGGGAATTCCCCCCACACCTAAAGAAAACAGTATTAGATACCTGTGTTCTACCTACTCTCACATACGGATGCCAAACGTGGACATATAACACAAAAGTAAAAACTAAACTAGTAACATGCCAGAAAGCAATGGAAAGGAGCGTACTAAAAATAAGAAGAATTCAAAAAGTAAAAAGCGAACAAATAAGACGGAAAACTAAGGTAATAGACGCCCTTCACTATGCTCTAAAACAAAAGTGGCGATGGGCAGGTCACATACCAAGATGCACAGACAAAAGATGGACATTAGACACAACCATATGGAAAGGACCAACAGGAAAAAGAAGAAGAGGGCGCCCTAGAAAAAGGTGGATAGACGATATAAAAGCGATAGCAGGAAGCGAATGGAGAGAGATAGCAATGGACAGAGAGGCCTGGAACAAGCTGGAGGAGGCCTATACCCTAGAAGGGGTTCCGATCAATGACGATGAAGGCAGTAACGACAGAGATTAAAACAAAAATATTTACATTATATACTTAAAACCACTATATGTCGTATTCAAATAATTAAAATGCATGTGAATTAATGTAGATCGGAAATAAATGGGCTTTATTATTATTTACAAATATAAAATTAGAGCCTCTCTGCTCACTTGGCACAAGGCGAAGTGGCAGGAGCACCTCCAGCGGAAGCACAGTCGGCTGAAGTTCAGTGCGACGGAGAGAGAAAGCGTCGAACTATGCGGGCATTATCGAGGAGGACTGCTTTTTGCATTGCTGCAATTATTGGTCTGCCTCGGAGATCCAGCCGCCTTAGGTGACGTTCAAGGTCGGCTGGAATTAGCCCGTTCACGGACAGGACTATGGGGATGATTTCGGTGGATTCCACTAGCCACATATCAGTAACCTCGTGTGCCAGGTCCAGGTACTTGGTCCTTTTATCGGCATCAGCCTGCACGAGGTTTTCGTCATATGGGATAGTGACATCAACCAAAAACACTCTTGACTGCGCCCGATCCATCAACACGATATCAGGCTTATTCGAAGGAATAGTCCTGTCCGTGATGATGGGTCGGTCCCAGTAGAGCTTGGCGCGGTCGTTTTCGAGAACCGGCTCCGGCGTGTACTTGTAAAATGGCAACCGTCGAGATATGAGGCCATACTTAAGAGCGATCTCTTGGTGCAGGATCCTGGCTGCTTGGTTATGCCTGTGCAAATACTCAGTGTTGGCAAGCATGGAACAACCGGAGGTTATATGACGCAGGGTCTCCCCTGGTTGACGGCACAACCGACAAACGTCCAAGGTGCCATCTTTAATTATGAACCTCCTATAGTTGTTCGTCTTGACCACCTGATCCTGTATAGCACAGACAAAACCCTCGGTCTCCGCAAAAAGATCTCCGAAGCGCAGCCAGTGCACGGAGGCCTTTTGATCTACGAAGGATCCACAAAGGGCCTTGAAGAACCTACCGTGCAGCTCTTTGTCTTTCCATATGGCCTCTCGATCAGTAGTGCTAAGTACAGCCGGTGCCTGCCAGTTCTCTTGGGCCATGGATAGAGGGGTTAGTCCTTTATCACACGCTATGACAACTCTATGCAAGTCACTACCGATTTTCGACAGGAAGTAACTTCGTAGGCTGCATATCTCGCGGTTGTGCATTTGTTTGGCATTGAGGAGGCCACGACCGCCACTCTTCCGCGGGATATACAGCCTCATCAGTGACGACCTCGGATGATGCATCCTATGGAGTGTCATAGTAGTGCGGACTTTTATTATTATTATTATTATTATTATTAAAAGCAGAGAATACTAAATAATTTATAAGAGAGCCTGCCTATACATACTATGAAAACCTGATATATCAATTGTAATAAAATTGGTATAGGACCCGTTAACTAAGGATTTAACACTCATCATTTTATACACTCATAGCAAAAAAAAATTGAACTCTTCGTACAAATCGATTTTGACTATTTTGTGCATTTTGGTATGGAGGGTTGATTTTAATTTTGAGACTATGGATTCCTTGAGGAAAGTTTATTAATATGATAGAGGTAGGTAGGTTATTTATTAAACTAACTTTACCGCTACCTACCTTAATATGATTAACGGCTCCAACTCCAAATTTGTTACGCCCTTCTTCATATTTCGGTGGTCTATCCTAACGGATGTCGGCGACCAACATGCGAAATTCTTCCTTCTCGTGTAACATATTTAAATACGTTGAGTACAAGATATACACTGCATAACATTGCCTAGAGATTTTTTGAAACTTTCATGCAAAACATGGTTTCTTGAAAAGCTATGTTGTAAAATTACTTAGGACATGTGCAGTACAGGGTATAAAAACTTTCTAGATGGGCGAGTGCTATATTTACGAGTAGGGTTGCCAGATCTTAAAACTAAATAGCCGGACGCACCAGCCAGTTTAGCCGGACTTTTGGGTAAAAAAGCCGGACTCCCTAAATTATTTAAGTCCGCTTCAGACATGACAAAATTTTGTGCATTAGTTAGTCATTCAGTCTTGTTTAATGGCTTTTAAACGAGGTATTAGTCAGACAGCGAAGCGCCGTTATAGTGACTTATTCGACGGCGCGCTCGCCAGAATGTCCAGATAAATCTTGAAATCTAAAAAGCCTTACAAAAGCCGGACAGGCCGGATACCATTTAATTTGGCCGGACACACATCTAAAAAGCCTAACCCTGTCCGGCTTTATCCGGACGCCTGGTAACGCTATTTACGAGTACCTTCTCAGTTCTTATAAACATGGGTTCTATAGTATACTAATTACTCTGAGGTTCTACTAATTTCATACAGTCTGTGCTATCCTTCTATGACAATTGTCATCATATCAGCTTATCTACGTCCCCACCGAGGGGTTCAAGCCTACCCTTAATTAGGGCGATCGGGCCTTAGTCGACTACGCGGGCCCAGTGCGGGTTGGTCGACTTCACACACAACCTTCGAGTTTCCTCGCAGGCGTGTGTAGGTTTCCTCACGATGTTTTTCCTTCACCGTTAAAGCAATCGGTGAGTATGTACGTAAATTTTTGAAAAACTCATTGGTACATTGGCCGTCCAGATTTGAACCCGGTACTTCTGGTTAGATGGACCGAGTCGTTACCGGTTGAGCCACCGACGCTTTTTGCTGTGCTATCCTTCTATGACAATTGTCATCATATCAGCTTATCTACGTCCCCACCGAGGGGTTCAAGCCTACCCTTAATTAGGGCGATCGGGCCTTAGTCGACTACGCGGGTCCAGTGCGTGTTGGTCGACTTCATACACAACCTGCATTAAGTTTCTCCGCAGGCGTGTGCAGGTTTCCTCACTATGTTTTCCTTCACCGTAACAGCGTCGGATAAACGTACATATGAAATCTAAATTTGAAATCACATTGGTACGAGGCGGGATTCGAATCACGGACAGGAGGCGGCGGCCTTAGCCGTTACGCCACCGACCCTCAATGACAATATAAAAACATTTTTTTTATTTTTTATAACAATTGGTAAACCCTTGAAAACATCTCATCTGGTGGTAAGTGACGATGTTGCCGAAGATGGAAGCGGGCTTACCAAGATTCCCCAACGCAATGGGGAACTGGCTAACTTATCTTCATGCCGGAACACACCAATGATATCATCACTGATATTTGGCGGCAAGACTTAGATAAGATGATGGTAGCTAGCCAGGCGGGCTTAGAAAATGCCACACTACCAACCAAACCGAGTCTTACAATTGACCCCGCCGGGAATCGAACCCGCGACGACCTCCTGTGTAAAGCCAGTAAACTTTGCCTCTGAGCTACGAAGGCGTTTAAAAACAACTTTACAAAAACGTTTTTACAAAAACGACTTACAACTAAATTTATTCATAAGAACTGACAGGGTAAATAGAGGACCTGCCCATCTCGAAAGTTTCTACCCCACACATGTCCTAAGTATTTTTTGTAGTTCTAAAAAAAACCATGTTTTATATGAAAAGTCTAAAAATAACCTGCAAAGTTGATGTATGTATAATAAACACTGAGAAACAAACCCGTTCGTCACATGAATGATTGCCCTGAACGGGAATCAAACCCATGCCAATGGCCCAGTAGATAGGAGCGCATCAAATAAATAAAATAAAGACCCGAAAATTCAGAATTTCGTGTTTTTAGGTATAGTATTTGTTTATCAATCCGTAAAATATCTCTTGTCTTTCCAAAACTTTTTTTTTAATTTGATTGCGTTTGACTACATCTCACCTGATGGTAGTGACGATGTAGTCGAGGATGGTACACGCAAACTCAAATAAATAAATAAATAACTGCTAAATAATATTTGTTTACCAATCCGTAAAATGTCTCTTATCTTTCCAAAACTGCAAAATAATTTCTTTCTATACAAATAATTTTGATATTGCACGCTCTTATTGTCTCAGTAGTATAAAAATTCGATTCGTCATACCCCGAGGTCGTCTATCTTTTTCCTACTGTCTACTTACGATCAGAGAATACACCCCAATCTTCTATAAATTATATATAATAAAAATATAACTCAATATAACAACAATACGTACACAAAAGTATGAATCAATAATCAATTTTACGCTAGCTCCTTTCGGTTCCAATACTTTTTGGGATTTTATTACTCGAAGAAAATATGGGACGGATTTAGGAAAATCTCTAGTCGTTACTGTGACAAAACCGGCCAAGTCAGAGTTGGACTCGTACACTTAGAGTTCTGTACCAAAACATTTTCATCATCATATCGGCTCATATACGTCCCCACCGAGAGGCTCGAGCTTACCCTGAATGCGATCGGGCCTTAGTCGACCACACGGGCCCAGTGCAGGTTGGTCGACTTCACACACTAACTTCGAGTTTTTCCTAGGTTTGTGCAGGTTTCCTCACGATGTTTTTCTTTCACCGTTAAAGCAATCGGAGAGTAGGTATATGTACGTAAGTTTCAAAAAACTCATTGGTACATTGGCCGTCCGGATTTGAACCCGGCACCTCTGGTTAGGAGAACCGAGTCGTTACCGGTTGAGCCACCGACGCTTCATAAATCAACATTACAAACATTTTCATAAATCAACTATATACAAGATACTAAATTCTACAAGATGTCGCTAGTTTCTTCATGTTTAAATAAACCACGTTTTTTGGTCCCTTTTTATTTTATTGTATTGCAATAGATATACAAACTCTGTGAAAACTTCGACTACCTATTACGGTTTGAGAAATACAGCCCGCTGATAGGCAGACAGACAGCAGAGGCTTTGTAATAGGGTCCCGATGGTCACCCTTTGTGTGTATGGAACCCTTAGTTTGAAGAAGTTTGAAACAGATTTAAACAATGTGTATTTCTGGTGGGCTCGTTTAGGTTCTACGCTGAGTAGGTACGGTCACGTTTAGCAGATTCACAAAACTTCAATTTTGCCGGATTATAAGTACATATCCTTGATCAAACAACTGATGACCAATGACACGTCTAACTAATTTCATAACCCAGCAAAATAAAAGAGACTTGAATCTGCTAAACATTTAAATTCCGTGACTGTCACTGAACACTTCTTAAATGCACCGTAGTTTATTATTTTTCTTTTGTAGGTGTTTTGTAGGTGAAAATCAGACGGCCTGCCTGAAAAGAAATTTTTCCATAAGTGAAACTAAGAAGTATACGTATCAAAAAACTTATCTTCTATCACAATATGGATGTCGTTGACCGATCGTTAGAATTGGCCAGATCTTAAAATTCTGTGGCATTTCATCACTGGGCTCCGAATAATAGGTACCGAATGGCCATTTCTACGGTGACACCAAATATGCTCACCTAACCCAACCTATAAGTTTTTTAGTACATTTAGAAAATGCCGGGGCAGTTCATGATCTCGCCAGAATTCTGCGATCAGACTATGACATGGACACTGCGTTCGACTGATCGCAGTTCATGATCTCGCCAGAATTCTGCGATCGGACTATGACATGGACACTGCGTGCTAATGATCGCAGTTCGTGATCTCGCAAGAATTCTGCGATCGGAGTATGACATAGACGCTGCGTGGGAATGATCGCAGTTCATGATCTCGCCAGAATATTCTGCGATTGGGCTATGAAATGGACACTGCGTGCGAATGATCAGTAAAAAATCTATCATTTGTACGCACTGTCCAGTCTGTCCTCATAGCGTCGGTGGCTCAATCGGTAACGACTCGGTCCTCCTAACCAGAGGGGTACCTCCGGTAGGGTTCAAATCCGAAATGCCAATGTACCAATGAGTTTTTTTGAAACTTACCTACATATGCTTTAACAGTGAAGGAGAAACATCGTGAGGAAACCTGCACATCTGATTCCAGACGTGTAAGAAAGTCGCGTTTCACACGTCCGTAGTGTAAATCTAAAGGCCCTACACGTGACCGCGGGTGATGCTAAGTGCAACACCAGGCAACCGCAGTCATTACATTGGATAGCACGGTTAATTTTGCCACACGATAATAGAAAAAATCCTAGCTCCGTCTCTGGAGCGCACCTGTAGCGGAAAATCTGTCCGGCGGGCAGTCAAGCAAGGCGGGAAAAATCAGGGGCGGATCACACTTATTTACTAGTTGCGAACGCTCCGTCTCACGCGCGGGTATTTTGCTCACATTTGAGTGGACCAAGACGACACGTGGGGCTTCTTTGAATTACACGGTAGGCAAATCACCGGTAGAAAATATACCAGCTACGTTTCGTCACATTTTACCAATGATAAAATGTTTTCTATTCTTATTTCATCCACATCTATTGTATTATATTATTTTCAAAGAAATCTTATCCTTACTAGTATTATGCGTCAGTGCCGTAACGGCTAGGGCCGCCGCCTCCTGTTCGGGAGGTCGTGGTTCGAATCCTGCCACGTACCAATGTGATTTCGAGTTTAGATTTCATATGTACGTTTATCCGACGCTCTTACGGTGAAGGAAAACATCGTGAGGAAACACGCACGCACCTGCGACAAAACTCGCAGGTCGTGTGTGAAGTCGACCAACCCGCACTGGGCCCGCGTGCTCGACTAAGACCCGATCGCCCTAATTCAGGGTAGGCTCGAGGGTAGGACGTATATGATCTGATATAATAACTAGTATTATAAATGTAAAAATGTGTTTGTTTGTTTATAGTTTGTTGCTTCAGCGACTCAACCAATGTTATCAAAATTTGGCGTGCACGTAGCCTATGGTATAGAGAAGGACATGAGTATGTTTTATACCGATTTCTCAAGTGGTTCCCATGGGATATAGCTGTTTGTTAACTCTCTCTTTTTTGTTAGTACCTATATTTCACGTCGCAACGAAGCGAAGGATTTAAGTGATTTCTTGCACAGACATAGTTGCTAGGGAAAGAAGTGACAAAGACTACTGATTAGTACAGCCCGACATAGTTCCCGAGGGATAGCGGCTCGCGCACCAAACACACTTGTAGGCAGTCATAGAAACTATGTCCACGCGGGCGAAGCCGTGGGCAATACTACTGTACTATAAAATCTTTTTTAGTGGCTACTTAACTTTTATGTTATTACTAGCTTTTGCCCGCAGCTTCGTCCGCGTGTACATCGTTTTTATGACTGACTTTGAGGGTGAGTGGTGCGCGAACTGCAAGCGGCTCGCGAGCGTGGCTGTGAGTTTTCTATAGATCCCTCAGGAATTATAACTGGCTATTCTGATTAGCGCAGTCTATGTCACTTCACAACCTCTCAACTAATTCTATACATAAAATCGCTACCAATATGTTGCTCCGTTACGACGCCGTGCGAGAGCGGGGAAATGAGTTTTTCCCAGATCCCTCGGGAACTACGTCAGAATATGCTAATTAGTAAATTATGTCATTTCCCACCCCCTCAAACATCTCAGCGCAAAAAATCACAACAATTCATTATTCCGTTGCGATGTTAAGAAATTAAGCAAAAAAACCCGTCAAGTGCTAGTCAGAATCGCACAAAGGGTTCCGTACCATCATACTAGATGGCGCTAGTTTATTCAGGTTTAAAAAAAAAACAGGTTTTTTTATGGAGACTCTCAATTTTTCTAATTTTTAGTATTTGGTGTTATAGCGGCAACAGAAATACATCATCTGTGAAAATTTCAACTGTCTAGCTATCGCGGTTCATGAAATACTGCCTGGTGACAGACGGACGGACAGCGAAGTCTTAGTAATAGGGTCCCTTTTTTACCTTTTGGGTACGGAACCCTAAAAAGAGTTTTTTTTTAGTTCTACTAATATTATAAATTTGAAAGTTTTGTATGTATGGATGTTAACTCTTTTACGCTTCAACCCAATGGACGGATCGGAATTAAACTTAGCACACATATAGGTTAGATCCTCGAATAGGACATAGGCTACTTTTTACCCCGGGAAAACTTCTTGATCCCACGGGAAAAATAAAAAATTAACAACGCGGACGTATCTCAAATCAAAAAAAGTTCGGATAGAATGCTGCGAACTGTCAAGTTGAAGCCACTTTTTTAAACATGTGTGCGTTATCGGTGTGCTATGTGTGTGTGCGTATCTTCGACGACTTAGCACATACTATCGAATCGAAATTATTGGAGTGGTTTTGATGTCTATGTATAAGTATAAGTACCGGTTTGGAGTGGTTAATATGTAGATTGAAATTCATATGAGTTTTTATAATTTAAGCATTCAATTTTATATTTTTTCATCAAATTTTCCTTTATTCTTATTCATAACGATTTCTTAAATCAGACCTTGGCTTGGAGAGCTATAATACAGTTTGGTAAGTGGTTATAGGTCTTTATAGCAATGTAGAGTAGACCGTTGGTTAGGCCGTTAAGTCGTGTGGAGGCAATGTCGCAGCCGTTAAGTATAATCTGCCGCACCGGTTTCCAAAACGGCGCGCTTAATGGCGCCGGATTGTAAAACGGTGACGTTTTGAAAAGCGGCACGCAATGCGTAAACTGGGTACTTACTAAAAAAACTCCGGAGTAAAAATAAAAACCGACTTCAAAATAAAATGCACTCAAAAGTATGAAATAATATTATTATAAATACGCAACATTAACCAACAACAACAACATCAAAGGTGGGTATAATCATTAGGGGCTTAAAAATTTTTTTGAGGTCGGTGCCAGCACACAGTTACTTACGCATCAAATGTTTTAGTTTCTATGGTTTGCTGACTAATATCACCAATAGGAATTATCATATCATAATACATGTGTTTCATTAACAGATACAGAGTCCTGTGGCTTCCATCATCATCTCAGCAGCATGAAAGTTAAATGGAAGGAGTTAAATATTCCATCATCAGCTCATCTGAATAACCTGAAGGAATACAACTATCGGTCTATGCATACCTACGTATATATCTATGTTTAACATTAAAAATAATTTTCCTCCAACTCCTAACCGTTAAGGAATTGTAACTTTTCTACATCAGCTTATCAAAATGAGATTATGACTAACAGACGCAAGTATTTTAATAGTTTTAAAAAACATATGAATCACGTAATAAGTGCCTATAAAATTTGAGGGTTGCCCTCGATTTCCCTGGGATCCCATCATCAGATCCTGACTTTGTGACAATGGGACCCCTTCGGGAGTATACTCTTTCGAATAAAAAAAGAATTTTGTAAATTGGTCCATAATTGACGGAAATATACAGTCGAACAAAGAACCTTCTCCTTTTTAAAAGTCGGTTAAAATCCGATGATTTCTTCCTCTGCGAAGCATTCTGCTATACCTGGGGGGGGGTTTTGACTGTATAATCACTGAGTGAACCTAACTTCGCTCGCTTCGCTCGCTTATTTAAAAAATGATACTCAGTAGGTTTTACACAGATCGGCGCTTTATACAACGCGGCGTACTTTCTTTCAGCCGCGTTGTTCGGCGCGCTGTTTTGTAAACCGGCGGATTCTACAATCATCTAATGTTTCATGTTCCCAATGCCTAATACGAATGACGACAATATTCACGTTTCACGGTATTGCCAGCTCCTCTATCGATACGGTTAGAACTACTCTTTTTTTCTTAAATTGAGCTGTCAGAAAATCCCTCATTTCATTAAATCCATACCTTTATCCTTCAAAGTCCCCCAATTTGGGAACACATCTAATAAATCGCTGCATATCATTTCACTCTCAAACGATTCACAATGCACCGTCCCACCTAAGAGTTGTTCCATATTGAGTGGAATCACTTAACACAGTAAGAAATAAGGGCCCAACACACCGCCCCCCGTCGCTCCACCGCGCTCAGACGTATTGACAAACTGCCTATAAGTCTCAATCAAACAATGCCATGAGCTCCTTATTATTGACCTATTTCTTTGATTGCCAACAATAGTAAATCGACAATTAAATTTAAATTTCGAATCGTGGGAATCGTTCGAATTAAGTTGGACCGTGGACTTCGACTATCATGGGCGGGAGAGTTCTTTTATTTTTAAGAAAAGAGGCGTTAGTTCTAGCGAGTCATGCGTGACATGACATTGTGTGGTCGGCTGCAGTCTCCCTAATATGATTATGAGAACTAAGAACATTTTTTTATGAATAAACTGAATGTTTTCTGCGTAAGTTCTTTCAGTTTCTTGAGTTGTTGATATTTGAAAGGGAAAGTTTGCAGATCACAATAGGATTGTTTGTATGGTAATTATTAATAATCTCTCTTGTCGTGTGTCGCAATTAACTATGGTATTCAATGGATAGAACGGCGGTTGTCTCGTGTTGCACTGAGTATCACCTGCGGTCATACGTAAGGCATTTAGTTTAAGACCTTCTCACACATCTTGTTTTTTTTTTATCCACAACCGATAATCCTTTGGCATCATCTCACCTGATGGTAAGTGACAATGATGCCAAAGATGGAAGCCGGCTTACCAAGATTTCTCAACCCAATGGGGATCTGGCTATCTTATCTTTAAGCCGGAACATATCAATGCTGTTAACACTGATGTTTGGCGGCAAGACTTAGAGAAGATGGTGGTAGCTAGCCAGGCGGGCTATGAAAACCACCAACCAAACCGAGTCTTACAAAGTTGACCCCGCCAGGAATCGAACCCGCAATCTCATGGTGTGAAGCGAATGGACTAACCATTACGCTACATAGGCGGTTTAACGGTTAAAAGATATTAAAAAATCAGACAGTACAGGTTTCCTTCTCATGTTTCCTTCACCGTTAAAGCAATTGGTTGGTATATTCGTATTACGAAAAACTCATTGTTTTATTGTCTGTTCGGCGGATTCGAACCCAGGACTTCTGGTTAGGCAGACCGCGTCGCGACCGTTAAGCTACTGACGCTTTTTATCTCACTGCCCGAAAAAGGAGGGGATTTTTTTCGAGTGTATGCATGTACGTGAGTATGTATGTATGTCTGTTTCTTTGACTGCACCTGTAGCCTAAACGGCTTGATGGATTTTGGAGTTCGAGGTGTTGTTAAATTCACCTTGATCCCGTGAGTGACATAGGATATATTGTTACCCGACTGCCCGAAAAAGAGGCGTAATGTTTTTATGCAGTTGAGTTTTTATTTTATTTTTTTATTGGTAAGGTTATTTAAATATTTAATTTTAATTATTTAAACGATTAACTTTTACGGTACCCATGTATTTTACATTGTTGTATTCCACTTATATTCTTATTAGCCGCCTCCATGGCGTAATGGTTAAATCAATTTGCTTCACATCAGGAGTTCGCGGGTTTGATTCCCGGCGGAGACTAACTTTGGAAGACTTGGTTTGGTTGATGCCTGCCTGACTAGTTATCTTATCTACGTCTTGCCGACAACCATCAATGTTAACAGCATTGATGTGTTCCGGCTTGAAGATAAGATATCTCCCGATTGCGTTGGAAAATCTTGTTAAGCCCGCTGCCACCTTCGGCATCATCGTCACTTACCGTCAGGTAAGATGATGCCAAGGGCTTACCAATTATGGGTAAAAAAAAACGGAAAATTGCGAGTCAGAACCGCGCACAAAGGGTTCTGTACCATCATACTAGATGGCGCTAGTTTCTTCACGTTTCAAAAAAAAACCATGTTTTTTGTATGGAGACTTTCACTTTTTCAAATTTTTAGTAGTGGTTGTTATAGCGGCAACATAAATACATCATAAGGACTTTAATCGAAATTAAGCTATTGTTTAATTATTGTTTTATAACTGTGAATATAAGCAACAAGTATTTTTTTTTGCAAAACATCTAAAAATGGCCACTTTTTAAGTTCATATGAATCAGTAATATATTTATTTCTGTGGGCGGCGCTAGTGTGCTCATCAACCCGCCTTAAATGCGAGAAGCTGCGGATAAGTGGAGTTGGGGATGTCTAGCTCAGTGGAGGTTAGTTTTTCGGATATTTAGCTGGCTCTTGATATTTGAGTTTTTGGGATATTTAACTATCCTTGTTGTGGGTTAATCAGGTACTTAATTTAAGACTAGGGATGCATCCGATACCGATACCGATACCGATATATCGGCGATACTTCGGGTTTGCCGATATATCGGTATCGGCGATATTTTTATGGCAGATTCAACGATACTTTTCAAATTTCGCTTTTTTTTAAATGTAATGTAAACGCGGATAATATGTTAATTCAACTAAGCGTCGGTGGCTCAACCGGTAACGACTCGGTCCATCTAACCAGAGGTACCGGGTTCAAATCTGGACGGCCAGTGTACCAATGAGTTTTTCAAAAACTTACGTACATACTTACCGATTGCTTTAACGGTGAAGGAAAACATCGTGAGGAAACCTGCACACGCCTGCGAAGAAACTCGAAGGTTGTGTGTGAAGTCGACCAACCCGCACTGGGCCCGCGTGGTCGACTAAGGCCTAATCGCTCTGATTCAGGGTAGGCTCGAGCCCCTCGGTGGGGACGTATATGAGCTGTAATGATGAATGTAAACGCGCGTGTTGTCCCATCTATTTCGTTGCAAACGAGGCATCTGTCGCATATGAGAGACTATTTTCCACCGCAGGTCTTATTCAAACTGACTTGCGAAATCGCCTTTGCCCGCAAAACTTAAGAATGCTTTGTTTTTTAAATAAAAATCATATAAATGTTAATTTTGATTACTAAAACTATTAATTAATTGTGTTTTATTTATTCTACCTTCCTTTTTGAATTCAATAAGCGTATCGGTATCGGTATCGCCGATATTTTTATAAGAGTATCGGTATCGGTATCGTATCGGCAAAAAGGCGTATCGATGCATCCCTATTTAAGACATTACTTATTCTTGTGACAACGTCTAAGCTAACTTGGACGATTCCTACGATCCCAAATACTTATTTAATACGGATGACGACTGCTATATAGTCATTGGAGTTACTTTTGTTCATCTGTCAAAAACGAAATTTTGTTCTAAAAACGTTTGAAATATCCACAAGTGACGTCATAGATTTTAAGCGTCATTGACGAACTTATTTTGTGAATATGATCAATTAAAAATTGAAGACGTAATGGAAAAACTAAACAAGTAAGGTTTCTTGAAACTTCAAGAGAAGAGCAATTCAGATTTTATTTTTGATGCAGTCCGATCCCCTATTGTCGATTTAATATTGTAGGCAATCAAAGAAGAAGGACGATATTCTGAAATTCAAAAGAGATAGGAATTGAAATTGGTCGTAACTCTCGTCCATTGCATCTCCTTGTGTGGAGGTCCTGGCCGTGCGTTATTTAAAAATCTTCGTTTATAGTACATTACTGCAGCGGCCAGTAAAAGAGGCTTTGATGGACGAACGTGTAAATGTGGGCCACACGCATACGTAAGTCCATCCATGTCTTTTTGTGGTTGTGTATAGTACTTTTCTCAAATAATGCGCGTAAATTAAAACTAAGTGGTACCCAGGCAAAACTTTTTATTTGAAAATACAATTACTTTTGAAAATCAACAACGAACAACAATAATTTTTCACGTGCCAAGGTGTTTATTTGTTTTTTTTTTTGCAATAATGAGCTTTCTATTTGCAAGCCAGTTTAAATTTAAATAAAACCTTCTTGTTTGCAAAGATCGATCCATTTTTAAATTACACGACAGATATGAGTTTACATAGTTATTTTATTTGGCCGCTAAAACACGACAGATATGGATTTTCATACAACTTTTTATACAACTAGCATGTATTTGACCAGTACGGCAATTTCAAAAAATTAAAACTTTTGCGTTTGGAATTATGTCAAGATTTTTCTAGATTTATTGTTTGTTTAATTTCTGATCTGAGAAGAACCCTCGAGAAGTTCTTCAGAGCCTCTTTATCATCAGATGGAACATCCACATACTAAGAGTAATCGATGCAAATGTCAGCCCGTCGGCAGGTCATTAAATATTAAAATAAAAGTTCAAAAATAAAGTGATTTTTTTTCTAATTTATTATGTTTTTCAGTAGCTCTACCAAGATCTTCGTAAGCCCTGGTTAGGCATCCACAGTAAATACTTACTCATCATTCGTTTTTACTCAATTATTAAATCTTTTATTTAACTTGCAATGTACTCGTAGGCAGGTCTCCCACGCGTTGGACCGACGACCTGGTGAAGATCGCGGGAAGCCGATGGATGCGGGCAGCGCAGGACCGGTCGTCGTGGAAATCCTTGGGGGAGGCCTTTGTCCAGCAGTGGACGATTTTTGGCTGATATGATACTGATGATGATGATGTACTCGTATGTGTGTTTGTTCGGGTGAAATCTTGCAAGTTAATTTTGACCCACTTCCTGATTTTCTATTGAGCTGAAATTTTGCATGTATATATCGCCTGAAAATGCAATATTAAAAGCTTTTACCTAAAACTTTTTAGGTTTTTCGAAAATTATCAATCTCTAAGATTCAAATCCAGACGTAATTTTTAACCGCCTCCGTAGCTCAGAGGCAAAGTTCACTGGCAGGAGGTCGCTGGTTCGATTCCCGGCAGGGTCAATTGTAAGACTCGGTTTGGTTGGTGGTAGGGCATTTTCTAAGCCCGCCTGGCTAGCTACCGTCATCTTATCTAAGTCTTGCCTCCAAATATCAATGTTGATATCATTGGCGTGTTCCGGCATGAAGATAAGATAGCCAGTTCCCCATTGCGTTGTGGAATCTTGGTAAGCCCGCTTCCATCTTCGGCAACATGGTCACTTACCACCAGGTGAGATGATGTCAAGGATTTACCAATTGTGAATTTAAAAAAAAAGTAATCTAGGCATCTAATCCACAATCCATCCATCTCCTTGGAACTTTACTGTGCATCGAACAAAGAGCAGTGCATTACCGGGTACCGGCGGCGGCACGGAAGGGGGGGGGGGGGATTGGCGGGGGGGGGGGGGGGTTACAGAGGGGCGACAATGGCAACCTGCTGGCCCATTGTCCCGCTCGGCACTTTGCGACTCAATATTTTGGGTGACTTTTTCTCCCTTATCCCGCTTTTTGCGAACGCAGCTAACAAATGCGCACCTTTGCGCGTCGTATGCATTTTATTAATTATTCTTTTGTCTTTGTGCTTTTTGTGTTTGCTCGTTGTATTTGTTCGCGCAGCGAGGTGGATGTTTGTTTGTTTGTTTCGCGCAAACTTGAGAGTCGACTGCTGTTTGGTGAATGCGATGATTTGACTCGACCATAAGCCTAAGTGAATTGGTTCGTTGCATGTATTTTTAGGGAAACGGGACCCTTTTACTAAGACTCAGCTGTCCGTCCGTGTGTCTGTGACCAGGCTGTATTTCATGAACCGTGATAGCTAGACAGTTGAAATTTACACAGCGAGTTTCTGTAAAAAAAATCCAACTTACAGAATCTTCGCCTCTAATCACACTAATATTCTACAAATATATTATATTATTAATATTATAAAGGCGAAAGTTTGTGAGTGTGTATGTTTGTTACTTATTCACGCAAAAACTACTGAACAGATCTGGAATTTGGTAGGTAGACAGATTAGGACCTGGATTAACACATAGGCTACTTTTTTCACGCTTTTTTGCACTGCGCACCCTCGAAAAGTCATAGAAACGTTGTCCACGCGGGTGAAGCCGCGGAAAACAGCTAGTAAAGAATGAGGTAACCATGTGATATTATTGACAAATCTTATAATGTTAACATTAAGCAACAAAATGAAAAAAATTGAAAATATTACAACGCAAAATGATTGCAACTACCTAATTAAAAATCTGAAAATATTGATATTTTCCTAAAAGTTAACAGCAATCAAAGGGATCGAATCTATCAACAGAGCGAGACGACACCCTCTGTTTGCGCCCCGCTTGCAGCGCACAGCGCCCAGCGCGCACAGAGAGCTAGGTAGGGCACATCGCAGAAAAAACGCTCTCCGCTCTAAGCTTATTGAAAGTATTCTCGCCCTACGTTCACGGCGTCTGAGCAAATATAAGATAATTTTCGCGCTTCACCTCACCCGGTATTAAGGGGCACCTTTCATACTTTTTACGGTGCCGTTTGACGATAGCTACGAGTCGAGACCGTTTTAATGTAATTTATTTTGTATTCAAAACGCCGTGCTGCGGAGCTCCCGTGCTGCGTTCGCCTCGCAATTAGGAAGAACGATTGGTGGAAAATCTTTGCGGATTTAAATGAATTTTCGGAAAATTGTGTAAATAGCTTTTGACAACGGTGTGAACATAGTTTCTATGACTGTCTCCGAGGGTGCGCAGTGCGCGAGCCACATGTTGATCCAGGACCTAATCTGTATACCTACCAAATTTCATCCAGATACGTTCAGTAGTTTTTGCGTGAAAGAGTAACAAACATCTATATATGCATTTCAAACTTTCGCGTTTATAAGGATTGTTTACGATTTTAGTCTATACCTAAAGGATGTTAAGTAGAATTCAGCACATGTCAGTATTTACCTACAGGTGTTAAGTAGAATTCAGCACATTTCAGTCTATACCTACAGGTGTTAAGTAGATGCAGCACATTTTAGTCTATACCTAAAGGACGTTAAGTAGAATGCAGCACATTTTAGTCTTTACCTACAGGTGTTAAATAGAATGCAGCACATTTTAGTCTATGACTACAGGATGTTAAGTAGAATGCAGCACATTTTAGTCTATACCTTCAGATGTTATGTAGAATGCAGCATATTTTAGTCTATACCTACAGGATGTTAAGTAGAATGCAGCACATTTTAGTCTATACCTACAGGATGTTAAGTAGAATGCAGCACATTTTAGTCTATGACTACAGGATGTTAAGTAGAATGCAGCACATTTTAGTCTATACCTTCAGATGTTATGTAGAATGCAGCATATTTTAGTCTATACCTACAGGATGTTAAGTAGAATGCAGCACATTTTAGTCTATACCTACAGGATGTTAAGTAGAATGCAGCACATTTTTGAGAGCGGTTTCTTATCATGAAACTGAACAATATTAAATGTAACTTTGTTTAACTTTAAAAAATTCTTTTGAAGTTTCCATACCAAGTTGGCATATCAGCTTACTCGTATTGATGCATGACAAGTCTATTTTCGTTATCCATCTGTCTGTCTATCTGTCTGTCATGACCCTTTTTCAAGAAGGCGCGCGAGGAAGTTGAAATTTATGTCAAATACTTGGTCTACAATCCCATGGAGTCGTTAAAAAATCAAGCTTGTAAGTCAACGCAATCAAAACTACGACTATTTACGCCGCATATTTTGACACTCTGAAGTAAAAAACCAATAGGGTACTTCGTGATATAGAATCCTGAAAATATAATATTCTAACACTAAGGTAATGTCACACTATAATGATGTAACAGTGTTACAGTAGCGCCCTCAATAGGGATGACGAATGCTAGTCATCTGATTTACTTTTTATAATCTGTCATAAACGACATTTTGTTCTAAAAATGTTTGAAACACCTAGGCGTGACGTCATAGTTTTGCAGCGTCATTTATGTACTCATTTTGTGATTTTGGTAAATTAAAAATCGAAGACTTGATGGAAAACAAAACGAGTTAGGTTTTCCGAAGTTTAAGTAAGAGGGCAATTTAGTGATCAAAGGTTCATAATTTATTTCTGATGTTGTCGTCATCGCTATTCTTACGACGGTTCTTTTCCGCACAGACTCTATGCAAGAATATTTTTTCAATAACAGGGTTAAATTTGTCCTTTATTCCGTCTTATTTTTTTCATTTTTTGACCCATCTATTTTTGATGGGTCAGAAAACAAAAAGTAAGTCGGTAGATATTGTAAATATTGTGTTGTGCTTTGTTTCAGCTAAGTTTTAGATCACATGCTGTTGAGTTTCAAGAGAAGAACCCCCTCAAAAAAATTTGTAAAATATTTTACCTAACACTTCTTATAAGTTTTTGCTTGCAAGTTTGTGATTTTCCCACAGTTACTAAATCCAATCTGTAACTATTAACTACCTGTTTGAGCTTAACCCACAAAAACCAGCTACCGTAAAAGTGAAACCGAATCGAAACAAATAAAACTTAATTCGCCGTGAGCACTCAAAGACCGAAAGAAGTATTTAAGTGCGATCACATGAGACGCACTCATTGTGTCACACACATTGTCTATGTGCATTCCTTTTGTGGACTTAATTCGTGTAAATACAAATAAACAAATATTACAAGGGTTATGTAGTAATTGAGGCATTATGTGGGTACACGCTCGTGGAAACAGCTCAATCGGTGTGTGAAATACGAATTAAAGGACCGCGTTTACTACGTTTGCTGCGTTTTGCCGTTTTTTCATAGGGGCAGCGGCACAGTCGTATTTCACACATGGCCACATTTTGCACATGAGTTGTTTGTTTTGTACCTAAACCCCACTCACCGCAGAGTTAATTAACCCTTGCATAAATAGGGTTAGCTACTCTCACGGAGACTCCATTGACTTAACAAATAAATCGCTGCATATCATTTCAGTCTCAATCTAAGTTTAAACTTGGTAACCACAGAGAAGAAATGACTGTACAATACAAATAGTATGTTACAAATACAATACAAACACAAATACATTTATTATAAAAATTAAATTAAAATTTAAAAACCCGCGACAAAAACCTCTAAAAAGTACTAAATTGTTAAATTTTTGGTAATTGGTTGTAGTAAAGTAAATCAGTTGTATTCTGACAAATTGAAAACGGGACATGAGTATTATAGTATTCTGTTTTTATTTTTATTTTTTTATTATCTTAGATCAAAATCAAACTTTAAGGGCCAATACATTTTTTTTACTTTTAGTGGTTTTTGTTGCGGTTTTATTACTACAGCAGGGCCTCGATAATCCGAACCCAAGCTAGTCCGAACGTCTCTATAATCCGAACGACACCCCCTTACCCCCGCACAATCGCCGTTTCTCACAGTTTCTGTCTCGCTAAAGTATACATATTAGTACTAACATACAGTATGTACACTCCCTGTCGCTCTCTAGATTGCGACCTCACCCCCTCGTCCCCCAGATTGATACAGGTTGCATTAAGTTTGGTTCTCGAAAGTATATAATTTCGCGGTGATTTCTTTTGTTTCGTCATTTGTTTTTAGAAATGTCATTTCGCGCCCGTTGTATGAAGTGTCCGGGGTGTGGGCTCGCAGTGCCACTATATTGAAATTCTTTAAAAACGGTGTGTTCAATAGCATTGTATCTAACATAGATACTTAAATAAATACATTACAATGTAAAATATTTTTGTTCCATTTCGAAAAATGCCTTTTAAAATGTCTACATACTATAATCCGAACGCTTCGTACATCCGAACAGGGTATAAATTTTCGGTGTTCGGATTATCAAGGCCCTGCTGTATTCGATATGATTACTATTCGATACGTTAAGACTATTCCAATGAGCCCAAACACGATACTTCTGCTGTAAGGTGGTGAAGAGTTGGGTATCCTGCCGATTCCAGGAGATGCTGCAGCATCAGGTCAAAGTTTCTGTATTCTATCTAACACCTATTCATTGAGACTATTATAATGAGCCCAAACACGATACCTCTGCTGTAAGTTGGTGAGGAGTTGGGTATCCTGCCGATTCCAGGAGATGCTGCAGCATCAGGTCAAAGTTTCTGTATTCTATCTAACACCTATTCATTGAGACTATTATAATGAGCCCAAACACGATACCTCTGCTGTAAGTTGGTGAGGAGTTGGGTATCCTGCCGATTCCAGGAGATGCTGCAGCATCAGGTCAAAGTTTCTGTATTCTATCTAACACCTATTCATTGAGACTATTATAATGAGCCCAAACACGATACCTCTGCTGTAAGTTGGTGAGGAGTTGGGTATCCTGCCGATTCCAGGAGATGCTGCAGCATCAGGTCAAAGTTTCTGTATTCTATCTAACACCTATTCATTGAGACTATTATAATGAGCCCAAACACGATACCTCTGCTGTAAGTTGGTGAGGAGTTGGGTATCCTGCCGATTCCAGGAGATGCTGCAGCATCAGGTCAAAGTTTCTGTATTCTATCTAACACCTATTCATTGAGACTATTATAATGAGCCCAAACACGATACCTCTGCTGTAAGTTGGTGAGGAGTTGGGTATCTTGCAAACACTATAATGCATATGGTCATAGTTACCATATTTTTGTAATATCATTAAAGTAACGGACGCCAAATTTTGAATCAATCAGTGTGGTGGAAGTTGCCTAACTTATGATCTTCGAACGGCTAAACAGATCATAATAAATTATAGAGATTAACCACCTCGATCACGGCAGCTTCTAACACAAAAAAACGCATCAAAGTGGACCGATTTCCGATTCGTTTAGGAACTACGAACCCACAAAGACACACGTTAAACTTATAACACCCCTCATTTTGCATCGGGGGTTATAAACGAAAATAATATAAGTAAACAATAAAAACACTCGATCTCTACACTAGGCAGAGTCTGTAATCTGTAGTGTATCGTGGAGATTTCTACGGAAATATGTTGTGATTATTATATTTAAAGTCTTATGACGCGAGTGTGTGTGCGTGTGTGTGTGTGTGTGTGTGCGTGTGTGTGTGTGTGTGTGTCGGGTTAGACGCACTGAAGATGAAATAATTTTTAGGGTTAATGTAGTTTTATTTGTCCTTTTGTCATAGGCACTCAAAAACTCATACATGACTTCCACATTTTTAAACCAAATTCCTGAAAATTTAGCACATAAAAACTACGAAATTCCTCAAAATTAAGCACAAAAAGCTACAAAATTCGTAAAAATTTAGAACATAAAAGTTACAAAATTCCTAAAAATTTAGCACATAAAAGCTACAAAATTCGTATAAATTTAACACATAAAAGTTACAAAATTGCTGAAAATTGAGCACATAAAAGCTACGAAATTCCTGAAAATTAAGCACATTAAATCTACGTCATCGCTAAAAATTAAGGACATAAAAGCTACAAAATTGATGAAAATTTAGCACATAAGCTACGAAAGTCAAACACACTCAAATTTTTAATAAAAAAAAAGAAAAAAAGAAAAGAAATTGCTGAAAATTTAACAAATAAAAGCTACGAAATTCCTGAAAATTTAGCCTCCGTAGCGTAATGGTTATGTCCATTAGCTTCAATCAGGACGTTGCGGGTTTGATTCCTGGCGGAGTATAACTTTGGAAGCATTGAAATTATACAAATAGGCACCTAAGTTTAAGTAGGAAATCTCACTAAAGATACTTCTGGTGGTGTCCTGTCATTATTTTTAACTCATGAAGTATTGTCTGAGAAACCCTACACTATGCGTGGTCCGACACACACTGGACTGATTTTTATACATAACTTAACAACTACATACTTTTTAATTTGAAATATTCTATCTAGATATGCTACTCGAAACAAAATAATGGCCACCTGAGTTTTCACAGTACATTTTCATACAGAGAGGTGGTCCAAACAGTCACGAATTTTAGGGTTCCGTACCCAAAGGGTAAAAACGGGACGTCCGTCTGTCACCAGGTCGTATTTCATGAACCGTGATAGCTAGACAGCTGTGAAAATTTCACAGATGATGTATTTCTGTTGCCGCTATAACGACAAATACTAAAAATTTAAAAAAGTTAAGAAATAAGGGGGTGTCTCCATACAAAAAACGTGTTTTTTTTAAACATGAAGAAACTAGCGCCATCTAGTATGATGGTTTTTGAAACATGAAACTAGTGCCATTTAGTATGATGGTACGGAACCCTATGTGTGCGGTTCTGACTCTGAAGCAGTCCACCGAGTTCCCGAGGATTTACAGAATGTTGTGACACATTTGTAGTCAGGGATATTTCCTTACTTTTCTTGATTTAAAAAAATAATAATCAGGGCTGTTTGGACCACGGATAAGATAAATAAGGTTGGCTTGGCAATAGTCACACTTTTGTTTGAACCAGCGTCGCCGCTTGTCTCCCACCCATCAACTCCACTACACAAGCAATTATAATACATACACGAATTGCGCGCACTAATAAACAAAACGCACTTAGAACACAGGGCTGCAATTGTGTCTCACACCATTTCGATAGTCTGTACGTTACACATAACCATACGCAAATAAAAATTATGAACGCGTGCTTCGGTTAAGTATGATTGTCTAATCATACTTGTGGCGCGCCTGCCCAGTGCACATTTCCAATCCAACCTTATTTATCTGATCCGTGGTTTGGACCACCTCTCTGTATAAAAATGTACTGAGAAAACATAGGTGGCCCTTATGTAGTACATTAAGTTGAGAGACTTATTTTGTGTTATTTAAATATCGAACAAAAGAAAGGTTAATTGCTCATAAAAATCGATAATTATAATATTGATAAACACAAGACAACGTTTAATTGGCTCGACTCATTGCCCGTCCAGCCCGTACAGTTGGCGCCTTGTTAAAACTTTCCATTTCATTTGCAGACTTCACAACCCTTTCCAAGTTTTTTTTCTCCTTTTTCAAAGAACACTGTTCGTCGATTTCTTACTTTTAAATTTTAATAGACTTGTTATAATTTTCTAAGCGAACAAATCTTTGGATCGTTCTAGAAATTGTTTAAAAGGAGCACATTTATCTTATTTTATCCCAAGATTTTTAAAACTTTTATCAAGTACATATATTCTCAGCGATAGCCAAGCTGTTCTTAAAGATCTTAACTCCTTCAAGGTTGACTCTGGGCTAGTGCTAAATTGTGTAAAGGTCCTCAACAAGGTGGATCGACACAAAAAACTGCAACTGGTCTGGGTCCCTGGACACGGAGGAGTGGAAGGCAATGAAGAAGCAGACAAACTGGCTAGAATGGGATCACAGACAACAATGGGTGGTCCAGAACCGAGGATAAAGCTACCAAGAAGCACTATTATAAGGGCATTAAAGGAACAGGCCGAGGAAAGACACAGATTGACATGGTTATCCAGGGATGGACACAAACACTCTAAGCTCTTTATTGGTGAGGTCACCACAGGGGCAACCAAGTACATTTGGAATAACAGCAGGACGCGCGTCAGGGCTGTAACAGGAGCGCTGAAGGGCCACTTTGCCACAAACGCTCACCTGCAAAAAATCGGCCTGACAAATGACCCGACCTGCAGGGCCTGTGGTGAAGATACAGAATCAATGGAACACTTACTGTGTCACTGTGATGTCCTGGCTAGCAAGCGTATGTACCTCCTAGGTGATGGCTACCAAAAACAGGAGGACTACAAGCACTTTCCAATCAGCGATGATAAAAAGTAACTCAGATGACTAGCATTCGTCATCCCTATTATAACGTACGGCAAAAACCTTGCTCTAAATAAAAAAGTGTCCAACCAAAAAAAAGAGAAAAAAAATCTATCAAATTAAAAAACTAAAGTTCATATTTCGAACGTGGCGCGCTTTCTCGGTCCATCGGGCATCGCGTCAGCTGCCAGTCACCGCGCGGCCGGGACCACCGCGCGGCCGGTATCGCCTTACCATCTATCGTCTTGCCTTCCTCTACGTCTAAGTTACGTACGCTCTACGTCGTTGACGTCACAGCCGGCGATGGTGACAGTGACAGTTGGTGGACATTTTTGGTTTTCCCTTATCGTGTGGGTTTAGTGCGGGTGGGCCGGGAGATGACGCCTCGGTTGTTCCTAATTTATAATCACAATCGGATGTATTTGATCTCATTAGCATTGATTTAATGTTGACTAGCTTTTAAAGGGAGTATCAGTTGATCTCTGTTAGAGTCAACCTGGTCCAAGAAAACATGGTCTTCTATTCCGGGAGTCACTGTCTTACCACTTTATTGCTAAAAATACGAAATTGAGGAATCTCTAAATGTGATAATTTGGCTTAAGGCGAGGTATCAATTAGAACAGTTGTCGCTGTCTTTTTCTTCACGTGTAAATAGTGAAGAAAATAACCACAGTTTTTCACTTTTTCAATGGCTTTCAGTTTCAATCAAAAACTACAATGAAAGTATAAAAAATAATAACATTACTCACTATGTGTTATCATAAGAACCCATAATACTTAGCAAGGAACCGGGGGCTCCGAGCTGATTTAATGCCATGCCAACTTCGGTCGATGTGGTGACGACAATAATTTCATTCAGCTTCGGCTGTCATAATTATGACGATGATGAATACATTCAGCTTCAGCTGATGTGACGAAGATTCCATTCAACTTCGGCTAATGTGGTGATGATGATAAATCCATTAACATGGTAGTACAGTCAAAATCTAAATTTTAAAGGTGACGGTAGCTGAACGATTAAGTTGGTAAGTACCGTAATTAACAACACATAGACACACCCTGGACACTTCATACTATGGGCCAGAAATGAGATTTCAAAAACCGAATGACGGAACAAACAAAATGGCGGCGTAATCCTATACATTCGACAACCAAACTGTAACCAATCTGTATCAATCTGGGTGACGAGGGGGTGAGGATGGAATCTAGAGAGCGGCAGGGAGTATGTTACTGCTTAACTGTATGTTAGTACTAATATTATATACTTTACTAATATACTTTGACATAGACGTCCCTACTGCTGGGGCGAGAAGTAAGGCGATACTCCACACTCGGGGTCAAGTCCGGGTAGGTGGGCGTAGTAGGGCTAGTGGCGATCTCCGGACAGAAGCCTTCTATAAGGCGACGCATTGGAAACTTCTATAAGGCGACGCATTGGAAACTTCTATAAGGCGACGCATTGGAAACTTCTATAAGGCGACGTATTGGAAACTTGTACGAGGTGACGCATTGGAATCTTCTATAAGGCGACGCATTGGAAACTTCTATAAGGCGACGCATTGGAATCTTCTATAAGGCGACGCATTGGAAACTTCTATAAGGCGACGCATTGGAAACTTCTATAAGGCGACGCATTGGAAACTTCTATGAGGCGACGCATTGGAATCTTCTATAAGGCGACGCATTGGTAACTTCTATAAGGCGACGCATTGGAAACTTCTATAAGGCGACGCATTGGAAACTTCTATGAAGCGACGCATTGGAATCTTCTATAAGGCGACGCATTGGAAACTTCAATAAGGCGACGCATTGGAATCTTCTATAAGGCGACGCATTGGTAACTTCTATAAGGCGACGCATTGGTAACTTCTATAAGGCGACGCATTGGAATCTTCTATAAGGCGACGCATTGGAAACTTCTATAAGGCGACGCCTTGGAAACTTCTATAAGGCGACGCATTGGAAACTTCTATAAGGCAACGCATTGGTAACTTCTATAAGGCGACGCATTGGAAACTTCTATAAGGCGACGCATTGGAAACTTCTATAAGGCGACGCATTGGAAACTTCTATAAGGCGACGCATTGGAAACTTCTATAAGGCGACGCATTGGTAATTTCTATAAGGCGACGCATTGGTAACTTCTATGAGGCGACGCATTGGAATCTTCTATATGGCGACGCATTGGAATCTTCTATATGGCGAAGCATTGGAAACTTCTATATGGCGACGCATTGGAAACTTCTATAAGGCGACGCATTGGAAACTTCTATAAGGCGACGCATTGGAAACTTCTATAAGGCGACGCATTGGAAACTTCTATGAGGCGACGCATTGGAATCTTCGTTAAGGTGACGCATTGGAAACTTCTATAAGGCGACGCATTGGAATCTTCTATAAGGCGACGCATTGGAAACTTCAATAAGGCGACGCATTGGAATCTTCTATAAGGCGACGCATTGGTAACTTCTATAAGGCGACGCATTAGTAACTTCTATAAAGCGACGCATTGGAATCTTCTATAAGGCGACGCATTGGAAACTTCTATAAGGCGACGCATTGGAAACTTCTATAAGGCGACGCATTGGAAAGTTTAGTTGCAGGGATCTCGATTATTCTCAGCAATTACAAAACATATCAAAGTGATATTTTATTACCTGATTCTTCATTTCAATCACTTCATTTGGCCAGTTGCAAAAACACGATCTACTCACTTTTATAACATGAAAAATATATCGAAGAAAATTATTTTAAAACAGATTTTTGCAAACCAGAACGATTTAAACCTCTAAATTTTCTTAGTCGATTAGTCTACACATACACACTTCAACATACCGATTTAAAACTCAAATTTTTCTTAGTAGATTAGTCTACACACACACGTTTCGACATGCCAGTTTAATTTTTAAAATTATTTGTAGATTTTAATTGAAACGAAAAAAAACATTGAAAAAGTACGAAAGTGTAGTTATTTTCTTTACTCTTTACACGAAAAAAAATAGAGACAACTGTTCCAATCCATGCTTCGCCTTCTGACACGGCTCGACGACTGCCATCTAGCGACAGCATCCGACACCAACTGCTTAAAGTGCCTTGCGAAACACGGAAACGACTGAGACAAATGCCACTAACAGCATTTAATCCAGGTAATGACCGTGCTACAGGTTGGTTAACCTGCGTGATCGACCCAAACACCCTTGCCGCATCGCACTGAGCTCCAAGTACCATACATAGTATACTATTACATCGATGTTTAGTATAGATGACTACAACTCACAGATGTTATCATGATCGTATAATATAAGAAAAATCGACCAAGTGCGAGTCGGTGTTCCGCTCTGAGGGTTTCTGCTGTCTGTTTCGGCTATGACCACGCTCACCTCTCCACACAACTATTACAATGATATCTATTCAAATTACAAACAAAACACATCAACGCGAGCTACAAAAATATACATACATACAGGTCAAACTGAGAAACTCCTTTTTTTTAAGTCGTTTAAAAATATACTTTTTTATTCTTAGCGAGAGTACGACTCACACTTGGCCGGTTTTTATTATTTCTTGTTTTAATTGAGGATTATTACTATAACCACACCAAGTTTCACGCTTGGATGTATTACCGTTTTCACGATAGAGCTAAATCAAAAATGTCTCTAAAACACTTTACAAAAACGCGTTTTTTGTATAGGGACCCCATTACCTTTTCACTTTTTCTAATTTTAAGTATTTACTTTTATAGCGACAAATAGAAATACACATTTTGTGAAAATATCAACTGTCTACCTATTACGGTTCATGAAATACAGCCCGCTGACAGATAGGCCGACATACAGTGGAGCCACAGCATTACAATATAGCGGCTTATAGTAGCGCAACGAATGTACTTACACAGAGCAACGGAAGGGTAGGTGCTTGCGGGACAGCGCGCGGCGGCGGGGCATAGCCTTCCAAACTCCGCGAGTTTGCCAGTCTGGCTACAGGCTTGTACTGCTAGTACCTACACCGGTGGCGGCATCATGCGACATCAACGGCTTTGTGCTACTGTAAGCCATATCTTAATACCACAGTATTACAATATAGCGGCTTACAGTAGTGCAACGAAAGTACTTACGCAGAGCACCGGAAGGGTAGGTACTTGCGGGACAGCGGGCGGCGAGGCACAGCCTTCCAAACTCCGCGAGTTTGCCAGTCTGGCTACAGGCTAGTACTGCTAGTACCTACACCGGTGGCGGCATCGTACGACATCAAAGGCGTTGCACTACTGTAAGCCATATCGTATCGTAATACCACAGTATTACAATAAAGAGGCTTACAGTAGAGCAACGAATGTGCAGAGCAACGGAAGGCTACTTGCGGGGCAGCGGGCGGCGGGGCACAGCCGCGAGTTTGCCAGGCTGGCTACAGTCTACTAGTACCTAGTACCTACGCTGTGGCGGCATCGTGCGACATCAAAAGCGTTCACTACTGTAAGCCATATCTTTATACTGTGGCTGAGGCTTAGTAATAGGGTCCTGTTGGTCACTCTTGGGGTGTGCGGAACCCTAAAAATTAATGTAATCAATTCACATCACGCCCGTCCGAGCTCGTCAGCGAGCTGCGCTTTATCGTGGCTCGACGTAGGCCGCCGTACAACACTGAGGTGATGTGTTTCGTCGTGTCATTAATATCATTAAGGTTACGACATCAAATATCATTTAGGTATTGGTTTTGGGACAGATATTGCTTTGAGTCGTCTGGGCGTGGTTTATAAATAACCTCACTGAAGTGCCCAAGTAATAGGTATAGAGTTTGGCATAAAGATATTTCTTACTTCTGCTATACAGCGTGTTTTTTTTAACTGGGACAGTATGGGGAAATCCGAAACCATAGGAGGTACAGGGAAACTGTATTTGGATCCATTAGGCCCTTTTTTGTGAACCGACATTTTCAGCAGTTTTTTTTTTTTATTCACAATTGGTAAGCCCTTGGCATCATCTCACCTGATGGTAAGTGACGATGATGCCGAAGATGGAAGCGGGCTTACCAAGATTCTCCAACGCAATGGAGAACTGGCTATCTTATCTTCAAGCTTCCTGTAATGATGCTTTGTATAAGCTTAAAAAAATCCTAGATGTCAATGGTTATGAATTCATTCACTACTGTCGCTGGCCTCTTACGTTTAGGTTTAAAAAAACCCTCTTGTCTTAAATTTTTAACAAGTTTTTCAAATACCTTGCGATTTGGTAGACAGCGCTCACGATAGCGTTCCCGATACCACTTTTAATGCATTAACTGGGTTTCGATAATTAAGAAAATACGCTTCGATTAAATGAAGTTTATTTACATTGGATAACGCCATGATGAATTACAAACAAACTCATAATAACAAATGAAAGTCACAATAAGAACAATGTTAATTCAAAATTTGAATATTTTTTGTTTAATTTAATAAAACTCGTAAGACCATGGACGACATAGTACAGTCTAAGGAATCTATAGACATAGTATGGAGTACTATTATTTATACTGTGGTATGGAGTTCCTGTTTAATTTCTCGAGTGCAAATAGAATCTCCTTTTTGAAATATAGAACACTTTTTGTACGTGTAAGTATCGTTTAGGTACTTTGCTCTGGCCGGTTGCATGAAAAACATTTTATTAAATTTGACTAACTTCTGCTGCTCACATTTTATTCTTCCAATACAGTGAAATATTTTTTATATGAAATTGAGTCCATACGCATTATTTTTTTTTTTTTCAAAATATCTAATTTTTATGGACAACTCACGCTTGACCAAAAAACTTATTATGTCAAAATTGTTTTCACAAAACAAGACCTAATGGTTGCTTAGTCAGTTTCCCTGTATCTTCTATGATTTCGGATTTCCCCATACTGTACCAGTTAAAAAAACACACTGAGTAAAAAAATGGTGTATGACCCTTTAACTGGGGGTTCTACTCATGATAATGAACAACTTTCCCCAAGGAACCCATAGTAGTCCATTCTCAAAAAAAAATTTGGAACCTCCATACAAAAATCACAAAATTAGTCGATTCAACTGATCGATATAAATGAAGAGTTAAACAAAACAAAATAATTGAAAAAAAATTGTTCAGTATGCACCAGTTAAAAGGAGTTCAGTTCATCATCACCCATACAGTTTATAAGAAAAATCATCAAAATTATTTTTTATTGTATCAGTCATTAACAAAAGTACTTACATTTCACCCACAAGCCCAAAATTATACAGGATTTAACAAAATTGGTGTAGGTCCCGTTAACTAGAGCTTCTACTCATCATACTGAACAATTTTTGTTCTACGACTTTTTTGAAAAAGCAAAAAATATTTTTTTCTTTTCATACAAATCGATCAACCGATTAGCTGATCGACCAACTTTGTGCATTTTAAGGGTAAAATTTTTTTTTGAGAATTGACTATGGGTCCCTTAAGAAAAATTGTTCAGTATCATTAGTAGAAGCCTCAGTTAACGAATTATTTTACACCGTGTACAGACAGTGACGTTGAAAGTACCGGTATACTATTCCTGAATGTCCCTGGTACTAAGACAAAGTATATACAGGGTGGCTGGTTAGACGACGAACGCATTTTAGGAGATGAATCAGAAGAAGAAACTGAATATTTTTTCCCCAGGGTACCAATGGTAAATTCGCAAAAAAAATTGGAACTTCTCATACAAAGTTTGCTAATGACCTGACCAATTTGTATGAAGTCAAATTATTTTTTTGAGAATTGACTATAGGTTTTTTTAATTTTTTTATTTTTTAATTTTTTTTATCCACAATTGGTAAGCCCTTGGCATCATCTCACCTGATGGTAAGTGACGATGATGCCGAAGATGGAAGCGGGCTTACCAAGATTCCCCAATGCAATGGAGAACTGGCTATCTTATCTTCAAGCCGGAACACATCGATGTTGTTAAGACTTAGACAAGATGGTGGTAGCTAGCCAGGCGGGCTTAGAAAATGCCCTATACCACCAACCAAACCGAGTCTTACTAGTTGACCCCGCCGGAATCGAACCCGCGACCTCCTGGTGTGAAAAAAAAAATAAGTTTCGTCTTATGATTCACCTCCTAAAATGCGTCCTTTCTCTTACCAGTCAATATTAGTTCTAACGTAACAAGAACAAACCAATCACACGCGGTGATCTGGCTCCAAAATAGGACACCCTGTATCACGGTAACACTTAGGTACGTTTACTCAAAATGCTTGTAATTTGGTCATTACTTTGACAACCTTCTTTAAACAAAGTCGGCTTTGCTCCTCTCCCTCTAATATGGTTAATGGGAGCGATGGCTGACTCTCTCGTTATACTCGTGACCGGGTGCTGTCAGTGTGAACTGGCCTACTCTTGTCAAAGGCGTTCATGACATTCAATGATTTTACAAGCTTTTATTTAACTTGCTATGTATTGTATGTTTGTTCGGGTGAAATCTTGCAAGTTAAATTTGACCCACTTCCCGGTTTCCGATTGAGCTGAAATTTTGCATACATATGTATATCGCTTGACAATGCAATATTAAAGGCTTGTGCCTAAAAGTTTTTAGGTTTTTCGAAAACTATTTATGTATAGCTTTTCGTGTCATATTGTTCTTATGTTCTAATGACAAAATCTGGTTAATATCAAGGATTGAATTTTGACGTTATTAACTAATGATTGTTTATTTGTTGATTTTTCACAAATGACATTATGTTATTATTATTTTATGACTATCAGAAAGAGTGTGATTTGCACCTATTTTGAATAAATATCTTGAATCTTGAACCCTGAATCTTGAAACAGGATCGCAAGTTTAATTGTCTAATTGTGTTTAATTGTAAGTCCCAATGTATGAGATTAGATAAAGTAGTGTATGAAACTGCACAAAACTGGGTATTATGCAACAGTTTCATACACTACTATTATCTGACCAGGTATTTTACAATATCGCTCTTCATAGAAATCAATGAATGTACACACACGGTGCCGTTTTTAACGTGTTTCATACAAAAATTTTAAATTAATTTGGCTGTTACTTAAAAGCCCTTGATTTGCGACCCCTAAGTTATTTGACCTTTTTTGTTTCAAATTAGATTCAGTTTACACCTTTAAAAGGAATATGTCACATTTCCAATAACCCTATCTCATTAATTTTGTACCGAAGTTGGAAAAATAAAATTAAAACGCTCTTGGCCTTCAAGCTTGGTCAGCATTGCAGCCCTTGCTGACCGCACTGGGATGGCCTGGAGCGGCGTTACGCTGCGCTTTCGACCATCATGTGTCTCGTAACGCAGTCGTTACAGACCACGGCTTAATGTACTATTAAATATACAGGGTGTGACAAAATTGGTGTAGGTTCGATTAACTGGAGCTTCTACTCATCAAACTGAACAACTTTTGTTCTACAAATATGTTGAAATCGCAAAAAAAATGACTTTTTCATACAAAACTATCAGCTGATTGACCAATTGTGTGCATTTTTGTAAGAAGCGTCAATTTTTTTTCGAATTTACTATGGGTTCCTTGGGGAAAGTTGTTCAGTATGATGAGTAGAACCCCCAGGTAACGGGTCCTATACCAATTTTTTACATCCTGTATAGATATTAAACACCCAGGCACAAAGCAACAAACTTTCGTCACACGAATGTTTGCCCTTAGTGGGAATCGAACCCGCGACTCCTAGCCCAGCAGGCAGGACACTGGACCACCACACCGGATCAGTCAATACTATCTATCGATGCAGATTTTCTATCAAAGCAGATAAATAAGTTCTTAGTTTGTACAAGTCAATTCTTCGAAAGCACTCTCGAACAATCGTTTGTTGAAATGCACGCTTTGTTCCAGGTGTCATCCATAAACCGCGTGCTGCGCAACCTGGCCGCGCAGAAGGAGAAATCTTCGAGCCAGCAGCCGGCGCCGGATTGCGCGGCGCCCGTGTACGAGCGGCTGCGGCTGCTGGGCGCGCCCGGGGCGCCCGCCTGGCCGCGCGCGCCGTGGCCGCAAGACGTCCGCACGCCCCCCTACCAGCTGCACAGCCTGAGTCCGGGCCCTCATCCGATAGGCTGCAACGGCGGCGGCGATATGGGGATGAAGAAAGGTCAGTGCTGGATATCATTTTAGATGACGATAATATACGAACTTCTTGGGAAGCAGTACTTCTCACGGTGTGTTTATAGTTACAGCGGGCGAGGGGATCCTACTATTCACACTAACAGTTGAAGACATTCCGAATTAATACTGTAATGTCTGATCCTTACTATATTAATATTATAGATGTGAAATGTGTTTGTTTGTTTGTTAACTTTTCACGCTTCAACACCTTAACCAATCTTGATGAAATTTGGCATGACTAGACGGCTGACTTTCTAGAATGGGTCCCAACTGCTACAATTTTTTTTGTATTTAAAAATATTTTTTAAAATATGTACAATAGGCTGCTGTTAATTAACCTACCCCTATTAGTCGAATGCCCGTTTGCACTAAACTTCTTAAAGCGCCCTAAGACTATTATACAAGGTCTAAATTGGCATTTTAGGTAAGAATTTGACGCTTATAAGCATCGCCTTAGCAAATTTGGCGATTCATAAGTTAAGTAAGTGCAATCGGGTATGACGACTTTCTTGTTTTAGGGTTTTTCATTTCCAAATTACACAGAAACGCAGTCGGGTTTTTTAGTTTTTTAAATTACCGTTTTTTATTTGATTAGTTTCTTCAACATTGCATCGGAACAATGGATGCTGTGATTTTTTGCACAGAAATGACTGAGGGGGTGGGAAATGACATAATTTACTAATTAACATATCCTAACATGGTTTCCGGGGGATCTGGGGAAAAATCAATTCTGCACTCGCGCACGTCAGCGTCACAACGGAGCTACGGACTGAAGTAGTTTTTTTTGTATAGAATTGGTTGAGGGGGTGGGAAGCGAAATAAACTTCTAATCAGAATAGCCCGATATCATGCGAGAGCGGCTCGCGCACCACTCATCCTAAAAGACAGTCATAAAAACGATGTCCACGCGGGCGAACCCGCGGGCAAAAGCTAGTGGTATAATAAACTTTACTGATTCAGGCGTATAACATTGCTGACCTCTATAACCAGATGTTAAACAATCATGATTACCTTGCTAATCCGCTGTTAAAGTATCTGCGCGAGAAGGAACGCTAATACCTCGGGAATACTCACACACAACACACACATACACACACACACACACACAGAGACTTGGGTTTTGTTCCCTTAGTAACAGGTTAGGTAATAGTACTACGTAGCCTCTTATGACACCCTCGGGAAGAGAGCAACTACAGGCCTGCAACGCATTCATCGGTCTCTCAAAGGCCAATGGAGCGTGCTATGCTCGGAGTTTCTCTGCGTGATCGAATCAGAAACGAGCAGATCCGCAGGAGAACCAAAGTAACCGACATAGCTCACAGAATCGCTAAACTGAAGTGGCAGTGGGCAGGGCACATTGCTCGTAGAAAGGATGGCCGATGGGGCAGTAAAGTTCTCGAGCAGCGACCGCACACAGGAAAACGAATAACATCACAAAATACACAGTTTCTCTGCGTGATCGAATCAGAAATGAAGGGATCGGTAGGAGCACCAAAGTAACCAACATATCTCTCAGAATCGTCGAACTTAAATGACAGTGGGCGGGGGCACTGAGCTAATAGAACAGAGGAAGACCTAGCGTAGGCAGACCTCCCACTCGGTGAACCAACGACCTGGTAAAGGTCGCGAGAAGTCGCTGGATGCGGGCAGCGCAGGGCTGGTCGTTGTGGAAAACCTTAAGGGAGGCCTTTGTCCAGAAGGGGACGTGTTTGGCTGGAATCAAAGAAATGTTATACAGCGTTTAAAAAACCGGCAAAGTGCGAGTCAGACTTGCGCAAAGTAAGGTTCTGTAATAGTCTTCTCAAAAAAATTATGTATATTTGAAAAACCAAAATAATATTTTCAGTTGGTATTAGAACATTTTGTACGGAAAATCTATGAACTTTTTACAAATTCAAACTGCACATCTCAAGTTGGTCGACTGTTACTCCTAAACTAAAAAAGCCTACTTAGCCGTGATAGTTTTTCTTTTAAATTGATTATATTTCCTAAAGTTTAAAAAAAAAATCAGATGTCCTGAAGTAGCGTTTTAGCTGTTAGGGAGCAAGGACACTTGTCTCTAACAAAAACTAGCACGTTAATTTTTCGCAAAGGGATCGCCGAATCGAAAAATCGATTTATCAAACCCTCAGTAGTTTTGAAAGAACTATTCAACGATACACCACACGATAGGGTACGTCACGAAAAAAAAAATCATCCCCTCTTTAAATGTAGGGGAGGTACCATCAAAAAAATCAAAATTGTATTTTACCACTTTGTCGGCGTGATTAATATGTATACATATGCCTAATTACAGCTTTGTAGTAATAATAGTCTCTGAGGTAAGCCGCGGACAGACAGACAGGCAGTCTTGGCGAAACTATAAGGGTACCTTGTTGACTACAGAACCCTAAAAAAAGGAGCACTAATACTTAAAGGTGGGCGTCTAATCATCAGACTAAACAATTTTTATTCTACGACTTTGCTGGAACGCAACAAAATGACTTATCATCTGTTTGGACTGTATGAATCCTTCCACTACAGTATTACAATATAGCGGCTTACAGTAGCGCAACGTATGTACTTACGCAGAGCAACGGAAGGGTACTTGCGGGGCAGCGGGCGGCGCGGCACAGCCTGGCAAACTCCGCGAGTTTGTCAAGCTGACTACAGGCTACTATGGGCTAGTACCTACGTTGGTGGCCCATCGTGCGACATCAAAGGCGTTGCGCTACTCTAAGCCATATCGTAATACTGTACTTCCACTGTGACAATGGCGAACGATTTCGTTTACCTAGTCTGTGTAGTTATACCATACCTACTCGCCTACTCTATAAGCAGCGGCGTCTGGCCACAGACAACAGTCACACTGTCTACCGCAACTTTTTTCAGCGTTTTGATAGTCGATTTGCGGTCCCCGCCGCGCGCCCCGCACCCCGCGCCGCCGCGCCGGGGGCGGGCGGGCCGGTCGCCTGCCGACTACCGTCAAAAACATTACTCTGCCCATCCGCGTGGAAGATTTAATTTTCATTTTTATCTCAAACAGCCCCTTTGTGGCGGTCTGTACAGTATCCAATTAGGTGGCTTTGAGAATTTTTCTGGTAGGTACCCAATAGCCAGCCAGTAGAGCTGGAGTTATGGAATTTTTAATTTTGATCCCCTTAGTATCTGGTAAAAGTGAATTTTGGTAGTAGAGATATAGATCCCACCAAAAACACAAATATATAAAGGAGCCAAGATCGACACAAAATGTGCAGAGATCTAAATGAGTAACTACCAAGTTCTATTGGATTATTTAATCTTAACTACGGGAATTTTAATTGTGATGTTTATTTACGACTTCTTTAAATAATAAACAACAAAAAATAAACAATAACTCTAAATAATAAACAATAAACAACGGTTTTCAGTTCCTTAAAAAAATGTCACTAACAAATTATATTTAATTTTCTATGAATTTTCGAGGGTGCGCAGTGTGTTAATCCAGGTCCTAATCTGTCTATCTACCAAATTTCAGCCAGATCCGTTCAGTAGTTTTTGCGTCAAAGAGTAACAAACATACATCCATACATTCTTACAAACTTTCGCGTTTATAGTATTAGTAGGATGGGATATCGGCATATGTTTTCAAAAAGAGCCCAGGCAAGCTCCAGAGCTTACCTATATAAACTTGCCAAGTAACACCATTAAGTAGCAAAAAAATAACTTAACTTAAGTTAACTGAAAACCGTTATACATTGTATATTATTTGGATAAGTCTTAAATGAATATTTCAATTTCAGTTCCCATAGTTATGATTAAAGAAACCACTACGGAACTTGCTCCCGTTCCAATCTCTGCACATATTTTTTGTCAAACTTGGCTCCCTTTTAACATTTGCGTTTTTGATGGGACATTATTAGTTTTCTGAAAGCATTTTTTATTCACTTTAACACTACGGTGGTGGTCCGAGTCGCACTTGGCAGATTTTTTAAATTTTTCTGCTGTATAAGCTCTATAACCTACCTCGGTGCCAAATTTCAAATTTCTAAGTCACCTAGAAGTGGTTTATATTTTTGTGAGTGAGTGAGTGATAAAAATAGTGATGTTAAGACGTCAATATCTTAGGAGTTGAAAAAAAAAAGTAAATTGGTATTCTAGATGATCGGGGGGGTTTTCTTAGGCACATATAGCCGTAAATGTGTAAGGTCAAACAGATTTTAAGTTGCGTATAGGTCGAAAGTGGCTCGAAATGGTTCATGCTAAAAAGGGCACACCCACGGCCGGTGTGCCATATTCCTTTCAGACCTTGGCTGACACAATGCCGTGTGTCTAGATTGGAGAAATCCTGGAAAGGGATAACAATATTCCTACTTTATGGCCAGGTTTTTTTTTATTAATAAATAAGCTCATTGTTTAATAAAATATTCTGAATTACATAACAATAGCCAGCAGACTGTAAAATGCCTAGGCTCCTCCAGGCTAGGCATTGAAGACTACGAATAATTTTATTAGGTAAGTGATGTCACAGTTATTTTTAAGAAATATCGGCCAAGTGCGAGTCTAACGCGCGCACTAAAGGTTCCGTATCAAAAACTAATAGATGTAGAACAACAATAATTGGCGCTGTAGATGACTACAGCGCCATCTATAGACATAGGTAAAAGGGAACTAATTGTTGTTGTCATATTACTACGTAAATTAACTATTGCTAGAAGGTACTGCTAGATCCCACTGGGTGTCGCTAGTTTATAATCGGATTTTTCATTTTTCCTGTAAGAACGGAAGTATTATAGATTTTCTCATAGATTTTCCTGTAATCTCTGATTTTCCTTAACCTCATATACTGTGATTTTTTCAAAGCTTTAGGCCCACTTGTTTCGAAGAAATGAAAGGGGGGAATGGTCCATATTCGCCCATTTTCTTACAAAACTTCAAAATTGTTTACCTTAAAATATAAAAATAAAATAATAATCATCAATTAGTTTAAAAAACTAAAAAACATGCTTTTAGTAAACACGTTAAGTAGTTATCTTGGATGTCCGCCATGTTGGATTTAAATCACGTGACTATTTTTTCGTATTCCTGACAGCAAACCCTTTCATTTGATACCCATATCATGGGGGTGGATTTCAAATAGCCAGTCCGCCATCTTGGGGAGGCCGCCATATTGGATTTGTAATGACGTTTCTTAGCTAGTCATGTATTGTCATCAGAACTCAGAGCGTGTGCAAAATTTCATCCTAATCGAAGACCGGCAAGTGGGTCAAATTAAGATTCCAAGATTTTCTTACATAGTTAGTTACAAGTGAAGCTAATAAAAGCGTGTTAATTAGATTCTCACAATGAGCCCTTTCATTTGATATGTCACACGATATAGTTTACAAAACTTTTTTTTTATATTTTCTAATTTACCCCACAAAAGTGGCCCCCATTTTTAAAATTAATTTATTTACGTTACATATGTCCGTATTCGGATCACCGATTTACATAAGTGTACCAAATTTCAATTCAATCGATCCACTAGTTTCTGAGAAAATCGGCTGTGACAGACGGAACACACTAGTGATCCTATAAGGGTTTCGTTTTTTTTTCCTTTTGAGTTAAAACTTTTGATTTAATACCTTTATACGAGCAATTCTTGTATACGAGTATACATGTTAAAAAAGAAAGTCGTGTTTGTTACATCATTTATAACTTAAGAACGGCTGGACCAATTTTTATGATTTTTGTTTTTTTGCATTTGTCTTCGTCCGGAATAGGATAATACCTAAGTATTAAAAATATGATATTCATTAAAAAATATATCAGTCAAAAAATCAGGTTTTAGGGTAGGGTAGGGTAGTGTACTGTAGTGTAGTGTAGGGTAGTGTAGTGTAGGGTAGAGTAGTGTAGGGTAGAGTAGGGTAGGGTAGGGTAGTGTAATGAAGTGTAAGGTGCAACGAAGTTCGCCGGGACAGCTAGTATACTATAAATAATCGAATTCTCGGAAACGGCTCCAACGATTTGCTTTAAAATTGGTATACGGGGGTTTTTGGGGGCGAAAAATCGATCTAGATACTTTGGTCTCATCTTTGAGAAAACGCGTATTTTCGAGCAAGGCTCGGTCGCCCAGGTTCTTCGTATAGTAAGAAAAGGTAAACAATAATAGTCATCAATTAGTTTAAAAAACTAAAAAACATGCTTTTAGTAAACACGTTAAGTAGTTATCTTGGACGTCCGCCATGTTGAATTTAAGTCACATGACTATTTCTTCGTATTCCTGACAGCAAACCCTTTCATTTGATACCCATATCATGGGGGTGGATTTCAAATAGCCAGTCTGCCATCTTGGGGAGGCCGCCATATTGGATTTGTAATGACGTTTCTTAGCTAGTCATGTATTGTCATCAGAACTCAGAGAGTGTGCAAAATTTCATATTATTCGAAGACCGGCAAGTGGGTCAAATTAAGATTCCAAGATTTTCTTACATAAAACAACAAGTGAAGCTAATAAAAGCGTGTTCATCATCATCATCATCATTATATCAGCCGAAGGAAGTCCACTGCTGGACATAGGCCTCCCCCAAGGATCTCCACGACGACTGGTTCTGCGCTGCTCGCATCCAGCGATCCACCGAGTGGGAGGCCTTGCCTCACTACGCTTTCCGGTGCGTGGTCGCCACTCGAGTTATAAAAGTAAATGTATGAACAACCTCTTCTCTTCTCGTTTTCCTGCTCCTACGTTCCTGTGCCCGAAAACATACTAATAATAACTTCGCAATAAACAACATTGTAGAATGCAAAATAAATATTGAGTGTTAATAGGCGGTGGCTCAATCGGTAACGACTCGGTCCTCCTAACCAGAGGTGCCGGGTTCAAATCCGGACGGCCAATGTACCAATGAGTTTTTCTAAACTTACGTACATACACTCAACGATTGCTTTAACGGTGAAGAAAAACATCGTGAGGAAACCTGCACACACCTGCGAAGAAACTCGAAGGTTGTAAGTCGACCAACCCGCACTGGGCCCGCGTGGTCGACTAAGGCCCGGTCGCCCTAATTTAGGGTATGCTCGAGCCCCTCGGTGTTAACCACATTCCTTTTGATATTTTCCAGCAATACTTTAATAGGGGATCGGACTGCTAGTCATTTGACTTACTTTTTATGATCTGTCAAAAACGAAATTTTGTTCTAAAAATGTTTGAAATACCCACAAGTGACGTCATAGATTTTAAACGTCATTGACGAACTTATTTTGTGAATTTGATCAATTAAAAATTGAAGACGTGATGGAAAACAAAAGAAGTAAGGTTTTTTGAAACATCAAGAGGAGAGCAATTTAGGAAATCATATTTCAGATTTTATTTTTGATGCAGTCCGATCCCCTATTGCACGGTTATTGTAGCTTCTTATAATTAGCAGAATTACCTAACTTGATACGTACCACTTGTTGTAGTCCTTCAATTTATCTTTGTATGACATTTTTCTTCAGGTATAGTATAGTGTAGTGTAAGGTGGAATGAAGTTCGCCAGGACAGCTAGTTATGAAGAAACAGACAGCCAACACCATATCCAATGTCATCCCACAAACAGCGATTATTCGCCGCTCATTCAATCAGTACGCCGCCGGCGTAAAGGCCGCCCCACACGAGGGTGCAGTCGGCGACACTGCTTATCGCGTGTGTGCGCCCCTTTACCGACAAACATCCCCCCTGTTTGGAGAATCCATTTGTACCGTTTAGCCTACCGTACCTTTCCCGTTTTATTATAAACTAGTGGATGCCCGCAGCTTCGCCCGCGCAGATCCCGATTTTTGCGGTTCCCGTGGGAATTTCCCAAAATCCTTTCTTAGCTACGCCATAACATCTACCTGCATGCCAAATTTCAGCCCGATCCGTCCAGTGGTTTGGGCTGTGCGTTGATAGATCACTATGTCAGTCAGTCAGTCACCTTTGAGTAATATATATTCAGAAGATACTACTGCGACTTAACAGCGTATTCACAAAATCGTTTCGCATGCACACTTAAAATTACTACTTCTTGAAAATGGATTGGCCGATTCTAATAAAACTTTGTACACATAAGCAATTAACGAAATTCTAGTTTGCGGATAGATTACATTTTAAAACTAAATAGTGTTGTCACTAAGTAATAGTGATTTAAGGTTTTCACAGTAATCTTTTTTAAAATAAAGTATTTTGAAAATATAATCTACCCACAAATTATAATTTCATGACTTACATAACTTTATAGAGTTCATCATAATCGGCCCGTCCATTTTGAAGAAGAAGTAATTTTAAATATGTATGGGAAACGATTTTGTGAACGCACTCTTAAGGCACAAGTAAACTTTTAAAAAAAATGAATTTAAGATAAATTTTTTTACAAAAACGACATTTAACATTCACATTTCATTATCTATCTAGTTATAAATCTATTTATTGAGACCATTCCAATGAGCCCCAACATAATACTGCTGCTGTTAGTTGGTGAGGAGTTGCATGTCCTGCAGATTCCAGGTGTGCTCCAGCATCAGGTCAAGGACACCATGCTCTTGCATTAAAGTAACCGGATACCAAATTTAGAATCAATCAGAGCTGTGGAAGTTGCTCACATCCGTTTATCGACTAGAAAAGAGCTGATGATCTTCAAACAGCTGGAAAAATGTTCTTTAATCATAGCCAAAGTCTCAATCAAACTATCTTTCAAATAACAACAAAAACAAAATCAAAATCGGACCATCCATTTGGGCGCTACGATGCCACAGACAGACACACAGATAAACTTATGTCATCCCTCTTTTTGCTTTGGGGGTTAAAAATATCGTGGTAACTGCCTCAAGAGTCTCAAGGAGGCTCGAGTTTCGATACAAACGTAGTTTCGCTTTAATACAAAAACTACATGCCGGATTGAATATAAACTTTGTAAAATATTGAGTAGACACATATCGATGTTTGCAATTAGTTTTCATCGCAGTAAATTTTAACGTAACTAAACAAAAGCTTAAATTAGTTTTGTACTGAAAGTTTGAAACTGTTCTTATTTTTTTTTTGTTTTATATTAGTACATCGAAAACTAATTACAAACATCAATATGTGTCTTCTCAAGATGTTTGCAAAGTTTGGATTCAATCTTGCATGTAGTTTTTGTATCAAAGCGGAACTACGTTTGTATGGAAACTTGAGCCTCCTGACGGCCCTTAAGCTTATTTGACGAACTGTACTGTACCTAACATAGACTTCAGGATCGGGATCAGAATGTTTGTGTGCCAGATTAAAATGAAGTCATAGATGATTGTAGGTGATTACTGATTACCGTGAAGTCACTAATGATTGTAGGTAATCACCATAAAGTCTTTGATGATTGTAGGTAATCACTGTGAAGTTATTGATGATTGTAGGTAATCACAGTGAAGTCAGTGATGATTGTAGGTAAACACCATGAAGTAATTGATGATTGTAGGTAATCACTGTGATGTCATTGATGATTGTAGGTAATCACTGTGAAGTCATTGATAGGTAGGTAGGTAATCGCCGTGAAGTCAATGATCGTCAAATACGAATCACCGTAAAAAGAGCGTCGGTGGCGAAACGGCTAGGGCCGCCGCCTCCTGTCCGGGAGGTCGTGGTTAGAATCCTGCCACGTACCAATGTGATTTAGAATTTAGATTTCATATGTACGTTTATTCGACGCTCTTACGGTGAAGAAAAAAAACATCGGGAGGAAACCTGCAAACGCTTGCGGAGAAACTCGCAGGTTGTGTGTGAAGTCGAAAAACCCGCACTAGGCCCGCGTGGTTGACTAGGGCGGTAGTATACATTCTTTGACTAAGGCCCGATCGCCCTAATTCAGGGTAGGCTCGAGCCCCTCGGTGGAGACGTATATGAGCTGATATCATCAATCACCTTACCTAATGTAATTGATGATCGTAAGTCACTGACAATTGTAGGTAATGATAATCTCCGCATTAGGTAATTTGTATTCCTGTCTATCTTATCATCATCATATCAGCCGAAAAACGTCCACTGCTGGACAAAGGCCTCCACCAAGGATTTCCACAACGACCGATCCTGCGCTGCCCTCATCCCAGCAGCTTCCTGCGTCCCTCCACCTCTATTTATTGGCTTAGTTTTCTATAATAAAATTTTCCATACGCTCAATTCTTTCTCAGTTCCAACTCAACATTGAACAAAAGACAAGGTCAATGCGAGACAACGCAGAATAAATCCATTAAGAGGGCGAAACTAAATAAAACGTACTGAATGAGGGAGGTCACAGTCCCCGTGATAGATGCCGAGAGACTGCGACGGTGATATGACGGGGAACATTAGTGTGAAAAGGAGGGAGGACCGTCTGGGCTCTCCAGATAAGGCGAAGAAAAATGTCGCAGAGATATTTATTCGCCAGGGTCCCGGAATAAATGGTTATTATAGGGTTCTGCAGTCGCGAATAGTAGTAAATTAGTGAGATGTATGGCCTAGTGTTGAATATTTATTTATTGGGCCGTTGAGTTATTGTTCCTGGTCTTTGTCTGTGATCTCCTCTGGTTTGTGGTTTGAATGGCTTGAATATTTTACTGAACTGTGGTTACACAATCTTGAAAATTTGGCAGCGGCAGCGGAACGAACAACTCCTGAAGTGTTAACACTTTTGTACCCTGTTCGTTTCGACGGATAGACTTTATGGGTTTTTCAGCTTCGACACCGTAGTAGTACCTAACACATTATGTGCGGTGCCAATACGAAACAAATACATAATTAAATATCATCAACATCATATTAGCTCATATACGTCCCCACTGAAGGGCTCGAGCCTACCCTGAATTAGAGCGATCGGGCCTTAGTCGACCACGCAGGCCCAGTGCGGGTTGGTCGACTTAACACACAACCTGCGAGTTTCTCCGCAAGCGTGTGCAGGTTTCCTCACGATGTTTTCCTTCACCGTAAGAGCTTTGGATAAACGTACATATGAAATCTAAATTCGAAATCATAATAGTACGTGGCAGAATTCGAACCACGACCTGCTGGACAGGAGGTGGCGGCCCTAGCCGTTACGCCACCGACGCTCCTAATAACATAATTAATACACCTCAATAAAGAGACAAAATCGGAAAAAACACTGTCGATATGAATTTATTTTGAAGTTTTTTTATAACACAACTGTAACAGAATTGGTATACAGGGCCCGTTGACTATATTTCTTCTATACATCATACTGAACAACTTTCATCAATACAAAAAATCATAAAAAAAACTTTCATTGAAAACTTGAGTGCGTTTGGCTGCATCTCACCTGATGGTAAGTGCCGATGCAGCCGAGGATGTAACACGCAAAGCTCAAATAGTGCCTATTCACTCTCGTCTTGGTCAATCATCTGACCGATTTGTATGAGTTTTTTTTTTGGCGAATTGACTACCTATATCTTCGGGAAAGTTTAACAGCATGATGAATATCCTCCAGTTAACAAGCCCTACACCAATTTTGTTACATCCTGTATTAGTAATTCTACAAGTAATCTCATCATCCATTCAATATCATAATCCTATTCGAAATCATTCAGACAAACTCTAAAACCATTTAACACTTAAGCGAGCTAGACTCGCTTGCGGAACAAAGTACCTACAACCCTTTAAGTTTCCACGGTTTAAACCTGATGTTAACCCTAAGACTATCCACCAAAATAGAAGGGCTTTCAACGTTTAGGTACAGACAGATACCTAAACTGCAAGCGTTAGATCAAAGGGTGCGCGCCCGTACCGTCGCTTTGAACACGCCGCGCCGCCGCCGACATGCCGCGCCGCGCCGCCGCCGACATGCCGCGCCGCGGCGCGCCTGCCACGCCATATAGGTGGTACCAATATACATAGGAAGCCTGTATTCTGTACATATACGAATAGCTGATACATAAACAGGCGATGCATCGTTAATCTCGTTCGTTGTTTTGCTAGGAAGTCGGGTACAGTCGACCAAAATAAGTTTAATCTACGCACTATGCGTACAACGGCAGCTCGGACAGGCGTGGCAAGTAGAGACTGCAAAAAATCAAGGTTAATAGCTACCTTATACCGTTGGGTTTTTCAGAAAAGTCTATGATTTTGTTTCGATACAAAAAAAACAGCCAATGGCCTCGGGGTACTTAAACAGGGTTCATTACGAACAGAACAAGACCTTCTCAGTACATACTTTGCTCTAGATAAATAGAGGTCTACTTATTCTTGACCTAGGATTTTTTTTCCTGTGGGAACGGAAGGACTAGATTTTCTCATAGATTTGTTTGTTATTTACATTCAAGTCTTAAGATTTGAGGCTAAGTAGTTTCGGAGGTAAGGGGTAAATTTCGCCTATTTTAAAAACTTTTATTTAACTTGCAATGCATGCATGTATGTGTGTTTAATTCAAATCTTGCGATAGATTTTAGAGCAACTTCCAGGGGTCCGATTAAGCTGAAATTTGTAATGAAGCCGTATTCTCGGTGACAATAGATCCTTTTGTTGTTTTGAAGTTGATCTGATGATGAACTTTGGAGGTAGAATCATGGCCCCAGAATCGTCTTTTAATATTCAATAGAATCATAGGAAATTAGTAATTAGTATATTCTGCTCACCATTTTTGAAGTTGGAACTGTGTATTTTTTATATTAATTTGAGCATTTGGCTTTTTGAGCATAAAAACTCTTTTCAGTTAAAAGCTGGTACAAAAAGTTTTCAGTTTTTTGAAAATTACTCCTAAATAACTTCAAAACTATGTACTTAAAATTATAAATAAATATTTAAGAAAAAAAAATCAGATTCTCACAACAAGCCCTTTCATTTGCTTCAGTTACATAAAGCCCACTTCCCGAAATGTCCGTTATCAAATCCTCGTCACCCACATCCGAAATCACAACATAGTTTGCAAAATATATTTTTTTAATTTTCTAATTTACCCTTCAAAAGTGGCCCCCATGTTTAAGATTCACTTACTTACGTTGTACGACGTACGTCCGTCTTCCGCGCCGCCGCGCCTCAGGTACGACAAGAATAACGTTCACCGAATTACGCTAAAAGTTTATAACAGAGTTTATTATTTATTCACGAGCGTCGGTGGCTCAACCGGTAACGACTCGGTCCATCTAACCAGAGGTACCGGGTTAAAATCTGGACGGCCAATGTACCAATGAGTTTTTCAAAAACTTACGTACATATCATTACCGATTGCTTTAACGGTGAAGGAAAACATCGTGAGGAAACCTGCACACGCCTGCGAAGAAACTCGAAGGTTGTGTGTGAAGTCGACCAACCCGCACTGGGCCCGCGTGGTCGACTAAGGCCTAATCGCCCTGATTCAGGGTAGGCTCGAGCCCCTCGGTGGGGACGTATATGAGCTGATTTAATAATAATAAAAATTTATTCACAATTGGTAAGCCCTTGGCATTATCTCACCTGATGGTAAGTGATAATGATGCCGAAGATGGAAGCAGACTTTCCAAGATTCCTCAACGCAATGGGGATCTGGCTATCTTATCTTCAAGCCGGAACACATAATTGCTGGTAACACTGATGTTTAGCGGCAAGACTTAGATAGGATGGTGGTAGCTAGCCAGGTGGGCTATGAAAATGCCCTACCATCAACCAAACCGAGTCTTACAAAGTTTACCCTCCTGAGAATGAAACCCGCGACCACCTAGTGTAAAGTGAATGGACTAACCAATACTCCACGGAGGTGGTTCGTTTTCTTCTAATTAAGTACCTCCGCAAGTACCTACCTAGATAATACAGACAATACTACACACATTGGGTTCGATCCCCACCCAGGGCAAACATTTGTGTGATGAGCAGATTTGTTTGCCCTGTGTCCGGGTGTTAAATATCTATTAAAGTATGTATTTAAACGTATATAAGTATATTTTTAGTCTCTGGTTCTCATAACACAGGGAATCCTACTTTGGGGCCAGATGACCATGTGTGATTTGTCCCAGAATATTTATTTATTTATTGATAGTCTTAGTAAGTAGGTCTTTGTAAGTTGAGCGGTATTATCGTAATTATATCAGCCGAAAAACTTTCACTGCTGGCCAAGGGCTTCTCCAAGGATTTCCAAAGTGACCTATACTGCGCTACCCGCATCTAGCGACTTCCCGCAACCATTACCAGGTCGTCGGTCCACCGAGTGGGAGTCTTCTGGTAAGTGGTCGCCACTCGAGTATTTACTGCCCCAAAGGCCATCAGTTCTTCGAGCTATGTGCCTAACCCACTACCAGTTAAGTTTGGCGATTCTGTTAGCCATATCGGTTAAGTATGAACAGTTTCAATTTGAATATTAACCACATCCCCCATTCCAATCACTTAAATCCCCGAAAACACCTATTTAAATCACAGCTACAGTTAGAACCACAAATATAGCCCTGAATTGACAATACCTAACGAGGCGCGGCCTGAAACAAGCTAAACGGATCGGATTAGGGGCCCCGGAACCGGGGATAAAAGGCCCCAAACGGGACGCGGGCCCACACCGGAGGCACACATGCAAAATAGCAATTAAAGCCGCCTTCATTATGTAACCCTTTTTCTGGTGCTAACTGTACGCTACATTGCGGTGCGCGCTTTGATGTAGATGCGATTTTAAATACTTAGTGCAATTAGATGAAAGGCTTTTTTACCCGACTGCCTCAGAAGGAGGGTTTTGTTTTTCAAGTGTATGTATGTATGTAGATTACTATGTTCCCTACTACATCTTAAACGGCTTGAAGGATTTTAACGTATGAGGTATCGTTCGATTCGTCTTGATCCCGTGAGTGACATAGGGTACATTTTTACCCGACTGGCCGAAAAGATAGGTTAAGTTTTTACGCAGTCGGGTTTTTAATTTTCAATGAATTCCTAAAGTTATTCATATCTAATAGTAATTATATTTTTGTTTTAACATATTTACCTTAGCAATGGATAGCACTTTTGTGATATCTAGTGGCATAAAAAAATAACCGCTCCACCGCCCCGGCTCTCCTGCTAAACTTATGAGGCCATACTCCACACAGAAAAAGAAGTTTTTCAAGCCGCCTATAAGGAATCTGACACGGCTTAACGACTGCTATCTAGACAGGCACCAATGGCTTAAAGTGCATTTGCGATGCCCAGAAATGGTCAAGAAATCTGTCACTACAATCAAACCCATCCAGGTAACGACCTTGCTTCAGCTCAATTAACCTGCGTGATCGCACTGAGCTATGACTGCTTCAAGTCCGCAATATTTAGTCTTTATTTCATATGATGTCAAAATTGCAACATTTCTGGCAACCGCATGCACCATTTTGATTTCCTAACCCCTGAACAATATGCTTGAATTAGACATGCGCGCCGAGACTCAATTTGCCGGCGCGGCTCGAGACGGTCTGCGGCGGCAGCGCGCCACAGTGTGTCATTTTTTAGGGAATATATTTTTTAAGGAATGTTTATGTACTCATATGTATGTAAAGCAAACACATTCCGGATAGCTATGATGGACGGTTCAAAAGATACAACCGTCGGACAGACAGACAGACGGACGTTTTTACCCTTTGGGTACGGATTTTTACTTTTTACGGGTTTTTATATGTCGCGTCGGGTTTTTAAATTTTTAATTTTACTTTTATTTCAAGATTTTGAATGGTAATAAAATTTGATAGAACTTTAAATACTCGTACTTTCTTTCCCTTCGCCAAAAAAGAAAAGTGCTCACTGTTGATAACTTCAGATCGGCTGACTTGGCTAAGAAAACCACCCCAGTTAAATTTGCAGTCTATTAAAAAAAAGCTAGTCCAAATCCGTTTAGTAACTATTATGCCACAGACAGACAACCAGACAACTTGTAAAATCTCTCCCTTTTTTGAGTTGAAAATGACTAGACTCGGTGGTGGCGGCGTGGACCAAGCGCGGCGAATTGACTAATAAGTTATAATAATGCGAACTCCTACTCAACCCGTATTTAGTATAGTCTCACGCCACCTTCGCTTTGCCGCGGTCTTCACTCTACAACAATTCCATAAAGCAAATAAATAAAGTAGAAACATTTTCATGATTTTTCTTGCACTGTTCCACAATTAATAAAAATAAAACACAATATTTGTTTATACTGCAACCGGTTTCGTAATCATCTTCAGGCAGTAGACTACTTTTAAGTGAGGTTAGTTGTGATACTAAAAATGGGGATAACAGTTTCTAAAAATCTACCAAAATAGTAGTTTTCGTGTCCAACTAGTACTTAAATAAATAAATTATTTATTTATTTAAACATATTAAGTACTGGATAAATAATTACTTAATTACTTGGTAGATTTTTAGAAACTGTTATCCCCATTTTTAATGTCACAACTACCTTCACTTATGAAATAAAGTAGTCTACTGCCTGATGATGATTACGAAACCGGTTCTGGTATAAACAAATGTTGTGTTTTATTTATATTAATGGTTGAACGGTGCAACAAAAATCATGAAAATCTTTATTTCCGTGTTCCATCCACAACCTACCATAAATTTTAAAAATTGTAACGGAGGCGTGTCTGTACATGAAATATTTTTGGAAAATAATAACTATGGTGGACATTACTAACGATATAGAGGCCAAAATAACAACTTTTGGAATATTTGTCTGTCTGTATGTTCGCGCATCACGCAAAAAATAACAGGCAGATTGAAATTTTGTATGGTGGTTCCTTATAGCCCGGGTTAACATATAGGATACTTTTTATCCCGGAAAATTCAATATTTCCCGTGGGAAAATTCAAAACCTCCACGTGGACATGTAGTTTACAATAAATATAGAATACATAGCTTTAACTGCACACATGTACATCAGTACTCTCAAAAGACTACAGCATAGGTGCCTAAGGTGATATTCAATAACGCTCGATGGTGTAATCAAAAGCACGCACCTCGCCCGAGCGTGCGGCCCTTACCCGGTAGCCCTACAAAGGGTTTCCCGGGCCAATAACGCATGAAACGGGATTATGAAACATGAAAACGGGACGCCCCACGGTTAACATGTAAGTAATTATATTCATAGCTGTTAATTTGCAACTTGCGGTACCTACGTTATAATAGGTCGGGGAAAAAGTTGCTTCATATTTTGTAACTGTAAATTTGTTATCAAATCTCTTTGCTTGTATTATTTATTTCTGGCTGGTTGTAATAAAATTTAATAAGTGAAATTTCGAAATTTTAATTGTAATAAAAAAAGAACCGATATTTTTCAATTGCTATTTCTGTCTCAAGCGTCTGTATAAGCATCGGTGGCGTAACATGGCGTAACGGTTAGGGCCGCCGCCTTCTGTCCGGGAGGTCGTGGTTCAAATTCAGCTACGTACCAATGTGATTTCAAATTTAGATTTCATATGTACGTTTATCCGACGCTCTTACGGTGAAGGAAAACATCGTGAGGAAACCTGCTGAAGAAACTCGCAGGTTGTGTGTGAAGTTGACCAACCCGCACTTTGCCCGCGTAGTAGACTAAGGCCCTAATTCAGCATAGGCTCGAGCCCCTCGGTGGGGCGTAATTGAGCTGATATGATAATATTTGTCTATGAAAATGAGTGAAAGCAACGAGAAATTCGCTAAAAATGCAACACAGTATGCTGTTTATGGACCTAATGCAGTATCAATCAGTATCACAAAGTTGGTTCAAGCGTTTCCAGTACGGAAATCTTAACGTTCAAGATGCAGCTCGCTTTGTTCGCCGTTTGAATTTGCATACAAAATATGAAGAAACTTTTTCCCCAATCTAATATGTACGTCCCTCGTAAGAACCGTTAAGAGGCGACGTTCAACGTTTTATCTATTGTCTAGGTAATTAGATACATATTGTTGAAGTGATCGTAGCTCAATGCGTCTTGCGTGGTTAGGTCGATCACGAAAGTTAACTGACCTTCGCGGTCATTACCTGGATGGATTTGACTGTAAGTGTCTAATAACTCAACTGTTTCCGTGCTTCGCAAGGCTCGCTATAGACTAGGAGTTCATGACAAATTTGATAACGATAACGGAAATGGATAAACTTAGGTTGAGATGATAAATGGCAACCCTTTGATGTTAAATAATATGTCGGTCTGTACTTATAACGCCTGAAAAACTAGGCAATAGAAATACACATCTGTTTAATTTTCAACCTATTACAGTTTGTGGAATACAGACCGCTGACAGACAGACAGACTGGCTTAGTAATAGCAAAGTATATATATATTAGTACTATCATACATGTTTGGATACTCCCTGCCGCTCTCTAGATTGCGACCTCACCCCCTCGTCACCCAGATTGATACGGATTGGTTGTAGTTTGGTTCTCAAACGTATGGGATTTCGCCGTGATTTTGATTGCTCCGTCATTTGTTTTTAGAAATTTCATTTCACGACCGTTTGTATGCAGTGTCCGGGGTGTTTTAATAGGGTCCCCATTGAGCACGGAACCTTAAAACTAAAATGTCACTCACTCTGAACCTGTATGTCTTCCTTTAATTATCCAAGTCTCATACTTACTGCCGCGATGGTCCACTGGTCAGTGCTCCTGCCTGCTAGGCGGAGAGTAGTGGGTTCGACTCCTTCTCAGGGAAAACAATCGTGTAACGAACAGGTTTTGTTGTTTTTCGGCTGGGTGTTCTTTGTGTCTAATTCACATGAATGTATAGATATTTATTTATATAACACTATTTTACTATTTTAAGCACCGGAAAACGTAGCGTAGGCACGCGGTGGACCGACGACCTGATGAAGATCATGGGAAGCCGCTGGATGCGGTCAGCTTTGTCCAGCAGTGGACTTTTTTCGGCTGATATGATAATGATAATATTTTACGTCTATACAACAAAAAAAGTTTACTAACAAAATCTGTTTAATCTTTGGAATAATTAATATTGTATTTTACTTAAAAAATAACGCTTAAAGTAATTTTATTAAACATTCATACATCACACTTTGCATGAAAACAAAACACTATATCGAAGATATCTCATTTTCTCCGCCCGCATGCACTCTAAAAAGATACCTAAATTGAAGATATAAAAAAAATGCAAAATAGCCGACGGCGGCGGTAGGGGGGCGGCGGCAGCGGCGGGGCGGTCCCCGCACGCGTTAGTGCCGCCCCAGTGCCCCTCCCACGTACAAACAACAACACTATACTATAAGCACTTCTAAAGGTGGTATGTGCCATGAGGACCGCAAAATGGCATATTCGAATATTGCCTCGCAGGTATAGTACCGTACCCACCTATTTAAATACGTAAAAAATTGTAATATGAAAGGAAAAATCGTTTTGTTCGAGTGCGGTACTACAACTCCATACACGTAAAAATAACGAATGTGATTGAATCGTTCATATTTGTTGTCAAGGGTTTACCAATTGTAAATAAAAAAAAGAAAAAAAATGTTACCTATTAGTATATTCTCATCTGTAGTTCCACCGCACACCTCTCCACACAAGTACCTATAACTATTTTAAAATGGCTTGTGTTTAAATGCCTACCAGAAATGCACTTATTATAATAGGGGTGACGAATGCTTATCATCTGAGTTACTTTTTATCATCTGTCAAAAACGACATTTTGTTCTAAAAATGTTTGAAATACCTAGGCGTGACGTCATAGATTAGCAGCGTCCTTTAAATACTCATTTTGTGAATTTGGTGAATTGAAAATCGAAGACTTGATAGAAAACAAAACGAGTAAGGTTTTCCGAAGTTTAAGTAGGGGGGCCATTTAGTGATCAAGAGTTTCAGACCAGTTTCAGACCAAATATTTTATATTATCGCTAAATAGATGTTACCAATTTTTAGTACCAAATATAGTATTGATGTCTTCTTCTGCGAAGCATTCTGCTTCGTGAGGCTCTTTGAATCAATCAAACTTGACCGAACCTAACATCACTCGCTTCGCTCGCTCATTTCAGTAAAACAATATTTGGTGAGCATTTATTCATTTTGGCACGCAAAAAGAATATATATACAAAACGTTTTATTTAATTTGATACTTAGTCTTAGGTTTTTTTTTATTATTTAGGTAAGCACTTAAATTGTACCCTTTAAAAACCGTTTTAAAAGTGCGTGGCACATGCTTTTTCTTTGTTTGCAATTTTGTACAGAAAAGTTGAAGTTATTGGATACGTCCTGCGTAGTCTGTATTGTAAGAGCATACACTATAATTAACGTATTACACGTGTTTCCTTTTCTAACATATACATGTTACTAGTTTTTTCCCCCGGCTTCGCTCGCATGGACATCATTAGATATTACGACTGTCTTTGAAGGTAAGTGGTTCGCGAGCGTGGCCATTAGTTTCTCCAGTTCCCCCAGGAACTGTATCAGGTTATTCTAATTAGCAGTCTGTGTCACTTCCCGCCCCCTTAACCACAATAAATCACTTCAATCCGTTGCTCCGTTGCGACGCCGACGTGCGCGAGCGTGGAAATTCGTTTTCTTCACATCCCTCTGGAATCATGTCAGGATATGCTAATTAGTAATTTATGTCATTTTCCACCTCCTCAACCATCTCTGTGCCAAAAATCACAACAATCCATTGTTCCGTTGCGATGTTAAAGAAATTAACCAAAAAAGAGTATCGTGTGGGGTATAGGTGAATAAGTATGTATTTTAATAGTACTGAGGGTTTTTTGTATTTTTTCTACTCAGGGATCTGTTTGCGAATAGCTTTAACGTGCTAGTTTTTGTGAGATCAAGTGCCCCGCCTGCCCCCTACTAGCTAAACCGCTATTTCAGGTCATTTTTTTTATTCACAATTGGTAAACCCTTGACAACATCTCACCTGGACGTAAGGATGTTGCCGAAGATGGAAGCGGGCTTACCAAGATTCCCCAATGCAATGGGACATCTGTTTTTTTTAAATAGTAGCAATTATAATCAATTTAAAAGGAAAACTATCACAGCTGAGTAGGCTTTCTTAGTTTAGGAGTAACAGTCGACCAACTTAAGATGTGCAATTGGATTTGTAAAAAGTTCATATAGATTTTCCAAATGTTCTAATGCCAACTGCAAATATAATTTTGTTTTTAAAATACAAATTTATTTTTCGTTGACATACTCTATTATGTACATACACCTATTATTGAATAACGATACATCTATAGGTCTTTTAAAACGATACATCTATAGGTCTTTTAAAACGATACATCTATAGGTCTTTTAAAACGATACATCTATAGGTCTTTTAAAACGATACATCTATAGGTCTTTTAAAACTACTGTGGGTTTGCTAAAACAATTTTTCGATTCAGGAATCAGTTTGCCTATTATTGAATAACGATACATCTATAGGTCTTTAAAAACGATACATCTATAGGTCTTTTAAAACGATACATCTATAGGTCTTTTAAAACGATACATCTATAGGTCTTTTAAAACTACTGTGGGTTTGCTAAAACAATTTTTCGATTCAGGAATCAGTTTGCGAAATATTAAGCTTTAACACTAGATAACTAAACATTCGACCACGCGACGACGCCCCTTCCCTAAAATGTCAAGTTCACTTACTTCCCCGCGTCCCCCGCCTGCAACTCTTTGTTTACCTTCCTAATATGTGTAAATAGTACATGACGTGACGGGATTGCGATCACACGATAATTAGGAGTTGACCTATGGCTACATCGTCGTCCGGTCGAAGAAAGTTTAGTTACGACACAATTTTTTTGCCAAGGTATGTATTATTACTTTTGATTGTTTTTTTTAATATTTTACACGCCGTAACTAAATGGTTATTTTTCGATTTAATTTAGATAATGTTTATTTGAATATTTCTAAATAAAACTTATTATAAAAAGATTTTTTGTTGTAACTGAATTATTTCTGTTTTTGGCATGATTTATATTCATTATTTTAAGATGGATTTGAGAAAACAAGATGAGCAAATAAGTCAGTGGCTCGAAGAAGAAACGGAAGATGACCTTGAGGAGGGGTCTGATAATTTAGTTTCGGAGACAGAGGATAATTTGGAGGAAGAAATACATCGAGATACTGGCAGTGCTTCGGAGTTTCCTAATGAATCTCAGAGTCTGAAGATGACATCACATGACCAAGTAAGATCAACCGAACATCGAAGAAACTACAGAAAAACCAGACATATTTCACTTTTATAACAGTACCGAGGGTGCAGTAGGCACTGTTAATCAAATGTGCTCGAATATGTTTGTTAACCGAAAAACCAAAAGATGGCCACTGTGCATTTTTATAACTTGCTGAACCTATCTACAATCAATGCTTATGCAGTCCACGTCTCGAATAACGTGAGAAACAAAAAAAAACGATATCTCGGCGCGGTTTTGTCATAAAGTTAGGAGATCAACTGATGGAGCCCTGGCTACAGCAGCGAATACAGACGGTGACTTTGCGGCGTGACATCAAGGTCATGATAAAACATATTCTTGGCGATTCTTCCAAACATGAATCTCCTGTTCACACTGTGACAAATGTGCCTAAAATCTATTATTTATGTCCATTAAGGGCTCGTAGGATGACAAAACATCGATGCATAAAATACAAAAATGCCGTTTGTGACTCGCACAACGTTGACATTGGTAGTATCTGTGTGGAATAATGATTTATAACTACTGTTCTTGTAATTGGTTCCTATTAAACCAAACTTTAGTGCCCTGTAACAAGTTTCTATTTTTATGAAATATTTTTTATAATATTCCCGTTTTTTATTGCGTAGTCCGCCTGACGAATGTTTAGTTACTATGTAACTGTGAATATAGTTTAGTTGTCTAGGGTTAAAGTGTTAATTTTAGTTGGAGTCAAGTGTCCCCCCACCCTCTATCAGCTAAACCGCTATATAGGGACATCTGAAAAAATGTAAATAGTGAGACATATTTAACAATTAAACAAGATTACAATTTGAAAGGAAACTATCACGGCTATGTAGACTTTCTTAGTTTAGGAGAAATAGTCGACCAACTTAAAGTGTGCAGTTAGATTTGAAAAAAGTTCATTGATTTGCCATACAAAATGTTCTATTACCGATTGCAAATATATTTTTTTAAGTATATAGATTTATTTTTGCAAACTACGGAACCCTACTTTTCGCGAGTCCGACTCGCACTTGGCCGGTTTTTTTGTATGTACGTAGTATGTAGGTATAGGTACCTATGTCTGTTTATTTGACTGAGCCTGTCGCCTAAACGGCTTCATTAATTTTGGAGCGCGAGGTGTCGTAAGGTTCACTTTGATCCCGTGAGTGACATAAGACACATTTTTACCCGACTGTTAAATTAGTTAGGTTATTTAGCTATACTTAGTCATGGGTTACCTACATACTTGAAGCAAACTTTTACCTCTATATGCTTCTAAACCAAAATTGTAAAAACACAAACACACTCACAGTTTTTTTTTTTGACTGACTCGGTGGCTCAGTGGTTAGTGCTCTTGACTACTGATCCAAGGGTTGTGGGTTTGATCCCCACCTAGGGCAAACATTTGTGTGATGAGCAGATTTGTTTGCTCTGTGTCTGGGTGTTAAATATCTATATATGTATGTATTTAAACGTATATAAGTATGTATATCAGTCTCTGGTTCCCATAACACAGGGAATTCTACTTTGGGGCCAGATGACCATGTGTGATTTGTCCCAGAATATTTATTTTAGTTTTAGTTTTCACGTGACCGCGGGTGATGCTAAGTGCAACACCAGGCAACCGCCGTCTATCCCTTGGATAACACGGTTAATTGTGTCACACGATAAGAAGAAGTTTTCAAAAAAAATATTAAGTGCACGACACTTCTATTCAATAACATCATCCATACTCTAGTCACACCTTGGACACTTCATACAACGGGCCAGAAATGACATTTCAAAAAAGGAATGACGGAACAAACAAAATGGCGGCGAAATCCTATACGTTCGACAACCAAACTGTAACCAATCTGTATCAATCTTGTTGACGAGGGGGTGAGGTCGCAATCTAGAAAGCGGCAGGGAGTGTCCATACTGTATGTTAGTACTAATATATTATTATATCAGCTCATATACGTCCCCACCGAGGGGCTCGAGCCTACCCTGAATCAGGGCGATTAGGCCTTAGTCGACCACGCGGGCCCAGTGCGGGTTGGTCGACTTCACACACAACCTTCGAGTTTCTTCGCAGGCCTGTGCAGGTTTCCTCACGATGTTTTCCTTCACCGTTAAAGCAATCGGTAATGATATGTACGTAAGTTTTTGAAAAACTCATTGGTACATTGGCCGTCCAGATTTGAACCCGGTACCTCTGGTTAGATGGACCGAGTCGTTACCGGTTGAGCCACCGACGCTACTAATATATATTGTAACAAAAATAAAAGAAACTGGTTTATAATACTCAGTTACGGGTTTTGTTACATGATACGTAAGATTTATAGGATCGGGCCTAAACGGAGTTTTAAGAAAAAATATTTTGGGGTAAATTGGAATATATGTATTTAATATTGTTTCTTAAAAAAAAAGGAACAATATGCTAGAAAAAAGATGAACTTTGGATGACCGTACGGTTATAAAACTATAACATAATTTATATTTGGACAATTCACTGAAATAATTCTAAATTGACAATTTTATTTGATTAAAAATGTCTATTTTAATAGAATGCCGGTAGGCAACGATCGTCGCCCTCCCCTAAATTAAAATAAGTAACCAAGTACTAAAATAACAAAAGAATTAAATTTCACTTGGGTCTGAATTACCCCAACGTTCTAAAATACACTTACTAAGTACAAAACACATTTAAAATTTAAAACTAATAGCTAAATTGTTAAAAACCGGAGGTAGGAAATCTTCTAGGACGGCCAATGGCCAGACAGTCGCTCGGGATTAAGGATTAATTCAGAATTTACTTCCCTTTAGGCAAGCAGCTGGGCGGGCAGTGTGGTCAAAATACTGGCTGGTGATTAGCGCAGCTCTATCCCAGGATCATTCTTGAATCGGAGGAATTTTCGGGGTCGTCAAACTCGCAGGGGGAGTGAAAGACCCTAAGGACATATGTAAATCTAGTTCGCAGTAGTACCAAAAATATACGCAAAGCGGTTTCCTTACAGAAATTACTTACCACTGAATAAAATAGTGGGCCTTAACGAAACATAAATATAAATCCGAATTTAAACACCAACAACAATCCACACATCACGGTCATCTTTTCTTTTTTTCCTCCTGTCAAAAGGTAACAATCATTTTCAAATTAATTTTTCATAGACGAACAAAACCAAAAGAGAATTTAATCATGAAACGCAAAGCAAGAAGAATGACTTCGAATCGATCATTTTTTTCGTTTCAAAATACTTTGCTCTAGTTATCAATAAAAGCCGCAGCCTAGCGCGCTTAAATCAATCGCATACAAAATACCTGGCCTCTTCAGGCGACGTTCCGCAAAATGGCCGACGCGTGACCGGAATGCCAACGGCCGTAAGGTTCCCCATTTATCATTAAGTATTCATCATATTTCTGGATCGTCCTGGATGTTCACACCTCTATCAGCTGAGTTAAGGTGCCAGGGACAACTGGAAAACTTAGTCTATCGAAGAAAAGTTACAAATTTACTTGTAAACGACTGTGTATCTACTCTGTGAAGAGTACCAGTAAGTTTTTCTAATAAAGGGGATCGGACTGTATCAAAAATAAAATCTGATATATGATTTCCTAAATTGCTCTTCTCTTGACGTTTCAAAAACATTACTTGTTTTGTTTTTTCATCACGTCATCAATTTTTAATTGATCAAATTCACAAAATAAGTTCGTCAATGACACTAAAGATCTATGACGTCACTTGTAGGTATTACATACATTTTTAGAACAAAATCTCGTTTTTGACAGATCATAAAAAGCAACTCAAATGACTAGCAGTCCGATCCCCTGCCTACATTTGGATGTAGTTAATCAGACTTCATGTTTTTTTTAAATCCACAATTGATAAGCCCTTGGCATCATCTCACCTAATGGTAAGTAACGAAAATGTCGAAGATGGAAGCGGGCTTACCAAGATTCCCCAAAGGCCCTTGGTAAGCCCGCTGTGAATCAATGTGAATCTGGCTATTTTATCTTCAAGCCGGAACACATCAATGTTGTTAACACTGATGTTTGGCGACAAGACTTAGATAAGATGGTAGTAGCTAGCCAGACGGGCTATGAAAATGCCCTACCACCAACCAAACCGAGTCTTATAAAGTTGATCCCGCCGGGAATCGAACTCGCAACCTTCTGGTGTAAAGCGAATGGACTAACCATTACGCCACGAAGGTGGTTTTTTAACAAAGTACCAACTTTTGGATTTCTCCAATAAACAAATTCGTGTATTTATGTATAGCTTTGCCCAAGGGGCCAAGTCTTTTCTCGGAAAAAATTTAACTCATCATCATAGAAATCGATCGGTGTTTAGACAATATTTTTTTGAGAACTGAATATGGGTTCATAAAGAAAGTTATTCATAACCATAGATTCCCCAGTTAACACCTGCACCTGTGTCCTACACCGATTTTGTTACACCGATTTTTTTACACCCTATATATAAGGAAATGAAACAGTTTTTAATACAAGATCCAACATATAATTGAGGCAATAAAAATTAGATATGTTTTATTTAAGAAAATGATGAACAGATAGATAGCACACCTATTAGAAATACAAATAGAAAATTATTTAGAAATTGGTATACAGAGCGGTCTCGAAAAAAAGGGTAGCGATATACTTTGCCAGCAGTGAGAGCGACAGAATACAGATATTGTAGAGTATACAGGATGTATCAAAATTGGTGTTGGTCCCGTTAACTGGGGCTTCTACTCATCAAACTGAAGAACTGAACAATTGCACCGCTATAGTACCTATATATGTTTCTTTTTTTATATTGTGTTTGTTTTATTTTTGGAGTTAAGTTTTTATAATTTGTTTTTTTTAACTAGTGTGTACTAAAGTTAAAAGTGTTTAAAGAGTATTTATCTTATCTTATCTTTTGTTCCACACATTTGCTGAAATTGCAAAAAATATTTGAACTCTTTATACAAAACGATCAGCTGATTGACCAATTTTGTGCATTTTTGTATGGAGCATCGGTTTTTTTTTTGCGAACTGTCTATGAATTTCTTGGGGGAAGTTGTTCAGTATAATTTGTTATTTATTTAACACTTTATTGTGTACAAATACGATAACAAACAGGCCTATAAGAAAGTCATACAAAGGGTATTACTTATGATGAGTAGAAGCCCCAGTTAACGGGACCTACACCAATTTTGTTACATGCTGTATAATATCCCCCTGTATACAGGGTACTACCGAAGGCGCAAGGGAATCGCGGCGGAATGGAATTATGTCACAGTGACATTCTGAAATGAGTAGATGCCACTCGGTTATGACACCACGTAATTTTTTGTGTCAACTTGTATCCTTCGTCATGTATCGTTACGTAGATACGACCAATTCCACTAAGTGATTAAATAAAACAAGCTTGCTTTCTTTAATTTTAAAAGTGTCGGCCGCCATTTCTAAGATGTCTAGCAGGCAATTTAGTGCTTGCTTCACTTTTTAATTTTATATTCAGTATATCATTATCATAATATCAGCTCATATACGTCACCACCGAGGGGCTCTAGTCTACCCTGAATTAGGGCGATGGGGCCTTAGTCGACCACGCGGGCCCAGTGCGGTTTGGTCGACTTCACACACAACCTTCGAGTTTCTTCGCAGGCGTGTGCAGGTTACCTCACGATGTTTTCCTTCACCGTAAGAGCTTTGGATAAACGTACATAAGAAATCGAAATTCGAAAACACATTGGTAAGTGGCAGGATTCGAACCACGACCTCCCGGACAGGAGGTAGCGACCCTTGCCATTGCGCAACCGAGGCTCATTATAGTTAGGTATATCACTATAATTTTCCGAAACTCACGTACTTATTCTTACCGATTGCTTTAACGGTGAAGGAAAACATCGTGAGGAAACCTGCACATCTGATTCCAGATATGTATGAAGGTCGCGTTGCACACGTGCGTAGTTGTAAATCTAAATGTCCCACACGTTACCCTGGGTGATGCTAAGTGCAACAACAGGTAACCGCCGTCTATCCCTTGTATAGCATAGTTAATTGTGCCACACGATAAGAGAGAGAGACACAGAGTAAACAAATAATGTGAACCGATTCATCACCATTATAGTTGTTTATATCAACCGAAAGACGTCCACTGCGGACAAAGGCCTCCCCCAGGGATTTCCACGACGATCTGTCCTGCGCTGCCCGAATCCAGCGGCTTGCCGCGACCTTCACCAAGTCGTCGGTCCTCCGAATACCTACCGATTGTTTAAATATGTACGAGTACGTAAGTTTCGAAAAACTCATTGATACATTGGCCATTCCGGATTTGAACCCGGAATGGCCAATGTATCAAAGAGGGGACATAATAAGTAACACCAAGAGTGGAAAAAGATCTGTGTCACCTTTTCGTACATCAACTCTTGAAGGAAAAGATTTCAAAACATTCTTTAAGTATCATATCACTGGCTACAGGTGATTTGCGACGAGCCGACACGAGAACGCAATCCTCTATCGAAGCGCGCCGCCCGCGCCGCCCGCGCCGCCTACCTGTCAGACAGGCATTAATGTTTCATGAGCCTGCGAGGCCGATGTAGATCCGTATCAGATAATAGACGTGTCACTGTTTACTGTCAGTCTCATACCAGCCGCCGAGCCCAAGCCGCGGGGCGCGGAGTAGTTACGGGAAAGGAGTTTGAAATTTTTTGTATAGAGATTGGCATAATAACAGGTTCGCCATTTTCAAATAACGTAGCACAACTAAACCTATTTATTTAAATTTAAGGACATTTAGACAAACAAAAAACACTGTAGGGTTCCGTAGTTGCCATTATCGCGTCCATTATGTAATTTTCAAATTTCCAAATAAGCCTATTTTTTCGAAAACGGAACCCTAGATTATAAAATCATTTTATAAGACTCACAACTATATTTTAAGCTCTAACCAACGATACCCCACACAACTGAGTTTAACGAGAAAAACAAATCATCCCTACTTTACTTGTACCCTTAAAAAGGTTTTATTTTCAAATTTTTTTTAAACTGCTCTCCGTGTATATATATCTTTGCCAAATTTCAGCTCTTAACTACTAAAAGTCTAAAAGCTAAGCCGCGGAATGACAGACGGACAGACAGACATGACGAAACTATAAGGGTTCCTTAAAACCTTAAATAATGAAATGGGAATATTTCGAGTCATTCTGCAATTTTATGTCCAGTTATCTCCGTAATGTGTTATTTTAGGACCATATCCTAAATAAAGTTTCTTGTTTGTCTAGACGTCCCATGTCCAAATGTAGGTTTCATCGTGCGATACAATTTTAACAAAAAAATTAAATGGACTATGCCAGTAATTTTAAAAACCCCTTTGTCTCTTAGGTATATAGTATTGTAATTAACAACCTAATGTCACTTCCCACTTCTCAACTATTTCTATAAACAATCCATTCCGTCGCTCCGATGCGACGACGCCGACGTGAGCGAGCGTTGAAATGAGTTTTCTCAGATACCTGTCGGGAACTATGCTTGTATATGCTAATTAGTAGTCCATGTCATTTCCCACCCCTCCAATTAAACATCTCCGTGCAAAAAATCACAACAATCCGTTCATCCATTGCGATATTAAAGAAATTAACCAAAAAAGAGTATTTTTTTCAGTTCCTCCAGGAACTGTATCAGGTTATTCTAATTAACAGTCTATGTCACTTCCCGCCTCCTCAACTAATTCTATACAATAAATCACTTCAACCCGTTGCTCCGTTGCGACGCCAACGTGCGCGAGCGTGGAAATGAGTTTTCCCCAGATCCTTCGGGAACTATGTCAGAATATACTAACTAGTAAATTATGTCATTTCCCACCCCCTCAACCACCTCCGTTGCGTCAATCCATTGCTCCTTTGCGATGTTAAAGAAATTAACCAAAAAAGAGTATTTTAAGTTCCCTCAAGAACTGCATCGGACTATGCTATTTTCACGGGCTAAAAAGTAGCCCATGTCCTTCTCCGTGACACAGGCTACCTACATGCTAAATTTCATCAATATTGGTCAAAGTGCTAAAACGTGAAAAGGTAACAAACAAATAAAAAAAAACATTTTCACATTTATAAGATAAATCAATTTATAAGGAAAATAATCATGGCTATTAGGCTTGCTCCGTCGGTGGCTCAACCGGTAACGACTCAGTCCATCTAACCAGAGGTACCGGGTTCAAATCTGGACGGCCAATGTACCAATGAGTTTTTCAAAAACTTACGTACATATTTACCGATTGCTTTAACGGTGAAGGAAAACATCGTGAGGAAACCTGCACACGCCTGCGAAGAAACTCGAAGGTTGTGTGTGAAGTCGACCAATCCGCACTGGGCCCGCGTGGTCGACTAAGGCCTAATCGCCCTGTAGGCTCGAGCCCCTCGGTGGGGACGTATATGAGCTGTAATGATGATTAGGCTTGCTTAGTTTAGGAGCAATAGTGGACCAACATAAAATATGCAGTTAGATTTGTAGATAGTTTTCTTTATCAACTGCCAAAATAAGTTTTTTTTTTAAACATTTAGTTATTGAAAACACTACGAAATACTACATTGCGCATGGTTCGACACGCACTTTACCACTTTTTATTTTAACCTTTTCTTATCTTGATTTTTTAGGTTTGCCACCATACTAAAAATACCTACTATTTATTATTTTTTTCTTGAAAATTGCTCTAACGATTTTAATGAAACTTTCTACCTCATTACAACTCCTCATTACACTATAAAATTTATTAATACAATAAGATACTTCCCATACTGTTGCGGTTATGTAATGAGACGACGATTTCTTGGTTAATAGACAAGTTGCGTGAGGTTTGACAAAATGGGCTTAATTTATTTTTTTTTATTTTTTTTTGAAAGGACAAGCTTTTGTTGGTCGTGGGGGCCTTTACAACTTCACCGGGCAGGAGAGGCGAGTGCGGAGGGCACTCAACCTAGTGCTAAGCAAAAAGATGCAACTGCCTAAGGGCGCCCAGGTGGGCACGGACCTCGGCTTAAGATCGAAGAGATGGGCTTTACAACGCCCGTAGGCTTGCTTATAAATACTTATACAGAACGACATCTATACCTAATACATAGAACTAAATTCTTCATAATATCATGTTACCTACTAATAATATTGCTAAACTACATTCTGTAGTACACAGTACACACAGATCGTAACAGATGGGGTTACGTGTCTGAACACAAACGAGTCCAGAGTCTTCGTTGTAATTACTCAATAATGGATCTAACTAGCACTAAAGCACAGATTACTAATTAGTTACTAACTAAAGGCTTTATGGGAAAGTATGCACAACGTGGCTATACAATTTATTAATAATCCGTAATTCCACTTTTATGTGTTCCCGATCAAACAACATGACAAGACCGTGTCCCACCATTACGTGCTTATTGTTCTAATAATGACTTCTTAGTATTATATTTTGAAATGTATCTACAATTCAAATGTATGTACGTACATTTACTCACGTTTGTGAATAGGATTGTAGCTCAACGGTTAGGTAGGTGAACGGTAGGGCGTGGGTTTTTAAAAACGCCTAACGTGCTCACAGAATTTAATTTAATTTTGAATATATGTCCACCCCCTCATATGCAACACCACCTTTATTATTATTATTCTCAATTGGTAAGCCCTTGGCATCATCTCACCTGATGGTAAGCGACGATGATGCCGAAAATTGAAGCTGGCTTACCAAGATTCCCCAACGCAATGGGGATCTGGCTATCTTATCTTCAAGCCGGAACACATCAATGTTGTTAACACTGATGTTTGGCGGCAAGACTTAGATAAGATGGTGGTAGCTAGCCAGGTGGGCTTAGAAAATGCCCTACCACCAACCAAATACAACCAACTTACCGCTGGATAAGAACTAATATATTAAGCTGCAGATGAAATAAAAAGCGTAAAAATATCCGTTGCAGCGGTTGGCGGTCGATGCTGCGAAACTAAACTTTTTATAATGTCCACGCTTCCGCCGCGGTGGCGCGCTGGAAAAACACTTCACACCGCACCGACACGGCTGGCCCCTACCATGGACTCGTGCGTTGGTGCGAGAAACAACTCGAACCGAATCCACATAAAGTGAGATTTTAATGGATGGTGATGACTGCACTGTTATTTAGTTCTGGTATACGTCGGATATAGAATTTTCCCATCAAGTGTCTACGAAATTATGAGGATTATTTAAGATACTAGCTGACACGGCAACACTACTATCGTTATACTTTACGATATGGCTTACAGTAGCGCAACGCCTTTTATGTCGCACGATGCGCCACCGACGTAGGTACTAGCTCATACTAGCCTGTAGTCAGCCTGGCAAACTCGCGGAGTTGCCAGGCTGTGCCCCGCCGCCCGCTGCCCCGCAAGTACCCTTCCGTTGCTCTGCGTAAGTGCGCTACTGTAAGGCGCTGTGTTGTTATACTGTGCCCGGCAAACATTGTTTTGCCATTATGAAATACAATTCACGACCTACCTATTCCCATACCTACCAAATACACATGAATAATTACATGGAAATCGGTCGAGCCGTTTCGGAGGAGTACGAATACAAACACCGTGACACGAGATATACAGGGTGTAAAAAAATTGGTGTAGGACCCGTTATCATACTGAACAACTATCCCCAAGGAACCCATAGACAATTCTCAAAAAAAAAATTGGACCCTCCATACTAAAATACACATAATTGGTCGATCAGCTAATCGATTTGTATGTGGAGTTATTTTTTTTGCGATTTCAGCAAATTTGTTCAGTATGATGAGTAGAAGCACCAGTTAACGGGACCTACACCAATTTTCAAGCGACTTCCAAAAAGGAGGAGGTTCTCAATTCGTCTATATGTTTTTTTTTTTATGTTTGTTACCTCAGAACTTTTGACTGGGTGAACCGATTTTTATGATTCTTTTTTTGTTTGAAAGGTAGTGCTTCCCGTGTGGTCTCATATAAATTTTATCAAAATCGGTGTAGTACTTTAGTAGAAAATTAACAAAAAACAAAAATAATAATGCAAAAATGTACTAATTTGTTGCGATGGTTTTTAAACGTGTTAAGCGTTTTCAATTATGTTACACCTTGTATATATATTTAGGAGAAATTTAGTAGATTATTAAATTCTAGATATTGTATTACCTATAGTTTACAAGTTACGAACGCCTACGTCGTGATGCTACGAATTCGTAGCAAGCAAGCAGAGGCTAGAGACTGATCATCATATCAGCCGAAATATGTCCACTGCTGGACACAGGCCTCTCCCAAGGCCGCTACGCTGCCCGCATCCACCGGCTTCTCGCGATCTTCACCAGGTCGTCGGTCCACCGCGTGGGAGGCCTGCCTATGCTACGTTTTCCGGTGCGCGGTCGCCACTGCTGACTGATCACTGTTTTAATAATAGTAACATTAAATCAGTTATTTAGAAATCTACCGGCCAAGTACGAGTAGGACTCACGCACTGAGGGTTCCGTACCAAAACATGTACATAAATAACCTGCACAGAAGATCCTACTAGATGTCGCTAGTTTCTGTTTAAAAAAAACAAGTTTCTTGTTTGGGAGTCCCCTTATAATATTACATCGTCTCAATTTTATTATTCGTCTGTGTATTGCATGTCGCGTGACAGTCGCTTTCATCTGACGGTATGATCGTTTCGTCCTCTGTACCGTAGCGAGAGCAGCCATGATCGTTTCGTCCTCTGTAAAGTTTCACTTTTACCGTGGTTTCATAAAACCACACAAACTTACTTTTTTTTTTTTATTGTTTGTTGTAATATCGGCAATAGAAATTAAAAATAAACACTCTGTGAAAATTTCAAGTGTCTACCTAACCTATTACGGTTCATGAAATACATCCCGCTGGCAGACGGACGGACGGACAGCGGTAAGTTAGTAACAGGGTCCCGTTGCACCCTTTGGGCACTGAACAGTAAAAAAATTAAAATGAACTTTTGTCTGAAAAACAATTACCAGTTTTCCTTAAGCAAATCGCAGCAAAATTTCCAAATACCTCATCACAAAAACCAACCTAAAATAATAGATATTCACCAAAAGACAAAGTTTTGCTAATTCAAATTTATGTTCGGTTATCGCGGCAGGTGCGCGCAACCTCGCCGAACTAAAGTGCGCGCCGTCAAAAGCGACACTCCATTATTGGGCATACATTTTTAAGCGCGAGATAAGGCTATCGTACTCGGCAGGGTTACGTGGTAGGCCGGGCCGTTATCGTCAGTTTCCGCATGAACGCGCGCGTTACGGAACCCCCACTGTCCCCTCCCTCCCCCCGGATCCCCCACTCCCCTCCCCTCCCCCCCCACCGAGTACCGCGTGGGACGCCGCCCGCGAAATCTTGACACTTGAATTTAATTTATTCACCGATGCCCTGATAGTTGGTTTAGTTGGAGCGAGTTCGGAATGAAGTTTCTGACCTGTAGCTGTGGTGGTGAATTATGAATTAGTTCTGCTAGTGAATGGATGGATGATAATATAACTAAATATTATGGAAAACTATTTTTATTCTATGAATGAATATATTAAGAAATTTTAATTTGTATTCATTATCATCATATCAGCCGAAAAACGTCCACTGCTGGACAAAGGCCTCCCCCAAGGATTTCAAGGACGACCGGTTCTGCGCTGCCCGCATCCATCGGCTTCCCGCGATTTTCGCCGCGTGGGAAGCCTGCCTACGCTACGTTTTCGGGTGCGCGGTCGCCACTCTAGAACTTTATTGCCCAACGGCCATCTGTTCTACGAGCTATGTGCAGGATAACCAAAGTAACCAACATATCTCACAGAATCGTTGACATAGTTTATTTCATTTTGATTTATTTTGATATAATATATATATATTGGGATTGTTATCAATGTGTAGGTAGTGCTTTGAATTTTATTTTAATCATCTTTTTATGTAATTGGATAAATTCTTGTACCAATAGGTATGCAAGGAGAGTTGAATTGATCCGACATAGAAATACCTATGTATAAGAACTGACTATAAATTTTGATTTATACTTTATTATTCACCGCTGGATGGGGGCAGCGCAGAACCGGTCGTCGTGGAAATCCTTGGGGGAAGCTTACGTCCAGCAATGTACGTCCTTCAGCTGATATGATGATGATGATTCACATAATAGAATTTATCTACCAAAACTGACGGACTCGGCGGCTCAGTGGTTAGTGCTCTTGGCTGCTGATCCGAGAGTTGTGGGTTCGATCCCCACCCAGGGTAAACATTTGTGTGATGAGCAGATTTGTTTGCTCTGTGTCTGGGTGTTAAATATCTATATATGTATGTATTTAAACGTATACTAATTATTGTTTATTTCTTGATTCTTCACAAATGACATTGTTATTATTATTTTATGACTATCAGAAAGAGTGTAATTTGCACCTATTTTGAATAAATATATTGAATTGAATATAAGTATGTATATCAGTCTCTGGTTCCTATAACACAGGCAATCCTACTTTGGGGCCAGATGACCATGTGTGATTTGTCCCAGAATATTTATTATTATTAAAACTAAAAAAAGTTTTAAGACTAACTCAATTAATTCAGTTAATTTTACAAGTGTTTGATTAATCCAACTAGTAACGGTCGAAGTACACGGGGACGCGCCGCGAGCCTGAAAGCCTTCTTAACGGATTACTGCGGCAGCCGCCACAGACGCTCTCGGTTAAGATACCGCTGTAATATCTCTCATAATTCTATTTGTTTAATAAAAACAATAAAGAGTGCGAATTAGAAAATTTTGTAAAGTGTTTGCAGGCAGCGCAGAACCGGTCGTCGTTAAAAGCCTATGTCCTGCTGCAGTAGACGTCCATCGGCTTATATGATCATGGTCCTGTATAATAACAAAATTGTCCCGTTAACTGGTGTTTCTACTCATCATACTGAACAACTTTTGTTCCATGACTGCTAAAATCGAAAAAAAAATTATTCATACAAATCGATCAGCTGAATGTGCATTTTTGTACGGAGGGTCCATTTTTTTTACAATTGACTATTGGTTCCCTGGAGAAAGTTGTTCAGTATGATGAGTAGAACCCCCAGTTAACGGGACCTACTCCATTTGTTTACATCCTGTAATAAAATTCAGCAAAAATAAGTGACAGAGTTATTTAATAGTAAACGATTTAATGTGTACATACTATTACTTTTCCAGAAATATTTACACCTAGATAATTTTTGGGGTTCGAGGCTGAAATTTTCTAAAAATATTTGTTAATAAGGAGTTTACTAACAATCAGTAAAAAATACAAAAAGTAAAGAAAATAAGAGATCGCCAAGAAAAAAGTGTTTTGACTTTGCTCTATGGTAATGAACAGATCAATTATATATCAATATTCATCAATTATAGCTAAGAACCACCGCAAGGAAACTTGCTTTTACGTAAAAAAACCGCATCAAAATCGGTCGATCCGTTCGAGAGCTACGATTCAACAGACAGACAGACAGACACAAACACACGCACAGACATTGGCGTCAAACTTATAACACCGCTCTTTTTGCGTCGGGGGTTTAAAAACGGCAACATATACAAGCGTGAAACTTGGTGTGACTATAGTACTTATCCTAAAATAAAGCAAAAATAATAAAAATCTGCCAACTCACTCGCGCTAAGGAGTCTAAACTAATTGAAAAATATTTATTTTTGTTACTCGCGTTGATGTCTTTTGTTTGAAATGAATAGGTATCGCTGTTGTACTTGTGGAGAGCAGTGTGGTGGTACGGAACCCACGGTGGGCCAGTTCGACTCGCACTTGGACGGTTTTTTTACTATCGCGATAGATCACTACTGATTGGTAATTACATATTTCATCGAATTGAGTTAGGATAATTTAATAAGCTAAATGCTACGCGCTACGCACTCGTAGCTCGTAGTAACATCGCGCATTCAAAATAACTTTCCTTTAAATTAGGTATTTACCTATGAAATTGCCGATTGCATAAAAAGTTTAAAGATGAAAATTAATATTAAGAAAATAGTTTTAAAAACAAAATTTATTTTCAAAATAACATTAGACTATCAGAAATTAAATGGTGGTAAACATGTGACCTTTGTTTAGATATTCTAAGAGCACGGTGCCGGTGGCTTTAACCCCATGAAGTCGGGTTTTTTCACCTGATAAATCCGCCTCTATTGCGGCAAAACATACACATTTTTATTTTTAAAGCCCTAGAGTTATCGCAGCAGTTTCTTCGTTACTAATGTCATATTTGGAAATACCCCGCATAAGATTTCGTCACTTTCAGAAAAATTAAAGAAAATTAACTAGTCTAAAAAATTGCCCCATATGACCACTAAGAAAACGCCTTTGTTCCATTTAATGGTACACAGCTCAGGGGATTGGAACATGAAAGACATGCCACTAGTTACTAATAAAAGACCATAAGTAGTGTCACCATAAGGTCAATAATAAAAAACAATTACTTTTTTATTTTCAATAAAAATTGGCATTTAAAAACTGAATCGGCAATTTCATAGATAGATAGATAAATCGTTTATTTCTCATAGCCTTACAGTAGATACATAATGCGTATACGGTAAAAAAAAGAAGAAGATAAGTAAAACAAATAATAAGAACAGTGCAGGAATAAATAAAACAAAATAAAATAAAATAAAAATTGGTAGCAAAGTAAAGACCTATTTTTATTTATAGAAAAACAAACAAACAAAGTTTTTTAAATACTATCAAAAAGTTAAATTTTATTTGTCGTTCAATGTTTTCATACAAAACTATTTATTATTATTGTTTGTTTTTTTTTGATGAACAATTTTAAAAAAAACCTTTTAACCTAGTTTTTGTTCTGACTGACAATTTATCAAAATTTACTAATCACCCTTAAAGACAGTCATTAAAACGATGTCCACGTGGGTGAAGCCGCGGGAAAAAGCTAGTATCTATACAATACTTACTCTGCATAACCTCTAACTTACGAGTATAAATGCACAAACACGCAGACATACTTGTTGACGAAATTAACGATGCATCTTGTATTATCTCCAGTAGCGAAGCGAAACAAAGAGTTAAGTCTGCTGAACAGCAATAAATTCGCGTTATCGGTCTGTTTTCAGTTAACACTGTAATAATTGTTACTTTGCGCACTTCGCCGCGGCACGGCGTTCCAAGTTCGCGTCTCGCAAGTTTGCAAGTGGGTACTTGAGGAAATCGGTATTGGGACCCACTTATAGCAATATTAATTAACTTTACAATGTGGCGAACATAAGAAATCTAAAATATTTTGTAATCCCGATTCATGATCCATTATTCAATTCAATTCAAATTATTTATTTTTTAAATAATCAATCCTGTGTTAGTAAAAGATATCTTATAAAACTACGGTAGTATCAACAGAAATGTCAAAAATATCAATCATAGTAATGTCAAGATACAATAATATTAAAATTTAATAATATTCAATGTTAAATAATATTCCAATGTCAGTACAAAATGTCAGATCACATGTAGTGAATAGAGATGACGAATGCTAGTCATCTGATTTACTTTTTATCATCTGTCAAAAACGACATTTTGTTCTAAAGATGTTTGAAATACCTAGACGTGACGTTATAGTTTTGCAGCGTCATTTATGTAATCATGTTGTGATTTTGATGAATTAAAAATCGAAGACTTGATGGAAAACAAAACTACTAAGGTTTTCCGAAGTTTCAGTAGGAGGGCAATTTAGTGATCAAAGGTTCATAATTTATTTCTGATGCTGTCGTCATCCCTATTCCAGTGCCTAATGATTGGGCACTCGCACTTATCCCCGATCATCCTCAAAATACTGTGCTCCATCGAAAACCAATAACATTCATATTCCATTTAAATATTGTATTTATTTATTATTTCCGTAGTAGGAAAATTATATTGATGAAAAGTTTATCGTGCCATACCTTCTACCTAGTTCAGTAAGAGCATAAACTCCACATAGGTACATTCTTACAAATTTTTTACTTTAATTACTAGGCTTCAGCATCATCATCACTTACCATCAGATGAGTTGATACCAACGGTTCAACCAATTGTGGATAAAATCTTCTATCGTAAATTATTCGTGCTTTTCAAAAACATTTTCCACGTCAGAATCACCACTTATTTACATACCATATCCTCACTGTCATCAGGTGACGAGGGGCTAGAAGGGCTGGAAGGCCTGCACTCAGACGAGACCGGGTCCGGCGACAACTCGAACGCAGGGTCCAGCGGCGCCGACGACGACGCAGCGCGGCTGCGACTCAAGCGCAAGCTGCAGCGGAACAGGACCAGCTTCACCAACGAGCAAATCGACAGCTTGGAGAGAGGTGATTATGTCAAGGGGGCCCAGAAACTACTGCTGCTTCTTGGGTGGCATCATTTTTTTTTGTTTACAATTGGTTAGCCTTTGGCATCATCTCACCTGATGGTAAGTGACGATGATGCCGAAGATGGAAGCGGGCTTACCAAGATTCCCCAATGCAATGGAGAACTGGCTATCTTATCTTCAAACCGGAACACATCAATGTTGTTAACACTGATGTTTGGCGGCAAGACTTATATAAGATGGTGGTAGCTGGCCAGGCAGGCTTATGCCCTACCACCAACCAAACCGAGTCTTACAAGTTGACCCCACCGGGAATCGAACTCGCAACCTCTTGTTGCGAAGCGAATGGACTAACCATTACACCACGGAGGCGGTTATCATGCTTTATTAGCAGCAATAGCGCCTTATCACGTGGGTCAGATGCGGCGACGAGCGAGGTGGTGCGCGGCTGCGACTCTTGCGCAAGCTATAGACGAGCAGGACCGATTCACTGACGAGCAGATTGACAGCTTGGATGGAGGTGAATTACTCCTACTGGGGTCTAAATATTCAATATTCTGGGACAAATCACACATGGTCATCTGGCCCCAAAGTAGGATTCCCTGCGTTATGTGAACCAGAGACTGATATACATACTTATATACGTTTAAATACATACATATATAGATATTTAACACCCAGACACAGATCAAACAGATCTGCTCATCACACAAATGTTTGCCCTGGGTGGGGATCGAACCCACAACTCTCGGATCAGTAGTCAAGCGCACTTACCACTGAGCCACCGAGTCAGTCAAAACAGTCTTCCCCTTTATTAAGTTCTTTTAATATAAAGATATCAAAAAAAATAAGTATACAATTTGTCTTAAATTTTATGTACGTACGAGTATGTTAGTGATCGTGTTACTTCGATCGAAACGACTTGACCAACTACGATGAAACTTAAAACATTAAACTAGCGAGCGGCTTGCCCGGAAAATTGGTAAATTTGGAAAGAACTAAAATGTTATTTTTTCTATGGGATTTTTTGCGATTCTAACATATCTACGCGGCCAAGATGTTGTGCGCACGCTCAGACAGGTTTTTAACAAAAAAAAGAGCCGCGACCCGCTTGCCCGGATAATTGGAAAATTCTGGAAAAACTGAAAGGATATTTTAATCCATGTGATTTTTGAGATTCGAAAGAAAACTATATACAAGCGGACGAAGCTCCGAAAACAGCTAGCTTGCTATAAAATCGGAGAGAATTTGTAAGCAGGTAGCAAATTAGCAATGGTGGGACCCAATAGTGAATTACAGCGAAACATGACTTGTTTCATTAATCCAGCTTTGAGTGGGGTGCAGTAACAACTGCAGGTTATTTTTCTGGGACTTCCATGTGGTTATTGAGGTTATGCGTGGTTCTGGCGACAAGTCGAACGCAGGGTCCAGTGGCGCCGGCGACGACGAAGTGTGGCTGCCTCTCAAGCGCAAGCTGCTACCTTACAGGACCAGCTTTATCGATGACTCGATTGACAGCTTGGGAACCTATGAGCACTAGTTGGGAAAATGGTTCTTCGAGTCTTCGTTAGTTACTTCGTTTTGATCCTCGTTTTGAACAGGCTTTAGATTTAGGGTGAAGTCTGCATGTATACTCCAGCGCTACAGCTAGTTCCTAATGGTCCTTCCTTAACGTAATGGTTAGTCCATTTGCTTCATACCAGGAGGTCGCGAATTTAATTCCCGACGGGGTTCACTTTGTAAGACTCGGTTTGGTTGGTGGTAGGGCATTTCCATAGCCCGCCTGGCTAGCTACTACCATCTTATCTAAGTCTTGCCACCAAACATCAGTCTTAACAGCATTGATGTGTTCCGGCTTGAAGATAAGATAGCAAGATCCCCATTGTGCTTCCATCTTCGGCATCATCGTCACTTACCATCAGGTGAGATGATGCCAAGGGCACATCAATTGTGGATTTAAAAAAAAATCCTAATGTTTGTAGTTGCAGGCTACTGCCAACGACGACACGGTGGCCTGCTACAGACATTTTCACTTCCTCATTTAAACGACCGCAACCTATTTAAGGAAGTCCATTTTTTATTTCGCAGAATTCGAAAGAACTCACTACCCAGATGTGTTTGCGCGCGAACGGCTGGCGGCCAAAATAGGGCTTCCCGAAGCCAGGATACAGGTGAGCTGCTAAAAAAAAAGTTAATTAGTTAGACTAAGTTCATAACTAAATGAATGAACAAAGTAATGACAAAACATAATAATTTTCGAAAAACCTAAAAACTTTTAGGTACAAGCTTTTAATAATTGCATCGTCACGCGATATACATATGCATGCAAAATTTCAGCTCAATCGGAAACCGTCAAGTGGAAGTGGGTAAAATTAAACTTGCAAGATTTCACCAGAACAAATATACATACATACATACATTGCAATTTAAATAAAAGCTTGTAATAAAACAGCATCGGTGTCTAATTAGTGAAAATGATCTAGGCTAGCTTAAGGGACTATAGTCTAACAGGCGCCCGGAGCGCTCAACCAGAACGCTGCGTTTCGGCCGCTTGCGGCTCGCGCACCACTCACTCTCAAAGACTGTCATAAAAACGATGCCCACGTAAACGAATCCGTTAGTATCCTACATTTTCTGTAATATAACCAAACTAGCTATTGCACGCTTTTTTATGACTGTCTTTCAGTGTGAGTGGTGCGCGATCCGCAAGCGGCTCGCGAGAGTGGACATGAGTTTTCTCCAGATCCCTCAGGAACTATATCGGGCTATTCTGATTAGCAGTCTATGTCATTTACCACCCCCTCAACCTATTCTGTACAAAAAAATCACTAATTCGTTGCTCCGTTGCGACGCCGACGTGCGCGAGCGTGAAAATGAGTTTTCCCTAGATCCTCGGGAAGTATGTCAGGATATGTTAATTAGTCAATTATGTCATTTCGCACCTCCTCAATCATCTCTGTGCAAAAAATCGCAACAATCTATTGCTTCGTTGCGATATTAAAGAAATTAAGCAAAAAAAGAGTATATTTTCAGTTCCCTCAGAAACTGCATCGCACTATGCTATTTTCACGGGATAAAAAGTTGCCTATATGTCCTTCCCCATGACACAGGCTATCTGCATTACAACTTTCATCAAGATTAGTCGAGGTGTTGAAGCGTGAAAAGGTACCAAACAAAAAAATACATTTTCACATCCTACTATAGTTACTCTTTCACGCAAAAACTACTGAACGGATCTGGCTGAAATTTGGTAGGTAGACAGATTAGGACCTGGATTAACACATAGGCCACTTTTTTACACGCTTGCGAGCCGTAAAAAAACCCTTGAAGTCATAGAAACGTTGTCCACGCGGGTGATGCCGCGGGAAACAGCTAGTTTATTATATTAGTAAGGATAGGTAACCTAGCTTCATTTCTATATCAAATTTAAAACCGTTTGTTACTTAATCAATCGAACTTTAATTTGACATAGTTACTTCTTGTCTTCTTTGGTTTAACAATAAGGATAGTTAAACAATAAGGATAGTTAAACAATAAGGATAGTTCATGTGAAGGACGACATCACAAGTTGATTGTACAGTTAAGTAAGTGGACTTACTAACTCAATTGAATCTTTCCAATAAATCTACCATTGTAATTCAAATATATTTATTCACCTTGATTCATAGATGTTTACTAGCTGTCCCGGCGAACTATGTACCGCCTTACATTACACTACCCTACCCTACCCTACCCTACACTACACTACCTTACCCTACACTACACTACCCTACCCTACACTACCCTACCCTACACTACTCTACCTTACACTACACTACCCTACACTACACTACCCTACCCTACACTACTCTACACTACCCTACACTACACTACCCTACCCTACTCTACCCTACCCTACCCTACACTACACTACCCTACACTACCCTACACTATACTATTCTACACTACACTACCCTACACTACACTACCCTACCCTACACTACCCTACCCTACCCTAACCTACACTACCCTACCCTACACTACTCTACCCTACACTACACTACCCTACACTACACTACCCTACCCTACCCTACCCTACACTACCCTACCCTACACTACACTACCCTACCCTACCCTACCCTACACTACTCTACCCTACACTACACTACCCTACCCTACACTACTCTACACTACCCTACACTACACTACCCTACCCTACCCTACACTACCCTACCCTACCCTACATACACTACACTACACTACCCTACACTACCCTACACTACCCTACACTACACTACCCTACCCTACCCTAACCTACCCTACCCTACCCTACACTACCCTACCCTACACTACACTACCCTACACTACACTACACTACCCTACCCTACCCTACCCTACCCTACCCTACATAAGAACCTTCTCCTGACAATAACGAACTCGACAAAAAAAGAATTAGCGAAATCGGTTCGTGCGTTCTGGAGTTATAGCGTCAGGAAGGAAAACCCGACTTATTTTTATATAGTAGACTAGCTGTCCCGGCGAACTACGTACCGCCTTACATTACACTACCCTACCCTACCCTACACTACACTACCCTACCCTATACTACACTACACTACCCTACCCTACACTACCCTACCCTACACTACTCTACCCTACACTACCCTAGCCTACACTACTCTACACTACCCTACACTACACTACCCTACCCTACCCTACACTACCCTACCCTACCCTACACTACCCTACCCTACCCTATACTACCCTACCCTACCCTACACTACCCTACACTACACTACCCTGCCCTACCCTACATAAAAACCTTCTCCTGACAATAACGAACTCGACAAAAAAAGAATTAACCAAATCGGTTCGTGCGTTCTGGAGTTATAGCGTCAGGAAGGAAAACCCGACTTATTTTTATATAGTAGATTAGGTACTTACCTACATGTCAAGTCTGTTTTATGTAACGACTAGTGGATGCACGCAGCTTCGCCCGCGCAGATCCCGATTTTTGCGGTTCCCGTGGGAATTTCCCAAAATCCTTTCTTAGCGGATGTCTACGTCATAACATCTACCAGCATGCCAAATTTCAGCCCGATCCGTCCTGTGGTTTGGACTGTGCGTTGATAGATCACTATTTCAGTCAGTCAGTCACCTTTGAGTTATATATATATTTAGAAGATGAACTTCGTAATAAGCATTACCTGAAGTAGCTTAGTATTTAGTTGTGTTAACCTAACCCGACATCAAGGTGTGGTTCTCGAATCGGCGCGCGAAGTGGCGGCGCGAGGAGAAGATCCGCAGCCAGCGGCGCAGCCCCGAGTGTGCGTACGCGCCGCCCGCGCCCTCCGCGCCCCCCGCGCACCCCGCGCAGCCCCCGCCGCACCAGCCCTACCAGCCGCACCTCAACGTTGACACTTACAGGTCAGTTTGCAACGCCACATAAGCATTCACTCATTTAAAGATCATTCAATTCGAGAAGGTTGATACGTGTTTAAATAATATCCAACGTAAGTATATTCATTTTAAGTTCAAATCAATGCGGGCTTCAACGTGGCTGTTACGTTGAAACTGAAAGCCCAATTCTCGATTTTTACGTGTTTTTATTACTTTTACTCGAGTGGCGACCGCGCACCGGAAAACGTAGCGTAGGCAGGCCTCCCACGCGGTGGACCGACGACCTGGTGAAGATCGCGGGAAGCCGATGGATGCCGGCAGCGCAGGACCGGTCGTCGTGGAAATCCTTGGGGGAGGCCTTTGCCCAGCAGTGGACGACTTTCGGCTGATATGATGATTACTTTTCATCACTTTAAACAAGTTTAAAAAAAATGTGTTGAATTAAAATGAAAGGTCTTAAAGTCACCAATTTTTGTGTGTTGGTTTCATTCAACATTAACTATTTGTTTTCGAGAAATTTTGCAATTAATGCCAAAAACAGACCCTGTTTATTTTTTTAGATCAATGGTGGTTATATTTTTTTAAATTGTATTCAATTAAATCGATTTTTTATTACTTTAAGTATATTATATATTTTTTCCATGGTGATAACTTTACACAGTCTTTTAATAATTTAAATTGAATATTGTCATTTGACCTATTTTAAGACCTTAAACATTAAATATATCGAGTGTAATTTTTGGGCTCCAGTATTAGAACTTTGATTTCATTAGAACTTTTATTTCATTAGGACTTTGATAAATTGGGCCCCACATACATGGATTAACATTATTATTTTTTTAGAACGAACAGCTATTCTTGATATTTAACACCGACACACAGAACAAAACAACTCGTTGGTTGCATGAATGTTTGTCCTGAGAGTGAACCCACAGCCCTCGAAAAGGCAGCAGCAAGCAGTAACCAACCACAACGACAAACCATCGATTGTAACCGATCTCTAAGACTGAAGAAAAAAAATTCAAAAATAAAAATTTAGAAAGATTTCACTTGTTTGCCCAGTTTTCTTATTATTCTTTGACAAATTATCTTCTCAAAATAAAACAAGGTACCTTCACAATTGCAGCCCACTTACCCCGATGGGTTACGGTGGCGGCATGGTGCCCGAGACGCCGGCGTGCGGGGAGAGCGCCGAGGCCGATCTGTGCAAGGGCGGGTTCCTGGGCTACCCGCGGTACGAGCTCGGCTACCGGCAGCCGCACTACGGCCACCACGGGTACCAGCACGAGCCCGCCTCGCCGCCCCCCGGTGAGTACCTACTTCACTGGTAACATAGGCTGAGGTCCCTGGATGACCTGCGATACGAGCTCGGCAACCCGCAGCCACACTACGGCCACCACGATTACCACCACAAGCCCGCCTCGCAGCCCCCGGTGAGTACCTACCTCACTGGTAACATAGATAGTCTGTGGTACCTGAATGGCCTGCGATACGAGCTCGGCTACCTGTAGCTGCACTAGGGCCACTAAGAGTACCAGCAGGAGCTCGCCTTGCCGTCCCTTAGTCCTACCTAAATCACTGGTAGCATAGGTAGCCTGTAGTCCCTGAACGACCTGCGGTACGAGCTCAGCCACGCAGCCGCACTACGGCCACCACGGGTTCCAGCACCAGTCCTCGCCATTCCCCCGATAAGAACCCACCTCACTGGTATAATAGGTAAGTAGTCTGTGGTCTCTAGACTACCCGCGGTACGAGCTCGCCTCGCCTAGACCGCCGGTGACTACCTAGCTCACTGGTACCATAAGTAAGTAGTATGTGGTCCCTAGACTAACTGCGGTACGAGCTCGCCTTGCCGCCCCTGGTGAGAACATATCTCACTGGTAACATGGGGAGATAGTCCGTGGTCCCTACGCGGTACGAGATCGCCTCGCAGCCCCCCGGTGAGTACCTAGCTCACTGGTACCATAGGTAAGTAGTATGTGGTCCCTAGACTAACTGCGGTACGAGCTCGCCTTGCCGCCCCCGGTGAGAACATACCTCACTGGTAACATGGGGAGATAGTCCATGGTCCCTACGCGGTAAGAGATCGCCTCGCAACCCCCCGGTGAGTACCTAGCTCACTGGTACCATAGGTAAGTAGTATGTGGTCCCTAGACTAACTGCGGTACGAGCTCGCCTTGCCGCCCCCGGTGAGAACGTACCTCACTGGTAACATGGGGAGATAGTCCGTGGTCCCTACGCGGTACGAGATCGCCTCGCAACCCCCCGGTGAGTACCTAGCTCACTGGTACCATAGGTAAGTAGTATGTGGTCCCTAGACTAACTGCGGTACGAGCTCGCCTTGCCGCCCCCGGTGAGAACATACCTCACTGGTAACATGGGTAGATAGTCCGTGTTCCTACGCGGTACGAGATCGCCTCGCAACCCCCCCGGTGAGTACGTAGCTCACTGGTACCATAGGTAAGTAGTATGTGGTCCCTAGACTAACTGCGGTACGAGCTCGCCTTGCCGCCCCCGGTGAGAACATACCTCACTGGTAACATGGGGAGATAGTCCAGGGTCCCTACGCGGTACGAGATCGCCTTGCAACCCCCCGGTGAGTACCTAGCTCACTGGTACCATAGGTAAATAGTATGTGGTCCCTAGACTAACTGCGGTACGAGCTCGCCTTGCCGCCCCCGGTGAGAACATACCTCACTGGTAACATGGGGAGATAGTCCGTGGTCCCTACGCGGTACGACCTCACCTCGCAACCCCCCGGTGAGTAACTAGCTCACTAGTACCATAGGTAAGTGGTATGTGGTCCCTGGAGTACCCGCGGTACAAGCTTGCCTTGCTGCCCCCCAGTGAGTATCAACTCACTGATAAAGGTAGGAAATAATTGATTATACATAGGTAACAATAAATTTGTCTGGTTCAGTGTCCTATAAATAAAAATAACGGAACAAGCAATAGGGGATCGGACTGCATCAAAAATAAATTCTGAAATATTATTTCCTAAATTGCTCTCCTCTTGAAGTTTCAAAAAACCTTAATTGTTTTGTTTTTCCATCACGTCATCAATTTTTGATTGATCAAATTCACAAAATAAGTTCTTTAATGACGCCAAAAATCTATGACGTCACTTGTACCCACAAGTGACGTCATAGATTTCCAAACATTTTTAGAACAAAATTTCGTTTTTGGCAGATCATAAAAAGTAACTTAAATGACTAGTAGTCCGATCCCCTATTGCGAGATCTTCCTGATCGAAGCTAAAACCTATTTGTGAAAATAATTGTCTAATGGCCTTTTATGTAAGCAGGTATTTAAAATGTTCTCTATAACCATAGTAAATTACTATGTTATAAGGTTGCCGTAGACTTAAATCATGACTAAGTTATTAGCTACGCTTACTAGCGAGCGTATTCACAAAATACTTTCCCATACAAAAATAAAATTACTACTTCTTGAAAATGGATGGGTCTGTTTTAATGAAACTTTATACAGTTAAGCAAGTCATAAAATTCAATTCTGCGGATAGATTACATTAAAAAAAACAGTGCTGTCACTATATACAGCATGGCCTAAAAATACGTTGACAAAGAAATTTTAGTTTTTTTTTTTATTAATTATGCGACTTTATTTAACAATATATTATGGCATTAAAAACTATAATTAAAATCATTAAAATAAAACCATTTGTCTTCAAAATATCCTCCTTTCACTTTCATACACAAATGCATTTAACCACCTCCGTGGCGTAACGGTTAAGGCCATTAGCTTTACATCATGAGGTCGCGGGTTCGATTCCCGGCGGACTCTAACTTTGTAGGACTTGGTTTGTTTGGTGGAAGGGCATTTTCTAAGCCCACCTGGCTAGCTACCACCATCTTATATAAGTCTTGCCGCTAAATATCAATGTTGATATCATTGGTGTGTTCCGGCATGAAGATAAGATAGCCAGTTCCCCATTGCGTTGGGGAATCTTGGTAAGCCTGCTTTCATCTTCGGCAACATCGTCACTTACCACAAGGTGAGATGTTGTCAAGGGTTTACCAATTGTTAAAAACAAAATATTAAAAAAAAGTTTGTATGCTTACAATTGGAGGTCATTAGCGACAATACGTTGCAATCGTCGAACGATTTACACTCAGCTCCCGAGCCATATATTGCACTTTGGTCCGTGGATTACGACTAAGCTGTTCCTTGATGTTTCGGAGCCTGGGAGTCCTCTTTCTGCCTCTTCCTGGGCGGTCTGCGATATGCCCGAGCTCATTATATCGTGTTATAAATGTATATTTGATCTGTGTTTTAGGATTGTTAAGTAGTTAGTAGATTACCTACCTTCTGAACCATTGCATGGTCAGTAGGCGGGCCTCACTCAGTTTGCCCAATGAGGTTAAAGTTAAAATTATAAGAGGCGGGCTTTACCCGCCACTTCAACAGGCTGTCTATTGACTGCTCGGCTGCGTAGGGCATTCCTAATTTTAATCACGCGAGAGACGCACGTATCATTGTAATTCTTTAAAATAAACACATCCGTACTCTGTAAACATATATTTTCAATTTATCACGCCCACCCGTCTGAGATTAGTAAAAATCGCTTGATAGTCTTGGACACTAGTAGACGACTAACATTTAGCGATCTAACTATTTTACACTGTCGTGTCGGTTTTCAGCATCATGTAAGAAAATTATTGGTTGCGAAGACATGACTTAATAATTTTAAACAAGTTGTTGACTCCAAACCGTTACAGAATGTATGAAAATATAACAGAAAAACAAAGGAACTCATAGCATGTTCCATTTCCAAAAACTTTTCTTTTTAATTTTGTCAACGTATTTTTGGGCCACGCTGTATTATAGTGATTTAAGGTTTTCATAGTTATCTTAAAATTCGCTAATTTTTTTTTTTAACTAAGTATTTGTAAAAAAGCAATCTGTCCACAAACTAAAATTTAGTTACTTGCTTTACGTATGTGTATGAAGTTTCATTTAAATCGGCCCATCCATTTTCAAGTAGAAGTAATTGTAAGTTTGTATGGAAAAAAAAATGTGAATACGCTGAGCACACGTTAGGGATCTAACAACCTATTTTATTAGGCTTTACGCGACTTTAAGCGCCTCCGTGGCTTAATGGTTATTTCACACCAGGAGGTCGCGGGATCGATTCCGAGTCTAACTTTGTAAAACTTGATTTGATTAGTGAAAGGGCATTTTCTAAGCCTGCCTGGCTAGCTACCACCATCTTATCGAAATCTTGCCGCCAAATTTCAATTTTAACAGCACTGATCTATTCCGGATTGAAGATATAAGATATAGTCAGTCCCCATCACATTAGGGAATCTTGGTATACCCGCTTCCATCCCTGGTATCATTGTCACTTCACATCAGGCGGGATGATGCCAAGGACTTACAAACCTATTTAAATTCTGACCATAAACCAATCTATTCGGCAGAGCTGGGCGGGCTGCTAAGCGCCGGAGTGTCGGTCCCGCTGGCGGTGCCGGGACAGGACTCGCAGCAGTACTGGTCGCGCTTGCAGTGACCCTGGTGGGGTTGGCCGCCTGCCGACACCCCCCAGCAAGGACAGGACATCGCCTGAGTTTCACCCTGGATTGTTCATGGCTGGCCACTGCTATGCGCTCACTAATAGGACTCGCAACAATACTAGTCGCGGCTGCAATAGCGCTCGTGGGGTGGCCGCCTGCCGACGCCCTCAGCAAGGACAGGACACCGCCTAAGTCTCACCCTGGTCCGTTCATGGCTGGCCACTCCTATGCGCTCACGAGTGGGACTCGCATCAGTACTGGTCGCGGCTGCTAACAGCCCTCAACAGCGCCTACTTTTATTTATAGACTCTCAAATGTTCAATCAGCTGAATTGATAATTGACTATGGGTCTCTTGGGGAAAGTTGTTCAGTATGATGTGTAGAAGTCCCAGTTAACGAGTCCTATACCAATCTTGTTACACCATGTATAAGAAACCACTGCAAATAAGGAAAATACTTATCTTGTGTATCATAGGTGAGTAGGATATCCAGCCACAGAAACGTTGAAAACACGCCCATTTTGTTTTGTAATTTCCATGATTGTTATAATAAAAGAAGTTACATATCCAGTAGACGCCACAAAACAGTAACGGGAGCACAAAGTACGGTCTCAAATTTAATGTGAATTGAAATATTTCATTCAAAATAATAGGGGATCGGACCGCTAGTCATTTGAGTCACTTTTTATGATCTTTCAAAAACGAAATTTTGTTCTAAAAATGTTTGAAATACCCACAACTGACGTCATAGATTTTAAGCGTCATTGACGAACTTATTTTGTGATTTTGATCAATTAAAAATTGAAGACGTGATGGAAAAACAAAACAAGTAAGGTTTTTTGAAACTTCAAGAGGAGACCAATTTAGGAAATCATATTTCAGATTTTATTTTTGATGCAGTCTGATCACCTATTGCCAACAAATTTCATAGACCTACGAGAATGACGTTTAATTATAAAATGCACACTATAGGAATGTTTGAATGAAATAATTTAATTTTACCTTGATGTATTTTATTTTTACTATAATAAACAGAGTAGATAGGTAGGTACCTACTCGTAGATAGTAATGTTCTCGAGCTCGGGCTGTAAATTAATTGTAAATGTTAATTAATTTTTGAATTAAGGCATCTTTGAACTGTAGACTACAAAGTACCTTAATCGCCGAAGTCTAATTTTCTAATGACCGGATCATCAATTTGATTTAATAAATAAATGAAAACGCAGTTTTTAGCTCTAAAACAACCGACTTCAATATCAGACGATTACGTGTTTTTCCAGTAATTAGTGCACACTTCACATTGCAGATCTTGAAAACTACTGAACCGATTTTGATGAAACTCTCTCTCTCTCTCTCTCTGTTCCCTAAGTTAAAAGATATTTAATACATTAAAAAAAGAATTACTGCATTTGGGTTTCTAGTTTCTGAGAAATACATGGACAAACATACACATGCATACACTTATGAAGTTTGGCACACCTGTTTAGAAACCAATTAGACTAACGTATTATAGAACATTGTGCAATTCCAACAATGTTAGATACACACGGATCGAATTGATAATCTCCTTTTTTGAAGTCGGTTTACAATCAGATTAACAAGTCCTTTTTAAATAATTTGTTCAAAGTAAGTATCTCTACTAATCCGATGTGTATATTAGTTTTTAGTGTATGCGGTTTCTTTTAAGAAGCTATTACTTGTTCTGTACATAATTCAGATGTTGATTTCGAATTCACTTTCCATATACAGGGTGGGAAGAAGTATACCGACACATTTTAACCAAAGATTCTAATGCCTATTTAGACAAAAAAAAGGAATATAAACATGGGCCAGTAAAGCCTAATTTTCGAGATATTAATTTTTTAAATAATTCACAAGTTCAAAAAATCTCAAGGGTAACACGCCCTAATACTCGTAATCTTATCTGACGTTTGTTGCCTCAAAGTATCATACTGACGTTGACTTCACTCGTCGTTTATCGTATGTTGTCGGAGTCGTTCGTGAAGTGTGAAGTTTTCTTTTTCACTCTTTAGACTAAGGTTTCGTTCAGAAGGGATTACCATCGTTAATTGAATTTTTTGTTCCAGAAATTAAGTAAGTTAATAAGGCAGTTTTAGACCCATGTTGATATAACATTATTATCTCATAATACCACCAGGAATCCATGGTTAAAATCTGTCGGTATACTCCTTCCCACCCTGTATACAACTCTCAACAAAAATAAAGGCCGCCTCAGTTTTCTCAGTACATTTTCATACAGGAGGTGGTCCAAACAGCCACGATTATTATTTTTTAATCAAGAAAAGTAAGGACCTTGGTTAAATACAGGAGCTCAAGGGCATACTCGGCTGCCCCATTTTATAACACAGTAACTGCAAACTTTTTGTATTTGATTTTTTTTAGTAATAATGCATTTTTTATTACTTTTATTACTTAACTAGCTGTTTCCCGCGGTTTCACCCGCGTGGACAACGTTTCTATGACTTTTCGAGGGTGCGCAGTGCGCGAGCCGCAAGCGGTCCTAATCTGTCTACCTACCAAATTTCAGCCAAATCCGTTAAGTAGTTTTTGCGGGAAAGCGTAACAGACAGACAGAGTTACTTTCACCTTTATAATATTAGTAGGGATTTAAAGTATTTCTTCTGATAAATATTTTTATTTCGAAGTATCTTTTATTTATAAATCAAATTTTTTATCAATTTAGCGAGCAAAACTTTTTTTTTAGGGCAAATTTTTAAAAATCTGAGAATTGTCAGTTACTGTGTGTTTTGAAGTTGGGCAGCCGTACTGTCACGAGCCATCTGGTGAGCAGGTTAGGCTTGTTGTTGGAGGCAAAAGGGGAGAACGTGAAAGGGATAGGGGGATTTGTAGCTCCTTTGAGGAGCCAGGTCGACCTTACCTTCGACCTGGACGGAGCTAGGACCGTCTCAGGTTGCCACACCAAAGCAGCAGGGATGGACGATGTGGTCGGGATCCTACCATCGGTGGTACGGGAGCTGACCACTGATCTGGACCTTGCAGATCCAGAGTCAGACGTTCCATGGCGGTGGTTGGACGTTCTGCTTGGCACGAAGCCCTGGGAATCTGAAGAGCCACCGTCGGTCCCTAGATTCAGTATTGAGGATACTGCCGACATTGGTTAGATCCCTTGCTACAAAAGAGTCGAAGATTCTGCTGATCTATTACAGATTATTAACTAATTAGATTATAACTATAATACATTTCTCAAAACAAGAAGCATAGTTTTTTGTATGGAAAATATGCTCATTTACTGGGTGCACCCTTCTGAGCAGTCTACGGAGCTCCCGAGGATCAGCAGAATGTTGTGGTCTTCGGCACATTTGTAGCCAGGGATGTAACCGAATGACTGCACTTCGTAGTTCCCTTACTTTCATTGATTTAAAAAAATATCGTGGCTGTTTGTAGCACCTACCTGTATGAAAATGTACTGTGAAAACTTAGAGGGCCCCGATTTTGTTTTGAGTAGTATATCTGTCGCAGGCATCTAGTTAAATTAGCCATTCAATTGACTGCCTAGCCGGTTCATTGAATGTCGCCATTCAATGAACGGGCTAGCCTTTCAAACAAATGGCAGATTTAACCGGATGGCTGCGACATATTTATAAGTTAAGAACTATTGTGTACAGGTATGCATAACTAAAATGTGAATAACTGTGTGATGTCCATAAACCGTTTTAACATTACTAAATATCTTAATACAATTTTGGATCAAATTTCGTGTTTTTTTTTTACTTTCTGGAGTTTATTCTATTCATCACTGATAAAAGAGAAACCACAATATATCGTAACTTCTGTATTGAATCTCAAAATTTTTAAGTAATCTCAATTAGTACCTAGCTATTATTTAAAGCTTTCGACATTCTACAGCAGTGCTTAAAAATACGTAACAAGTTAAGCTGTTTTAAGTCACAGCTTGAATCCAAACTTTGCGAATATATTGATTAGAAACATATCGATGTTCGTAATTAGTTTTCGATGCACTAATATAAAACGGAAAAAAATAAGAGCAGTTTCATACTTTCAGTACAAAACTAATTTAAGCTTTCATTTATAAGATGAAAACTAATTACAAACATCGATATGTATCTACTCAATATATTCGCAAAGTTTGGATTCATTCCGGCATGTAGTTTTTGTTGGAAACTTGAGCCTCCTGAGGACCCTTAAAGTAAAATTTCTTTACTGTACAATTGGCAATACGCACGCAATTACGCTATATAAATGTCTTTTTAAAAAAAACCACTTCAACATCAAAACAATGAATGAACTAATCATAACTCATTGTCCAATAAGTCGTTGATGTTTTGAAGCAACTCTTTGTCTGAGCTGTCCGCTTTGCTTTTCTGGCAGCTAGCGACTACATCGGGAACATTATTTACACCTAAATCCAATTCATTGTCGGATATGACGACATCGCTTTCGTGGTCGTCACTCAGATCGACAATGTCGACTGGCTCGCCCATCTTACTAGTCTCTACGTCTATCACCTCACTGTCCGATAGGTCTATGTTAGTTCTATTAGCTAATTCAACACTAACTATTTGTACTTCTGAATCGGAGTCGTCAGTCCTAACGCTAGTGTCTCTCTCGTCTTCTTTAGAATCTAAGCTCACTTTATTTGTACTTGAACACCTATTTCTAATAAGTTTTGGTTTTGAAGACTGCTCGTCGATTTTTATTCTTTTGAACTCATAACAGTCGTCTACAAGCTCGTCTACTTGCCAATCATAAATATCACATTCCGACAGAGTTCGCTTTCTACTCTCCGTCGATTCGTTGGGTTCATTCTGCTTTTGGTCAGTTTTGGGACGATGAGGCGTCGCCGGCGCATCGGTATCGACCTTTTTGTAGACTATAGAATTGCTTCTAACTACTTTTATTATTTTGTTACCCGCCGTCGTGATGGTCTCCTGCGTGGACAACTTTCGTTTCCTGCTAAGATTCAGCGTGATTGGCGTGGCGTGCACTACGGTGTCGGCTTTTTTCCGCGCCCTGATTTCATCTAGGGACAGAACTTTGAAGTCGAGGGAGGCGCGCCGCTTGACGGCGGCCACGGCAGCGGCTGGCTGCTTTGTGCCGGCGATCTCGTCGAGCGAGAGGCGCTCGTACTTGGCGGCGAGAGGGGCGCGCGAGGGCGGCGGCAGCGCCTCGTAGCTGTAGAAGGCGGCCGCCTCCGCCTGGATGCGCGCCAGCAGCAGCAGCTCGTGCGCCGGCGCAGGGCCCTCGCCCCCGTCCGCGCCGTCGGCGGGCGACGCGCGCTTCGTCGGCGTTGTGGAGGGGGCGCTTTCATTATCCGACTCTGCAAGAACACACGAAGCAACCTCTTAGTCGAGCGCAAAAAATCCAAAGTTATGGAATCCAAATCATTTTCGTAATTAATTTTGAAACGCCCGTGTCGGTTTAATTTTCGTGTGTTCTTGTTTCGCGGATCTGAAAGACTTCAGGGTGATCAAAAATAATTACAAAAAAACGTAATTTATCCAAACATTTTTATTTACTCGTTGGTATTATGTTAAACACAACTTGATTAAACAAAGCCAAAATTATAAGTCAATCCGATACGAGTTCATTAATCAGTTTCAAAGTTATTAAGCTTAAAGAAAGTTCTTAACACACGCGTTACTACAATTAAACATATACTTTGAAATTCTTATAACGTAAGACGTAAGATTAACATAACAACGAACAACCCCTTTTAAAATTAAATGTAAACAAGAGAAGGCGGGGGGCAGCGCGGTGACTCGCTCGCTCCGACGTCATGAGTACCGCACGACATCATGAGTACCGCACGATGTCATGAGTACCGCACGATGTCATGAGTACCGCACGACGTCGTGAGTACCGCACGACGTCGTGAGTACCGCACAGCGCTGCTCGCGCACAAAATTAAAACTACATTTTGCCGGCACACCACGTTCCATCCGATCAACCTTATACAGGTTCTCCGCGAATAAAAAATACAAGTATCAAAAGTGCTCTTCTATATATCCTATCTCATTCATTAGCTCGACAAATCACAAACCCTATCATAACGACACTCCACATTTAACTAACAACCTTAGTAGAAGAAAAGCTGTCCAAGCGAAGCTTCAAATGTTCGACAAAGATTTTGGGCAAAGTCTTCGGCAAAAACAATGGCAAATATTTCTTTAAGGAAACGGCTCTTTGGCAAAGACTTTGGCAAATATTTCGTCAAATGTTTCCGCAAATATTCACAGAGCTTTGACAAACTTTTGAAGCTATTATGTTGGGCGATTTGAATGACAAATCCGCATCTGAATTTAAGGTGCATATTGATAAATCGGCTAACAACCTATTCCTGCTTGCTTTCCCAATATGCAAGACGCTTCTGTAAAGTTTTTTAACAGAAAAAATGTTAACATTCCAACAATAACCTTAATATAATGACATACAATAAAAGTACTTTCAAAAAACTCTAAAGAAACGTCGACGTCTTTCCATAACTAAGCTTTGAATGAGTGTTTTCATGAACAATGAAAAATAAATTAAAAAAACTAATTCTATTACCTGAGTGAAGTCAATATTTTCATAGTCACTATTATGTTAAATCTGACCAATTAAAGGACTTGTCACTACCATTGCTGCCGGCGTTTGGTCATAAAAGTTACAGAAGTCATCATATTTCATTCTAATACAAAACTTACAATGCAATAGTTCTTCCATTATGCTTTGGTAGGTTTGTAATACCATTGACAGTATCTATTTATTTCGAAATGGCCAAACAAGTAAACAAAACGAAAGGAAGGTGTTTTCTTAAAAATAAACTTGCATACGTAGCAGGATAGTCGCAAAATCCGTCGTTTCGCGAAAATCCTAGGAATATTGCACACTATGGAGTAGAAAACTCCGAATAAAACCAAGTCGGACGGAGCCCCGCTTCGTTAGGTAGGTTAGGTTTGGTTAGCATGTCTTTTTCTACCGTAAAAAGGAGCTGCGCTTTTCTTCTCCATAGTGTGCAATATTCCTAGGATATTCGTGAAACGACGGATTTTGCTATTATCCTGCGACATATATAAGTCTTAAATGAACTTGCACAGTAATTAAGTGAATTAAATAGTTGCAGGAACCTGCTCAATGTCCAAAAGTAAGTGATTAATATAAAATGATAAAATGTTTTGTTAACATATTTGTCCATTTCCAAACAAATAGACTATATACAGCAATCGTTTTATTTCAATCCAAATATTACTTCATACAAGAAAATTATGATAACTAAAGTAAAAACTTCACAGAGCTGCTTTTAGAAGCTAGACGAAACTATACTTAGGTACTTCAAAACGTGTAGAGCTACCTTCCTTAAGACGGACTACCTTCAAAAAATTATTGTAGCTTGTTTTTGTTTAGAAATTATTTTTAATACTTCAAAATACAGCCAATAGCTTTACCACGACTGAGGATGAAAATCCACACAAAGCAAAGTTGTAAAATAATAAACAGACAAAAGATAACGGATAAAAATATTACTAGGAAATTTTGAATTGAATACTATTTTGCAAAAACATCAGAGATGAATATTACGGAAAATATAATACTTTTGGCGGTCTTCAACTACATTTACAATACTTTTTACTTTCGCATCTTAACAAAGATTTACATGCTGCTAAAATGAATCCTACCTTAGTAAAATTTAAAATAAATACAATATGTTTCCAAACCTTAAACTAATCTCACCGGCCTGAATACATTGCTTCCGTTAAACTTATCTCACCGCCTCACCGACCAGCCTGAATACATTGCTTCCGTTAAACTAATCTCACCGGCCGGAATACATTGCTTCCGTTAAACTAATCTCACCAGCCTGAATACATTCCTTCCGTTGAACTTATCTCACCGGCCGACCTGAATACATTGCTTCCGTTAAACTAATCTCGCAGGCCTGAATACATTCCTTCCGTTAAACTTATCTCACCGGCCGGCCTGAATACATTGTTTCCGTTAAACTAATCTCACCGACCTGAATACATTGCTTCCGTTAAACTAAACTCACCGGCCTGAATACATTGCTTCCGTTAAAATAATGATACATTAGCTATACAAACAAATGACTAGGTGTATCGCGAACCATGTTTATTAACTTCCAGAAAATTCAAAACTTTTTTTCGTAAAAGCAGTTTGCTGTTATAATAAAATATAGGAACTTCATATTCAGTACGGAAATGTAAGGAATTACTCAATTGCATCCAATAAGCATTATTACAACCTCACAAAACGAGGCAAAGTATTTATTTATTAATCATAGTCGCTGAGGTTTCCAGAAGCCATTTTTGAAGTTTTTAATTGCCATCAGCTAAGCATTACAATTCTGAATTTTTTTATACTCTTATCCATTAGTGGTAATACATCCTAAGCACGAAAAATTTGTTTTTGTATTGTAATATTCATACCTATTTTTTTTAATTATTTTTACTTTTAGCTCTATCTAAGTTTCACGGTGCGAATATATGTAATTTTGGGACTTGGAATAGTCGGTACGTAAATAGACTGTCCAAGCCCCATGGAACAACCTACATACTAACATACAAATTTTTAAAGGCATTAAGCTTTTTTTTTTCTTTTTTACCTATTTTAATGAGTTTACAATATTAGTGTATATAATTATTTTTATTTGTATTTTTATCATTAAAACTATTTATTATGTACTTTTATAGATAAAGATTATATCAACATCTATAAGAAAAACAAAAGGACTCCGGCCTAAAGTAAACCTTCGCCGAAAACAAAAACAAGAAAAATAATTAAGTTACTATTTTTTTTAATAAAAGAAAAAGCGTGTTATTAAATATTTATATAGAATCTAATTATCTAAGATATGAAAGAGAATATATTCTCTAAGGTTATTGCACGTAGAAAAATACAGACTTCGAACTTTATTGTTCTCGGTCGGATGAAGAGAGCTGCCACAGCTATAACCATCTTGGTGGCGACACATTCACCCCACCAGCAAACAAAAACAGTGCCACCTCCGGCAAACCAATTTTTATTTTTAAAACAACCTTTTTGCATAAACGTATCGAACCCATCGTTTCAAATTGTTTGGACACGATCAACTACCAAATTACAAAGGTTTTCAACTAACCTCAAACACTAACCACTAAAACAAATAAATACGGGACACAAATCCCGAGGACCCCATAACTATAAATACTATGCAATTGACTATTAAATAAAAACGAGAAGTATACTTCAATATCCGAGGCAAACTCAGCGGCACAAACTGGGAGGAAAAATAAACAGGTATTTTCTTTCTACAAAACATCTTTAAATAATAAAAAAATAACAAATTCGTAAACCGAAAACCAATTACAATAAAAAAAATATTTAAAAGTAAACCCCAGTCTGTGCGACGACTAAAAAGTAAATAAAAAACATTCCTATCTAGTAACAATATTAAGTGATAAAATAAATATTTTTAAATCTAACCTAAGGTTTAGTGGATCCATCACCATTACATTTTTTTTTATTGGCACGCAACGCAACTAAGCAAGTCGTCCACTTAGTAATACTCGGGAGTCTGTTTAATTGTGTAATACATCTGCAAAAAGCCAAGAATGCATTTTGCTTACATAAAATTGGAGTTTTAAACAATTTCTAAGCAAATACAATAGCCGCGTAGCTGTTTACAATTCCCTTTTCTAAGTCTCCTCTTTATAATGCGACCAAATTACACAGCATTAAGATTGAATGACTCCAATATTGAGAATCCTATCAGATTGCCGCGGTGCCGTTTCATATACTACTTGAGCTTTCGTTCTAAACACTTGATTGAATCTTAAACCTACTCACCTACAATGACAACCATTTTCAAACATGAATTCAAGTATCAATCCACTTCAAATAGGCAAAAAAGATACTTGTCAAGAAAGATTTCATGTCAAGAATTCATATTGAAAATTATTACATTTTCAACACAGGCTGCCTAAGATTCACTTATTTTAGAACTATACTCAAGAACAACAAACTTCATTATCTTAGGTTTTATAAGAGCCCAAATTGTTAATTAAGAGTTCGCTGTTATTGCTTCACTATAGTTGCTATTTCTTTTTCCACTGCTCAATTGAGACATCAACTAATACTGGTGCGCGGTGCGTGAGCAGGTGACACATACTCTTGAGCAGTACATGACTGACCGCGCAACTAACTAAAAGAAATTTCTCAGCTCAACGGTAGACTGAATTTTGGAATCCATATACAAATCAAAAAAAAATTATAGCCAGATAAAACTGTTGTTTTTAATTTCTCAATTCGGCGATTTAGTCAATAATACTAATCACGAACCGAATAACTAATATGCCACTATGAAGAGGAGAATCTCTAGCGCGCTGCATACACAATTTGGTTCTAATTAGAATTTTAATCAATAAGTTATAGAAACAAATATCCTATATCAAAGTGACAATGGCTCAACAATTTCTGTGTGTCACTTTGAAACCACACATTTTACACAGATAATCGTTTCTACTAAGTGGTTACAAAATTTCAATATATTTGATCGATTAATATATTGTTAAAATATTGATTAAAACTCGTTAACAGTCCCCACGCAAGCGTTCTGAAACACGTCGTATGTCCATATTATGTGTGAGCCCGTAGAGTAACAAAGGGCTCGTGTGCCTCACAGTGTACACGAACTCGGTGGGACCGCTCCCTGTGTATCACTTACGGTACAACAGACTGTTAACGTGTTAAGAAGCAAACTTGGTTAGCATGAGACCACGAATCAGATAAATACGGTTGGATTGGAAATGTGCGCTGGGCAGGCGCGCCACAAGTATGATTAGACAAACATACTTTACTGAAGCACGCGTTCATACTTTTTATTTGCGTGTGGTTGTGTGTAACGTACAGACTATCGAAATGGTGTGAAACACAATTGCAGCCCTGTGTTCTAAGTGTGTTTTGTTTATTAGTGCGCGCAATTTGTGTATATGTATTATTATTGCTTGTATAGTGATGTTGATGGGTTGGAGACAGGCGGCGACGCTGGTTTTCAAAGAAAAGTGTGACTATTGCCAATTCAACCTTATTTATCTTATCCGTGCATGAGACACTCTAGGGACTCGCTCCTCTGGAGTCTAACTCACTGAGCCGGGTCGAGTCGAGCTAGTTGTGAAAGTTTCGCGGCGTGAAGCAGTGACAGCGCGGCTCCGTCGCGCGGGCGGCCCGCGGGCAGTCTCAGTAGAGTCTCATACCTTCCTCGAAGTTGACAACCAGCGGGTCGACGGGCAGCGGCGCGTAGGGGCTGCCCGCGTGCGCCGCGTGGGCCGCGTGCGCCGCGTGCGCAGCGTGGGCCGCGTGCGCTGCGTGCGCATCGTGAGGGTGGGCCAGCACGCGGCGTGCGCCCAGCAGCTCCGACGATGCGGGCAGCACGCCCAGGATGGAAGAGTCTAGGACCACTGCGGCAACACATTGTACATTTAAATCATCATCATCATATCAACCAAAGGACGTCCACTGCTGGACATAGGATTTCCACGACGACCGGTTCTGCGCTGCCCGCAGCAAGCGACTTCCTGCGACCTTCACCAGGTCATCGGTTTATTTAAATAAACTTAGTAAATTAACACAATGACAAGAAGAGTTATAGTTTTCAGAACCTATAGAGCATATTGTGTGGCATCTTTCTGTAATTTAAGGAATTGACACTTTTACATATGAAGAAAAATCATAACTTCAGCACCGTTGAGAGGCCTCCCTCCCATCTCCACTTAGCTGCACTAGATTGTCGTAGCCGGACTTCTTGACGACTGACGGGCGGTTATCCAACATTATTTCAATTTATTTATTATTATTATTTTATTCAAATTTTATTTGAGGCCGCCTATTGTATAGGCTTTCTTCTATATTGTTAATTTCTTTTTTTTGTGTTGTGATGCAATAAAGAATAAAGTATTGTATTATTTCGAATCGCGGTCGTCACTCAAGAGCCTAAAATAATTACTTAAATAAAATTACTTTAATTCAATTTGAGTTACTTTTTATCAACTTTAACTTTAAAAAATCTTGGTTTTATTTTAAGGGTCTCTAAACCATTTCACAATGCTACCACTTTAAAAATTTTATATTTCTCCTTTGTTCGTACCCTCCTTGAATTTGGATGTGTTGTGTGGAATCCTAGTTATAATGTCCATATTAACAGGATAGAAAAGGTACAAAATAAGTTTTTAAAAAATCTCGACTTTCGCACTGGTACATGGTTCTCCGACTATAAAACAGCTGCCAAAAGATATAACATCGCCTCTCTAAAGTCTAGGAGGGTTTATCATGATCAAGTGTGATTATTCAATATAATAAATAACATTATTGACTCTCCCGCACTATTAGCTGAAATTAACTTTAGGATACCACCACGCATATCCTCTCGCACAAAAACAACCTTTTCAATATCTCCTTTTTCGACAAATTCTGCCAAAAATAGTTTCTTCAGACGATCGACACGCAATTTCAATAATGACTTTTCTGATGTAGACATTTTTAATACTACTTTGGGTGCCTTTAAAAGTGCGATTAGAAATAAGTTAAATTAAAAATAGTTGTAAAATTAATATTGTCTCAGGGCTCGTATATTTCATGTTTTATTTTTATTAAGTGGAACTCCAGGTCGTTTTTAATTTAAAATTTATATGTAATACTATATATAAGACTGTTTGTTTCCTAAATTAATAAAATAAAAAAAAATAAAAAAACCCTTACGACATTTAGTTCGGAAATTGACCGTTACAGGCATGTAACAGTAAAACATGTGATGTCATTGTCATTAAGAAACTAATTTAGTGATTTTAACATTAAATTGGGTTCAAATCTGGACGGCCAATGTACCAATGAGTTTTTCAAAAAAAACTTACGTACATATCATTACCGCTTGCTTTAACGGTGAAGGAAAACATCGTGAGGAAACCTGCACAGGCCTGCGAAGAAACTCGAAGGTTGTGTGTGAAGTCGACCAACCCGCACTGGGCCCGCGTGGTCGACTAAGGCCTAATCGCCCTGATTCAGGGTAGGCTCGAGCCCCTCGGTGGGGACGTATATGAGCTGATATAGTAATAAAATATTAAATTAAAAATGGATTGAAAAACCTATCACCAAGTTTCTGCACCTTTGTAGGAGAAATTTTGATAATGTCAACCTATTCTACGAGCAATGTTGCCAACATCAACACATCAATACTGCCAACATTGATGTTTGGCGGCAAGACTTAGACAAGATCCACCAACCAAACCGAGTCCCACAAAGTTAGACTCCGCCGGTAGTCGAACCTGCGATCTCCTGATGTAAATGTAATGGACTAAACCATTACGCCACGGCCACGGAGGCGGTCAAAACGGCGGTTGGTGACTTTAATAATAGTCTATTTTTCTTTCGATAATATACAGAAACCTCCATCCATAGCCCATGACTTCTATGACAAGTATTTTTTATCATTTGAATTCTTACTATTCGATAACCATAAAATTACATCATTCCTTGACTACATGAAAAATAGACTATGATTAAAGTTACTGCCTCCGTGGCGTAATGGTTAGTCCATTCGCTTCACACCAGGAGGTCGCGGGTTCGATTCCCGATGGGGTCAACTTGTAAGATTCGGTTGGTTGGTGGTAGGGCATTTTCTAAGCCCGTCCAGCTAGCTACCACCATCTAATCTAAGTCTTGCCTAAAGACAGACCATGGCTTTTGACCAATGTGTGTTGTCATATCAGTGTTGACATACGGTGTCAGACATGGTCGCTTAGTATGAGCCTCATGAAAAGGCTCAAGGTTACCCAAAGAGCAATGGAGCGTGCGATGCTCAGAGCGTCGCTGCATGATCGAATCACAAATAACGACATCTGAAGGAGAACCAAAGTAACCGACAAAGCTTTTAGAATCGATAAACTTAAGTGGCAGTGGGTGGGCCATATAGCTCGTAGAACAAATGGCCGTTGGGGTAGTAAAGTTATCGAGATGTGACCGCGCACCGGCTCCGCAAATGGCCTCCCACTCGGTGGACCGACAACCTGGTGAAAGTAATGGGAAGCCATTGAATGCAGGAGCAGCACAGGATCGATTGTTGGGATATCCTGCAGAAGGCCTTTGTCCAGCTGTGGACGTCCTTTGGCTGATATGATGATAAATGTATTGCTAGAAATTGTGCGCCTCTTGAGGAGTCTTGAACTGCCGGAATTTAAACCGCCTCCGTAGCGTAATGGGTAGTCCATTCGCTTCACACCAGGAGGTCGCGGGTTCGATTCCGGCGGGGTCAACTTGTAAGACTCGGTTTGGTTGGTTGTAGGGCATTTTCTAAGCCCGCCTAGCTAGCTACCACCATCTTATCAAAGTCTTGGCACCAAAAATTTGTGTTACCAACATTTATGTGTACCGGCTTGAAGATAAGATAGCCAGTTCTCCATTGCATGGGGGAATCTTGGTAAGCCCGCTTCCATTTTCGGCATCATCGTCACTTACCATCAGGTGAGATGATGCCAAGGGCTTTCGAATTGTGAATTTAAAAAAAAGTCTAGCAGCTGTTAGGTCGATGTAGTAGACAAATCAGTAAGTAAAACTAGTTGCAGCAGTGCGCATACCTTGTCTCTGCTGCTGCCACAGCAGCGGCACGGGCGCGGGCGGCGGGCCGGGCGCGGGGGGCGCGGCCACCGGCACGGGCTGCTCGGTCGCCTCCGGCGCGCTGCTGGCCGCCGCTGCCGCCTGCGACAAAATATGGATTATAATATAATATTCGGGGACAAAATTACACACGGTCATCTTGTCTCATACTAGGATTGCCTGTACTGTACGAACCAGAAACTGATACATACATTTATTTATTTTATTTATTTATTTCAATAAGTACATGCTGTAAACAGACGGATGTCCAAACACCAGCAAGTCATATTATATTACTTAACTACACTAAAACAACAAAAATAGGTACATTACATTTTATAATTAACATTGAAATTTAGGAACATACTAACTTTGGTCACAAAATTTCCCATAGAGTCAGCAAATATGTCTGAATCATAGTGCTCAGTAGTAATTGCGCAAAGAAGAGAGATCGCGCGGGCTGTAGGCGCATTGTCAGCTCGACACGTGCGCGTGTTGTGGCGCACGAAGAGGCGGTGTCGGCGGCGCGGTGCGACTGTGCCATCTCTGCTACGTGTTCCTCCCGATGGCACGGTTAATCCAAACTGTTCTATAACCATCTGGTTATCAACTTTATTGTGGAGAATGGAATAATAGTGTACCACTAGGAGAAGTTTTCGTCTTAGCATAAGCGTATCCAAGCTGACCATCCCTGATACAAATAGTGATGGGTACAAAAATGGGTAATATTCGTAAACCCTCTTGTACAGCCATCGTGCAAACTTTCGCTGGATCTTCTCAATCATGAGGGAATAACAGCTCTCATAGGGATCCCAGATGATAGCGCCAAACTCAAGCTTGCTACGGACGTAGGCATTGTACAAAACTCTGGCAACTCTTACGTCACTGAACTGGGATGCAGTTCGCATGATAAAACCGAGGGTTTTGTTGGCAGCGCTACAAATGGTCCTCACATGTAAATGAAAATCCAGACTAATATCAAGTTCTAGCCCCAAGTCGCGAATTCTTTCCACCCTCTCCAGTGAGACGTCACGCAAATAATAAGTAGCTTGCAAGGGGTGGCGACGACGCGTAAAAGTTATCACTTTACACTTGGAGGCATTAAAAGGTAAGTGATTTTCATTACTCCAGTTAGCCACAGCAAGAATATCACTCTGTAATGCCTGAGCGTCAGCGGCACTATCAACGGCCATGTAGAGCTTTAAATCATCTGCGAACATTAAGCACCTAGCAGATCGGACGACCATCGGCAGATCGTTAATCATTATCAAAAACAAGGTAGGACCCAAAGTACTTCCCTGGCTTACCCCTGATAAGGTATGGTAACGATTGGACTCACAACCAGCTACCCTGACAAACTGTGAACGATGGCTGAGGTAACTTGAGAAAAATTCCAAGAGTCTTGGAGTAAAACCAAAGAGCGCCATTTTTCTAAGCAATATATCGTTGTCAACCAGGTCGAATGCCTTTTTGAAATCAAAGTATGTCGTGTCGACCTGGCGACGTGCATCCATTTCAGCAGCCACATAATCGACAAAATTAACGAGGTTAGTGTCAGTAGACCGGCCTTGACGAAAACCATGCTGACTATTATCTAACCAAATGCCTACTTGATGACGAATACGACCATTCAATATCGACTCGAATACCTGGCCAAACACCGACAGCACCGCTATGGGTCTATAATTTGAAACATCCGTACTAGTGCCACCCTTGGGTATAGGAGTGACTCTAGACGTCTTCCAAACGTCAGGGAAAACAGAGGTTTTCAGCGAAAGATTGAATAAGTGCAAGAGTGGCAACTTCATCACAGACAGACAATCCTTAAGCAGAAAACTTGGAACACCATCAGGTCCCGCAGAAGAGCGCGTTTTAAGTCTCTTTACTGCAGCTACGAGGTCAGCCTCATCCACTCGATCAAGTGCAACACGCTTTGCATCGCATACCCCTCGCGCTAGACTAGCAGCCGCCGCCGCCTTTAGTTGCGGCAGCTGGGAAACACAGAACTGAAGTAGCTGGCAAAAGCATCGGCAGCATCTTGTCCTGTTACCTCCAGACCGTTGTGTGTGAAACCATCACAGCGTCGCCTCTCCTTTCGTTTATCCTTCACATACCTCCAAAACTTAGCAGGCTCACCAACAATACTTGCCTGAACTCCATTAATATGCTGCTGATAAGCAGAATCAATCAAATTCTTTACATGCCATCTGTAATATTTATAAAGCTCTCTGTTATACTCACTGCCGCTAGATTTATACTTTTTGAGGTGGAAATATTTCTGTTTAATATTTTTTACAATTTCCGAAGTGTACCATGAAGGATAAACGTAACGATCATAATTACGGTAAGACTTTTTAAGAGGTACGTGAGCGTTAAAGCATTTATGTAGTTCTGCATATAAAATATCAGCCGCATCATTAACGTCAGTTGCGGTCATCAGATTATCCCAGCTTACGTTTGCTAATGCTATATAAAGTTCGATGAAATCTGCCTTTCGGAAATTCCAATTCGGGCAAGCACCAGCACGCAAATTGGGCACAGATGGTGGCTTAGGTGACAGTAGGCCTCGAGGCAGCGACACACGAACAGCAAGCGGAGGGTGGTACGCATCCACTGGTACCAACGGTTCCTCGCCCTCACTCACCACTAAGCAGTCAGCCCCCATCCCACTGAGCACAAGATCCAGCATACCCCCGTGATAATTCGTGACTTTACTGTGCTGCCTAAGATTACAAAAGTTACAAAAAAAATCAAATTGCATTTTTACTGCACTAGACCACGAGTTGGGATTAAAATCGCCAAGTATTAGCACATCCATATCAGAATATTTACATATTACATTCTCAATACATGTCAAGACATTGAAACATTTTTCATCATCATAATTCGGTGGCAGATACACAACACAACACATAAATTTTACATTTTTCCAGCTAATAATAGCAAATAATATTTCCATATCTAATGTAAGGCCGTCAATATCCACAATAGAGCGCACAGTGAAGTTGTCACGTACAGCGAGCAGTACCCAACCCCACCCGGCGTCCCCGACACGGTCGCGACGCAATACTGTATATTCGGGAGGAAACAGCTCGCCATCGTGCACTGAGCTTGTCAGAAAAGTTACAGTCAAAGCCCATTGGTACATTGGCCGTCCAGATTTGAACCCGGTACCTCTGGTTAGATGGACCGAGTCGTTACCGGTTGAGCCACCGACGCTTTTTTTTTTACAAGCATTGTACTTTTCAGATCTGTATATTTATGACTTAAGTATTCTTGCAAATAAATTATTCTGATTCTGAATAGCAAGGCTAGGAAACAAAAATATAACCTTTATTTTGGCATACCCTGGACACTTCGTACAACGGGTCAGAAATTACATTTCAAAAAAGGAATTACGAAACAAACAAAACGACGGCGAAATCCTATACGTTCGACAACCAATATGTATCAACGGACCTGTATTCGAGCAGTTATCAACTGTTGATCCAGGTTTACGAACTAGTAAGTGAAATTAGATAAAAACTAGATAAAACTTACCGGCTGCTGTGGCACTGGCTGGGCAGGAGCAATGCCATCAGTGCGAGCATCTGGGTTCTTGTGCATAAATGGGCAATGCTTCTTGCGGCAACCGCCAGGCTGGTTCTCCCAGTAGCAAGGGATTTGTTTACGGTTTTTCTGAAACAAAATTACTGGTATTTTTTTATCCAAAATTAATGAGACTTTTGCTTTATCTCACCTGATTCATAATAGGGAACTGGCTATCTTCAGAAACACATCAATGCTCCACTAATGTCGTAAATATTTCACCTATACGCACGAAGCGTTTTGCTTTTTTCGTTCATTATGCAAAAAACCAAAGAGTGGAATACTCTGCCGGCATCTGTATTCCCCAATTCGTATAATTTAGTAATCTTTAAGACCAGAGTGAATAGGCACTATTTGAGCTTGCGTGTTACATCCTCGGCTGCATAGGCACTTACCGTCAGGTGCTTTTGCAGCCAAACACACTAAATTTTTTTATTTTTAAAAAAATACATTGATGTTTGGTGGCAAGACTTAGATAAGATGGTGGTAGCTGGCCAGGCTGGCTTAGAAAATACTCAATCGCAACAATTCCGAGTCTTACAAAGTTACCACCACAGTGGGAATGGAACCCCCAAGCTCTTGGTGTAAAGCGAGTGGACTAAGCATTAGTCTACGGAGACAGTATATTATATCATACATAATTAGATTTCAAAATCTTTATATTCAGGCACTCATGGCATGATTGGTTGAGATATAGTTGCTGCCCAGTATTCAATTCCTCACTAGCAACAGGAGCTTGTCTCCTCTGTTCCGTGGGTATTTTTTCTTGGACACTGGATCAAAAAATATGGTGTTGCAGATTTTATAAGATCCTTACAGTACGGGAATAATTCTATAAGGCTTTTCCCTCTTGATGAAATAAACTAGCAGGACCGCGTAGTTGTTTTGCCTGCGACTTTGTTCCTGCTTTATTCCCCATCCCATGGAAATTTTGGAAAATCCGGCCTTATTCCTTATCTATGTGGTAAACGAAGCTCTGTGAAAGCTGGGTGTTGATGAATCAGTCAGTGATTGAGAGAGTCAGGACTTTTTTTTAATACCTGTTCGGTCCAAAACTTTCTGGCTGGAAAAATTTGGCGGCTTAAAAAAAAATAAAAAAGATGTCATCGCGATTGTCATTTAGTCTGCTTTTTCGAGTCTGGTTTTGGCGTTTCTGTTGGTTGTAGTTTTGATTTTACGGCGTTTTAACGATACGAATCCGGAAAACTTTCGAAATGATCAAATTGGAATATCGTTCCGTGATCAAATTCCTGACTAAGGAAGGGGTCAGCCCGACCGATATAAAAAAAAGGTTGGATGCCGTGTACGGGGATTCTTCTCCATCATTTTCCACGGTAAAAGAATGGAGTAAACAGTTTCGATTGGGGCGGGAATCCATTGACGACGAACCTCGCTCCGGCCGGCCTATAGAAGTACTCACCGAGCAATGTATTAAATTAGTGGAAGAGGAAGTTCTGAGTGATCGAAGACTAAAGACTAAAGAAATAGCGGCAAGAACCGGACTTTCCAAAACTTCAGTACTTAGGATACTACATGATCATCTTCACATGAATAAAGTTAGTGCTAGGTGGGTACCCAAACTTCTTTCGAGCTTGCAGCGTACTGAGAGAAAAGCGTGTTCTCAAGAAGTTTTAGACGCGTATAGGCGTTACGGAAAAAGTTATTTGGAGTCGATTGTTACGGGAGACGAAACCATGGTTTTGTACTATGATCCCCTGTCTAAAAGGGAATCGATGGAGTGGCGTCGTCTTGGTGAAAAGCCACCTAGAAAGGCCAAGGTAACGCAATCCACCAAAAAGATTATGGCAACGGTATTCTGGGATTGTCACGGAATACTAATGATTGACATAAAAGAAAGGAATACCACGGTAAATGGCAGCTACTACGCCACCCTTATTGAGCAGTTGCGAGAGGCGATCAAGCAGAAACGACGTGGAAAACTTAGTAGAGGTGTTCGGCTTCTCCACGATAATGCTCCCGTTCACACTGCTGCAATTGCCAAAGCTGCTGTAGCTAAATGTGGCTTCGAGGAAATTCGCCACCCCCCTTACAGCCCAGACCTGGCCCCAAGCGACTACTACTTGTTCTCGAGACTTAAGGCAGACTTAAGGGGAAGACGATTTTCTTCGGATGATGAAGTGGCCCAAGCAGTTTTTACCCATTTCGAGGACAAAACTCCAGAATATTTTTATAAGGGGATAGAAATGGTTATCACGAGATCTGCAAAGTGCGTTGAAATAGAGGGGGACGATATCGAAAAATAAAAATAAAATTGTAAATATATCTACTTGTTTTCTTTGTTAGGCCGGACACTTTTGGACCGCACCTCGTACATATAGATACAGAAATATAAATAAATTGCACACAGTCCATTTTGCCCCAAACTTGGATTCCCTCTACTATGGGTACATATGAGTACATGTATGTTTAGAAAAATATATAAAAAAAAATATTTATCCGTAATGTGACTTAATAACAATTTGTGTTGTACTCTCATATTGGTATATATTTACACTAATTCCACAGAAATTAAATAAAACTACACGTTATAATTTGTCAGCGACTGGTTAATTTGTGTTGTATTTGTTAGCGTGTTGTAGCAATTATTTATTACATTTTTCTATGTTCAAATACATAGATATAAAACACCCAAACCCAGAGCAAAGAAACCTGTTTGTTATACAACTATTTCACAATTATGCCCTCAACTCAGCAGGCAGAAGTTCTGACCAATGGACCAGTCGATATGTTTGTTATACAGGTGTCCTAGAAAGAGTGTGCCAAATGCAAAAGGGAATTAGCTTGACTTGTCCTTGACTTATGACCTATCAAGTAAGTAAAAAAAATGGTTTTCAATTTATTTGCGTTTGTTTTTTAATTTTGCACGAAAAATTAATTTGTTTAAATATTTTGTGATTTTCAAAGTAGTTTATGAAATTGCACATAACTAGGTATTAAAACACAAGTACGAGTTTAAAAACCGAGCCTTTGTGAGGTCTTTAATAGTATCATAGGAGTTTTTAATAACTAGTTATATTCAGTTTCATACACTACTTTAATTTCATACATTGGGATTGAACCTACTAAATAAAAGATCAAAGTTAGAAGAGAAGGAAGAAAATTTTCCCACAAAATTCAGTACAACAAAACATATAATAACGCCGAAACCCAGCACATCACCGTGCATGCACTGTCACAGACATGTAAAGATTTGAACCATAACTTTTTGTACCTAATGCCTTTGTCCTTAGCAATGGGCTGAGATGATGGAGGAGGCCTATGTCAAAGGACAGCCTGACTTAGGCTTATGTTGACGGTGTCAAATTGATAAGTAAAATTTTTTTTTTTAGTTTGTTAAGCTGTGTATGTAATCTGAGTCAGAGAAATAAAGGCTCATATTATTATTATTATTATTATTTCAGTAATGCTATAAAAATGGTGTGCCCCGCATATACTTTCCATTACAAGAAAGATAATTGATGGAATCTCCTTGGTGATATTAACTTCTTGGATTCGTCCTGCATCATAATGGGAAAAAAAAATTACAACATTATATTGTTAGAGAAAAAGTGTTATAATATGATTCTATTTTTAAATTTTGGTATAGAGTTCATAAATATACTCGTTTTAAAGTTTATAATTCGAGTTTTATGATATGAGAGTAGATAAAAAGTTATATTACAGTTGACATGCAAAATACTGTAGATATCCAGACATACATACCCTCAGCTCCATGTGGCGTAGTTTGCAGCGCTTGTCGAGGCACTTGCCCTGTTGCCAAGCGGTGCACATGGTCTCGCAGCCCAGGGCCGATGGTTCATGACGGAATACACAGTTGTCCCCCTAAACAAAATGAGATTATAATGATCGATTGTGTAGTCAACCAAAGTGCAAAAGACTTTGAATCAGTTACCAGAATAGTACTTTTGCCCCTTTTATGATATTAAAATGCTAAACTTTAGTGTAAAGCTAAGACACATGATTTAGGTTTAAAAATAAACCTAGCTGGGCAGAAATGGTTGGGGTGCACATAACCACGTTGGCATACTAAATTCAAAAATAGGTTTGTTCGGTTTTGATGATTATACTGTTGTAGAGCCTCGCAAAGCAGGGCTCTCCCCCTATGGCAGCCCGGTTATATGCACCCAAACCGGCAGAAAAATAGGAACAAAAATTTGTGCAGGTAGGTCTTGAATTTTATAACAGCAAGGCATGTTTTGCTTTACTTTACACGCATCACATAGATATTAGACGACACAAAATCATTGAAATCTAGGAATACTTTTCACTGAATTATAAATACTTGAGCATGCATCATGCAACACTTCTTACCTTAGTGCATGTAGAATAGTAATAAAAATAGCAATCGTTGAATTTCCGCGGGGACTCCATTATAGTGCGGCGACTATATAGGTGTGTTCCACCTTCGAGGGCCTGCAGATCACAAGAACACCATGTAACAGTGCAGAACAACGGACAATCTGGACCTGCCTATGCAACTAGCAAGCACTTCGAATTATGCCACTGGAGAAGGAAATCACCGATTATACATTTGGAGAAACGTGGTATTCCTTCCAAAGAGGCGAATTTTCACCTCCCCTTTTTGACAATACAAACGAACGTTGCGGGGAAACATGGTTTAGAACAAAAAGTGTAATGTATGCCATATGTTTTTCGCTCACGCTACTCACCGTTTACAAGAAAAACTTAAAATTAATAGAAATAAACAACAATTAGGTATCTACACAACAATCCTATTCTATTACAAAATAATACGACGAACGTCACTATTGGAAAAAAGCAGCTATGGCGGACATGTGGCTGTGGCGCGACAGATAGGGGGAGGCCGGGGCGAGCGGGCGGGCGGGCGGTATGGCTGGACAGGTGCGTTCCAAACTGCTCTGAATTCTGATATGTACAACAAACATTTGATAATGTATGGTATGGCACAACAGGGCACACCTATGACACGGCGGCGTTTGCACTGCGTACTTTGGACCAGAGTTAAGTACACCTACAACACTTTTATACGTGGGTGTGTGTGTCGAAATGGCCAAGCCGTAAATTCACTGTAGGCAAAGAATACTAAATTTTACTACGCGTTGGGCAAAGATGACCTATTATTACTAGCGTACCAATCTTTAACACCTGACCATTCAGCCCCAAACACACAGTAGATCTGTGCCTAAAACGTAGTGATTACATGCTCAGTGTCTGTGCCCAAACACAACATTTTGCTGGCTCAGTCGCCGTTGGCCGTGCTCTTCTCTCGATTCAGCAGCGCTCACAATTTCATTACGAGACTGGACACCACAGCATGTACACGTACTCGTCATTTATAATGGGTCCGCCGAAACAATGATGCAAAAAAACGTTAATGGGTTTTTATGTGGCTTTTATTAAGATATAAAATCATTATGTACTATTTGGATAAGAACATTATGTAATATTTGGAATCAGATGATTTTTTCTTCATTATTCATTTTATTACCAGATAAATTACAGCAAAGAACGCTACAACTCACTGTTTACTCACTTAAAGAAGGATTCACCATAGAAACGCACACAATACACTGTTATATTTATTTAACTCACACATAGATACAGGACTGATGTTTACTAACTGTACTGAACTCAAAGAAGTATCAAATTCCTCTAGGACAAGGCGGTCGGCCGAAACAAAACTATAGCGCGTTTTATTATTCTACTAGTGACATCTATTGGTGATTTACACATTCCGCCCACCAAGGACTTGTTCTTTAAATAACACTAAATTATACAAAAATACTTTAAGAAAACACAAAGTTGAATATAAAGTTGAACAAAAAATGAAATGCATCCGCCCACCGTGACAAAAAAGAAAATACACGCAAAAAGATAACCTGGTACAAATTAAAAAATACAATTACTTAGTTAAGACACATACTTTACTAATAGCCCGTTTGAAACAACCAGTTTTACATTTAATAGTAACAACTCTCGTTATATTATCAGGGCCTACATGTTTATCTACAATTTTACCCAAAATCCACTTGGCTGGCGGTACAATATCATATCTAACAACTACCACATCTCCAATGTCCGGTTCACACTTTTTAGTGCTCCATTTATATCTTTGATTTAAATTTACTAAATATTCTTTAGACCAACGTTTCCAAAAGTGACTAACCATTCTTTGAACTAACTTCCATCTGTCTAACCCAATTACATTCTTAGTACTATAATCCTGTTCAACTACGTTTATCAACGGTTCACCAACTAGAAAATGGCCTGGCGTCCATGGGAGCGGGTCATCAGGATCATCACTTAATACTGTCAAAGGACGAGAATTAAGGCACGCTTCCACCTGAGTCAACGCTGTTGATAATTCCTCATACGTGAGAGTGCTGTTGCCAATAACCTTCCGCAAATGATTTTTAGTACATCGAATACCTGCTTCCCACAGGCCACCGAAGTTTGGAGCCTGAGGAGGTATAAAGTGCCATGTAGTTTTCTCCAGTGTTAGAATTTCGGCAATTTCATTGGGCAGTTCTGATTTAGCACTATCAAACATCTCTCGCAACTGTTTATCTGCCCCAACGAAATTAGTGCCATTGTCACTGAACAAATCTTTGCAGTGACCTCTTCTTGATGTGAATCGACGAAAAGCAGCAATAAAGCCTTTAGATGTTAAATCGGTTACTGCTTCTAAATGTATTGCGCGGGTAACCATACAGATAAATAAGCATATTTACCCTTTGTATGATTTTGCACCTCTACCGGGCGAAAATCTGATATTTATGGGACCCGCATAATCAATACCCGTTGATTTGAATGGCTTACTTGGTTTGAGTCTCACCTCAGGGATTTGGCCCATAAGTTGTGTGTTAACTGTTTTTGAATATCTCCGACAGACCACACATTCTCTGTAGTACTTTTTTACTTGATCTCTTGCTCTTACAATCCAGTATTTTGATCTCAAATAGTTCAGCATGATTTGTGGGCCGCCGTGTAAAGTTCTGCTATGAGCATCCGAAATAATTAATTTGCTTAGATGGTTTTTAGCTGGAAGAATAACAGGATGTCTCTTGTCAAAACTTGCGACTGCTTGATCTATGCGACCACCGACTCGTAATATCCCGTTCTCATCCAATATAGGATAAAGGGTGTGTAATATACTCTTCTTTGGTATAGAACCTTTAGTCTTCAACTGCTTTATCTCTTCTACAAATTCATTAGCTTGAACCTGTTTGATACACATCTGTAATGTTTGATTCGTTTCTTCTGTAGTTACATAATTCGGAAAACTTTTACGTTTGTCTTTTGGCTGTTTGTAATTCAGAATTCTTTTGCAAAACGATATTACTCTTAACATTTTCTGAAGATTTGAAAACTTTTCCCAAACATATTCTTTGGGTTCTTTCTCTTGTACAGCAAAAGTCTTGATTTTTTCCTCCTCATGTGTATCATCGATGGTAGTCTTCTCAGTATTAATTTCGACTGAAGCTGACAACCACTCTGGACCAGACCACCAGAGCAAGTTATTAATTAGTTCAGCTGGTGTGCATCCTCTTGAGGCGCAATCCGCTGGATTCGAATGGGTTGATATATGTCCCCAATGATCATAGTCTAGAACATTAAGAATGTTTGACACTCTGTTGCTCACAAAAGTTGTCCAACGACTCGGCGTTCCCTTAAGCCATGCGAGTACCACGGTTGAGTCTGTCCAAGCATATTGATTTTCTTTAGATATGCGCATCACTTGCGCCACTTCAGACAATAGCTTAGCAGTTAAAGCTGCTCCACAAAGTTCCAATCGTGGAATTGATATTTCCTTCTCAATAGGGGTTACCTTGGTCTTCGCTGTTACCAGATTGACGTAAATATTATTCTCGGTGTCAATGACTCGCAGATATATAGCGGCAGCATATGCTGCTCTCGAGGCATCTGAAAAGGCGTGCAACTCAAGTCGGGAATCTGACGAAGAATGATACCACCTTGGGATCAGAATGTTCTTGATTTGACTCAAATCTTCTCTATACTTCATCCATAGACCAAGCAACTCCTGATTCAGTTCATCATCCCACTCTAGGTGTTCCTTCCATAGTTTTTGCATAAATCCTTTTGCTGTTATCACAACTGGCGCTATCCATCCCATCGGATCATATAGACGGGCGATATCGGACAAAACTTGACGTTTTGTGATCGGACTTCTTGTTTCAGGTAGATTGACTGTATACTCAAAATTATCTGTCTTTCGATTCCAGGTTATTCCCAAAACCTTTACTGTATTGTCCACCTTTATAGGCACAGACTTATTAGAGTTACTTTTGTCTTTACCGATATGTTCCAGCAGAACATCATTGTTACTACTCCATTTTTGCATTTGAAAACCACCGGATGCCATGAGTTGACTCATTTCTTCAAATATCTGAATAGCTTCATCCTCAGTTTCACATCCTGACATTAAATCATCAACGTAATAGTCTCTCTTAGTGATTTCAGCCGCTACAGGAAATCTAGTGTGTTCTTCTTCAGCTAATCTCTGCAGCGTTTTTACAGCAAGGTACGGCGCGCATGCTGTACCAAAGGTAAGTGTCAACATTTTGTAGTGTTGTATAGCTTCCTTCGAACTTTCTCTCCATACGATTCTTTGAAAATTTGTATCCTTTTCATCAACTAGAACCTGTCTGTACATTTTGACAAGGTCAGAAATTATACATATTCTATGATGACGCCATCTCATCAAGAGATGTCGTAAGTCTTGCTGCAACTTTGGACCTACTAGAAGATTGTCGTTAAGGGCTACATTATTCACACCTTTGCATGAAGCATTAAATACGACACGAACTTTCGTCGTATCTCTGTCCTCTCGCACGACTGCGTGATGAGGCAAATAGACTGCTTTCGGATTGTCAATTTCCTCTTTGTCCACTAACTTCATATGATTCAACGTCTTGTACTCTTCCATTACTTTTCTATATTCACCATACAGCAGATCTTTGGACAATCTTTTCTCTAAAAAGCGCAATCTTTTTTCAGATATAGTTCGCGTTTGACCATACTGACATTCTGGATCGTCACTATCAAAAGGAAGTCGTACAATAAACCTTCCTTCCTCATTTCTGACTGTTGTTTTAGCATATAGCCCCTCACATTTTTGTTCATTCTTTGTTAGTTTCCTTTCGATGCTGTCTGGTTCATTTTCCATCTCCCAAAATTGCTTTAAAATATCATCCTCTCTCAATTGAACGTGCATGCTTATAACTTTCTCATTTATTGAATGAGCCTCTCGCGAAACTTTACCAGATATAATCCACCCAAGGATTGTATTTTGCGCTACTAAATTCCCTGCTGGATTTTTGATTATGCCGCTCAGTAATATTTCTCCATAAACTTCGGCTCCTAGTAAAACATCAATTTTACTTGGTGATGTAAATTCTGGATCAGCTAGTGGAATTTCTTCCAACTCTAGCCATTCAGGTGATAGTTGACTCGTAGGTAGCATTGACGTCAGCGAACTCAACACATATGCGGTTACTAAGATTGACTTTTCTGGACGATGGCGGGATTCCACTTTGAGTGAAACCATGTATTTGACTCTAGTTTGACCATCTCCCAGACCTGACACCATACCATTAACTGGTAGGCGTTTAAGACCTAGTAATTGAACTGTTGCTTCCGTCACAAAAGAAGCTTGCGATCCCTGATCAACTAACGCTCTTATAATGTAGTTGCTACCATATTTTGATTTTGCTGTGACCGTGGCTGTCGCCAACAAAACCTTGTAGGATTGCATTTCTCCCTTTGAAAAGTTTGATACGATTCTCGTTTCTGCTGAAGTTCTATTTGTCCTGCATTGATTTTTGTCTTCTCTTTGTTGTTCAGTGTGTGCGGGTTCAGTATTATTTGTGGATCCTTGATTATCTGATTTCTCGAAATGTAGCAGTGAATGGTGTCTTCTGCCACATATACGACAGCATGTTGATTGACGACATTTTCTCACCGAATGTGTAGGAGCAAGGCAATTAAAACACAAGCCCTTTGATTGTACAAAATCTTGTCTGTTTTGAACAGATTCTTGCCCAAATTGTTTACATTGGTATAACCAGTGTTGACCATTACACATTGTACAAAGGACATCAAAAGCCTTCTTCTCTTCTTGGATTGATGAATGGAATGTCTTGGGCTTAGCCACGTGTTTCTGAGCAGATTGGTTTAAATTGCATGATCTTGCATTTTGTTTGTTTGCATCAATCATCTCTAAGCTTCTAAACCTCGATTCTAAGAATTCACCAAGCTGATGCCATGTTGGCAGATCATCTGTTTTACTTTGCTGAGATTCCCATTGTTTATGTGACTCTGAATCGAGTTTAGAGATCACATGGTAGACGATGATAGCATCCCAAGATTCCGTTGAAACTCCGATATTATCCAGCGCTTTCAGAGAAGACGACGTAATGTCGAACAATCGTTTGATGTCGTTAGCTGATTCTGTATTGATTGGTTTTAAGGCAAATAGTGTTTTCATGATAGCGTTGCAATTATATTTCTTATTGTTGTACCTCCTTATTAGTTGTTGCCATGCTTCTAAATAGTTTAATTCTGTGGTTGGAAAGTTACGGACGAGATTCGCTGGCTCGCCTGACAAGCTACTTTTGAGATAATGAAGTTTTTGAACTGATGTCAAACTCCTGTTTTCATGAATCAGTGAAACAAACATATCATAAAATGTTTGCCATTCATTGTATTTTCCCGTAAATGTGGGCAGCTGAATTCTTGGCAACTTCACTTCACAAGCATTCGATGTTGATGTGGATGGGCCTGCAGCAGCAAGCGAAGGATCTGGTATGATGTCGATAGGTTTAAAAAACTTTTGAAGAGCTTCCTTGAGTGCACATTTGTGAGAAATATAAAACTCTTCAAATGAATTATAGATATCATCTGTAAAATATTCCAGTTCCTTTTTCTCTGCTTTCGTAGTCTTTGAAATTATTTCTTTATGATTCGTTTTAAAATCTTTCCACAGCTCATCAATTGATTCTATTCTTGTTTCTAAATAACATTTAGTGATTCTATCTTTAGGTGACTTTTTGTAATTTATTTCAGCTTTCTTTAAATTCTCAAAAATATCTATCTGTTCTTCTACTTTCTCCATGTTGAATTCATACAAGAAGCGTTTAAAAAAAGACAACATCAACCAACAGTTAAGATTATTACGTAAAATACGCAGACTGTTTTTAGCTTGAAAATTTTCTAAGTCTTTTTAACACCAAATTTTTCTAAGTGTTTTACGATTCACAAATCAGCTATGTCTTTTTTGTTTGAAATTTTTCTAAGTGTTTTGCGATCCATAAATCGGCTAAGTCTTTTTTTGTTTGAATTTTTTCTAAGTTCTAGATCACTCGCGATATTAGTCTAAGTCCACTGAATAAAGTTCTTGGAATTTTCAAAGTCTTTTTAGTACTGAATTTTTCAAGTTATTTTCACTGAATTTAGAGTTCAAAGTCGCTTACCAAATTGTTCCCGGATTTCGGCACCATAATGTTTACTCACTTAAAGAAGGATTCACCATAGAAACGCACACAATACACTGTTATATTTATTTAACTCACACATAGATACAGGACTGATGTTAACTAACTGTACTGAACTCAAAGAAGTATCAAATTCCTCTAGGACAAGGCGGTCGGCCGAAACAAAACTATAGCGCGTTTTATTATTCTACTAGTGACATCTATTGGTGATTTACACACTCACAGTGACAGGCACGAGCGCGACTGAGCTGAGTCGAGACTCGAGATTTAGGAAATCGCAAATCATTCAGCACGCATACAATCTGTTGAGTGAGACAATTTGCAGATTGCTAGCGCGAAAGATACAATACGCAGCGTGCTGGGCCACCCCCCAGCACACCTATTTACGATTGAATCTGGCGGCTCTCAGCAGATTGATTCTGTAAATTGAGGTTGAAATTGGATGGTGACGAGAGTACATTACACTAGTCAGCTTTGTAAGTAACTAGTATCTCATCTGTGGCATTGTCTAAGGCTCAATACCTGTCTATGCTTAGACAAAGGTCTGAGCTCAATGCAGGCAGACGAACGACAGTCGGTCGTTCAACCCTCTGGTTGGAGAACTAAATATAATATGGGTTTATACTCGGAGGAAACAAGAATGGAGTAAGTAGGCGTAATATGGAGAATCGTCACAGAACTACTAAGACTAGAAGTAGTATATATGACGTCACGGCCTGCTAGACAAGAAAGGTTTAATTAATTAATTCGCAAGAAAGAACAAGAGGCAGACATATTTTTTTGTCCTTATTGGCGTGACCACTTTTTTGCTGGCTAATTGTCAAAATCTGACAGTGCTTAGCCCACAGATCTACTAATTCAATTAGCCAAACAATGCTTCTTTCAATGTTGCCAAATAAATTAAATTTTACCTAATAAAAATAATATATGTTTGTAGGTTTCTATGTAACCCCTGATTTTGAAGAGGTAAATTGAAAAATAAAGTTGTACATATGCTTTTTGAAAGCATTACTTATATTTCATCAGATCTACTACAAAGGCGCAAGGTCACGCTGATAACATTAAAATTTACCTTGACTTAATGGAAATAATGTTAAGGTGGCAACACAAACGCTTAAAACGGTTAAAGCGAGAGGCACTGTAGTGGCCTCGCGATATAGAAATCTATTTGTAGTAGATCTGTGTAGTACACATTTTTCTGACAATATTTGCAGGTTTGGTGAGGTTACTACTAAAACGTAGTGATTACATGCTCAGTGGTTACTACTACCAAAGAATAAATTATACTGACGTAAAAGAAGTTTCATTCCGCAAAATCATTTCAATACATGGCGACTCTTGCTACTACACAATGAAGTGCAACGCCGGTTCGCACAGAGCCAATTACCTACAGTTATACAATAATCATTATCAATAAATAATAAAACTAAGTTGATAAAATGTGTGTGCCGATAAAACTTAAAAAGGAGTCCCGGCACGATAAAGGGACTTATATAGTGTGATAGCCCTTTATCCCCCCTCGAACAAGAAAGTTCCCGTTTTAACCTAAAGGGCGTGTTTTAAAGATATAAGGGCTTTTCCAACTTTTCAACTTGAAAATTAAGTGTAGTGGCGCCATCTGTTGTCGAGTATTTGAATTTCATTCAGAACAACGATTATTTGGGTTGCATTTCGAAAGGCGCTGCAATAATCGCGCGAAATTTAAAATTTCAATTTCAATAAAGTCTTAAATTTATTTATTTATTTAATAATTACAACGGGTAATTTACCCAATTACAGTAATTATAATACAATATACTTTAATTAACATTTATCATTGTGTCATACTGTCATACATATAACTTAAGTCATACATTACACAGGGATCGTAGTAGCACATTCATACGTCGTCTCACAGAAATCTAAACAATCACGCATTACCTTCGACCATCCATCCGCAAACAAATCACAATTAGGTTTTGCTCGGAGCAGCGCGTTTAGCGTACTGAGCATGCGACATAGCGGTGAGAGTGCGTGATGTGCGGTGCGTGCGACCGGCGTGGCCAACAGCTCATGTCTGCGGCGAGTGCTCGCGCGCATATACCCCTCTGGTACGAATAGGCGGCACAGCTGGGAGTGTAGGCCGGGCGCGTTGATATGGCCGTGCAAAACTTTTAGGGGGACAAAACGTAGTTTATTATATTCTCTTTGAGGGGGACTACACACTGGTTATTAATTCTTCGCACGCTTAAAGAATTAAAACCCAATGTCCCTAATAAAAATAAAGTTGGGTACATGTAGGGATAATAACCGTAAAGGCGCCTATAAAGATACCTCAGAAAAGCTTTTTGTATTTTTTCGAGGATCAAAGCAAGGGAACCGGCCTGTGGATTCCATACACAGCTGCTGGTTTCAATTTTGCTCCTTACCAAGGAGGTGTATAAGAGTCTTATGACGGTTGGATTCTGAAAGTCACCTGCATTACGTAATACGAATCCCAGTCGTCTGAAGCATTCCTTGCCGAGGCTCTTAATATGCTCATGGAAAGTTATTTTTCTATCGAAGATAACACCCAGGTCCTTAATCTGGTCCACTCGTGTAATCATTTATTACTATAATAAAGTTATTAAATTTTGTATATTTATACAGCAAAAGCTAACTTATACTTTGGAGTTAAAGCGACATAATTTTAGTTATTCAAATTAGTTCTGAAAACATTTTCAACTTGGTAATTAAATGTAGTGGCGCCATATGTTGTCGAGTATTTGAACTTCATTCAGAACAACAATTATTTGGGTTGCAATTCGAAAGGCGCTGCGAGCAATTGCAGCATGTGTAGTAATGGCGGGAAATTTAAAATTCCAATTTCAATAAAGTATTCAATTACATTTGTAATAATAATATGAATAGTACCATACTCTTTGGTTAAGTCGTGTAAGGTAAAAATTAAGGAAATCCTACTTAATAAAATGTGAAAGTTTGTATGTATGGATATTTTGTTACTCTTTCACGCTTCAATCACTGGGCGGATCGGGATGATACTTGGCACACATATAGGTTAGGTCGTGGAATTGGACATAGGCTACTTTTTACCCCAGCAAAATCGAAAACAACGCGCGCGTAGCCGCGGGCGGACGGCTAGTAATATAATAAAATCATTTATTTCTCACCACAAGGGAACAAGTTGTACACAAATAAAAGAAGCAATAAAAGGGTCAGATTAACAGTTGTTTGTTGGGAGACTGGTACCTAAGCTGATATAAAAATATCTTGTGTTATAGATCACCAGGCACTAAGAAAAATAATAAAGTTACGTACAGAAGCAAATTACACGAACAGAATCAATGAGATTAAGTGACAGAATTTACAAAAAAATTAACAGAAAAAGTGTGTGTTTGTGTGTGAGTGTGCGTGTATGTGTGTATTTGAGTGTGAGTGGGTGTGTGCGAGTGTGTGTATATCCGAAAAGTCAGTTTGAGAGAATAGTGTTGTATGTGGCAAACGTATGAAAGGTATTTCTTATGATATTTTTTTTATAAGAGTTCAGTTTCATTATAATTAAATTAAGGGACTTTAAGTATTCAGTAACATATTTTTTACAATTATTTGTGTTCAAATGTACGATATTAAGCATTTTGCATGCCTTATTGTAGACTAGCTGTCCCGGCGAACTTCGTACCAACTTACACTACACTACACAGCCTACCCTACCCTATACTACACTACCCTACTCTACCCTACTCTACACTACCCTACCCTACTCTACCCTACCCTACTCTACACTATCCTACACTACACTACACTACCATACCCTACCATACACTAACACACTACACTACACTATCCTACATAAGAACCTTCTCCTGACAATAACGAACTTGACCAAAAAAGAATTAGCGAAATCGGTCCAGCCGTTCACGCGTGATGCCGTGACCAAGGGAAATAGGGATTCATTTTGCTGCTGAGCCATGGTAGTCTTGACGGCTAACGTTAGTACAGACTTTATCTTTACATCTTTGAGTTTGGGTTGAACTGGCGTAGTCAAAGTCAATAATTTTGTGTCGGACTGTGACTAGATGGAGAATGAAGACACAGTATAATAAAGAGTACTATACAAAATGTGCCACACTCATTTATATGCACACACACACACATTAAAGTACTACAAAGATGTATAATACAAGCGGCTGAAATGAGAACTAAAAGATTCCATCGTGGCAGAGTATGGAAATGACATTTAATTTGACTTTGTTCTCGAGCAACGCCCCTCTTAAACAGTCACTTGTGGGTGAAAATATGTTTGTCGATCTTCTATCCGTACACGACAAACGAAGTGCAAGGGAATGCAATATATTTATCGATATTTAATACTTGTTTCTTCAAGTATCTGGCTGGTAACAAGTTTTAGGGCGGGTTAAACAGGTAGTGAAACTCGTGCATTTAAATTAAAATTAAAAAAAAAACCCCGACATAATATGTATAATATAATAATATGTACTGGCCCTTTATGTTTAATATAAGTAGAAAATTACTACATATATTAAACTTAAAGAGTAATATGAGTATTAATGAGTTAAGTTGTGAAATTTATCTACTATGCGATGACTGTTGGATTAAAATATTACTACTTAATTAAACTTAAGGATCCCCAGGAGGCTCGAGTTTCCATACAAACGTAGTTCTGCTTTATTACAAAAACTACAAGCCGTATTGAATACAAACTTTGTGAATATATCCAAAAACAGTTTCGAAGTCAAAATTTATAATTTCAAAAGCACTTGACAACTTTAAAATATTTTATTTGAATTCAATTTGATTGTTAATCACAAATCATTTGAATTAAAGATGGTTAAAGTTATTGCCTTAAAAAGTCGTTTTTCCATAAAAAATATTATGTAATTACTTGGCAGACAAATACATATACAGATATAGATTGTTGTCAGATGATAATGAACTTAGTGTTTATTATTGCTTCAAAATTTGGTCCAAATATTGTAATGAAGTATCTTATTTTTTATCAAAGTTGAAATGTGTCAACTTCTAATTATTTATCAATCGTAAATTAATAAATAATTGCATAATTTTTAGTGATTGTGCCTCTAAATCAGTTTCAAATAAATTGCTCTACTAATTATCTCTAAAAAAAACTTAGTACCATTATCCAATCATTCACTAATTGAATAAACAACAGTTAAGTTTATCTCTGCTATTAAAAAGGTTATCAACTAATTAACATGTAACCCAATTGATAGAGACGGTGATATCCAGTTACTATCCCTATTAAAAAAGTATTGGAACTATGGAAAAAGGATTGAAAAGTATTGGTTTTTTGATAAAATCAATACTTTTCAATACCGTTTCTATTGTCATCAATACTTTTTTAAATCAGGGATTGACAACTCAAACTACCCAAAATATATTTATTTTAAAAATATATTACAATTAACATTATTTATTTCCTGGGAGGCTTTTGAGACGATTGAGACTTCCTAAAATATAAATACATATGCGTCTCTGTAATGAAAGCAGGCGAGGCGGCTGCGACGAGCCGAACATATTTGTTTTGTACTTTTCCGGCTTCGCCGGAAGAGAAGTGCACGGTCGTTCCATGTAAGACCTGTAATTATTTAAAATTGATCAATTTCTTAGACCAAATTTGGCGAGACAGAGTTGACACATAATGACCAAATTCAAAAAAAATTGGAAAACGGTTGACCCTAAAGGCCTGAGCTCTGCGAGTACAAACAAAGTACAATGCAACAACAATGAAACTACAACAAAACTACTTGCGGCAATGATGCAGTTTTTTGAGTACTATAAACAATATGTAAACACAAATTGATAAGACGGAAAATTTTAGTGGTTTTCTTAAAAAATCGATTTTTTCGATTTTTTTCGTTTTCGATATCTCACGAATAAATCAACCGATTTTGACCCGGTTTGCGGCAATTGACGTGGTTTTTCAAGGTTAAGAGCTGATTAGTTCATGGAATCGATCAATGTAGCCGTTTAGAAGTTATCCCAAAAAAACCACTTTTGAAAAAAAAAAATGCAGTTTTTCTGAGATTTCTTGGAATCTACCAGTCCAAATCGGCTCAAACTCTCAGGAAAAATGAACCGCAGCCAAAAATTCTGAACAAAAGGTTTTTTGATACTTCAGTCAGCATGTGTTTTCAAATTGTGCGAAATTATTTACATAATACACACTCTACTTACTGTTTTGACAGTGGCCCAGGTTTTCTCTCTTGTACAGATGGTGACCTTCCTAAAATCGCATCGATTTTAGAGGCTGTGGGTCTCGGTGAGACAGGTGGCGGCACGTCCATTTCTTATTCGAACACTTCTACAAATATCCAAGGAAAATTAGCAGAAAATCACGTAAACTTTCTTTATCGCTCAACTTCCGCTGTTTATAAAAATACTAAATTATAAGTAGAAAAATTATATAAAATTTCGAATTAGGTATCCTAAGTTGGAGATTTTTACTTACGTGTATTTTAGGTGCCAGATATTCCGCGAATGACTACTTAAGACCTTCATACTCTTAAAAAAACTTTGTTTTGGGTTTTAAGTTTGATACAATTTTACGATCAATAAAATTCTATAAGATAACTGATTGAGTTCACGAAAGTCGTAAAATCTTGACATTTCTCATAGGTGCGCATTAATTTATATTAAACAAAACTGCCTGTAAATTCTAATAACGTTAAACCAAAATTAACATTATAGACTTCTTAAATCAAGCGACTAATTAGCACAAGATGTGCACGTATTCGACAAATGCTGATAATTTAAATTGGTTACATGATCTTGGACTTTTGAAACCGCTAGATTACATAGTATCGCAGCTAATCAATGCTTCTGCACCGACCTTGCAATGTTATAGCAAAAATAGGTTTTATCTCAGTCGTAAAACTTGAGCTGATAAGTGGATCCGGCGACAGAGGTTATGAATTGCAATGCTGCATAAATTTTGATATAATAATGCACTAAAAGTTTTCCAATTATTGATAGATTAGGAATTGTAATAGCTTTTCAAACAGTGAACAATGATGATGAATTAAATTAAATACAAAGTAATCCGCTGAAAGTAATTCTAGTAAACGTTTCAAGACCATAATTCTTATATAAATTTTACAACAGACAATTGTTTCTAAGTTTTAACTTGAAAATATTTATTAGTATTGAGTAGACTAGACACTTAACGATGTTTGTAATTAGTTTTCGATGTACTAATATAAAACGTAAAAAAATAAGAGCAGTCAGAGGCAGTTACAAATTTTGAGTAGGTACAAAATTAATTTAAGCCTTCGTTTAGTTATTTATGAATTTTCTACGATGAAAACTTATATGTCTACTTAATATATTCGCAAAGTTTGGATTCAATCCGGCATGTAGTTTTTGTATTAAAGCGGAACTACATTTGTATGGAAACTCGATCTTCCTGGGGATACTTAAGGCTCCAGTTATATGCATCCGCTCAAAACGGCGACCCGGCCGTCCTGTCGCGACTTTACATGAGAATATATATGTACCGAATTGTATGAACTGCGAGCGGCGCAGCCGCTGGAGTTGGCGGACGAGCAGCCGTGACCGCGCTACCCTCGCGACTTTCAGGCTCCAGACTAGAGCCTCCAGTTATACATACGAGTATATGCATCCGCTCAAAACGGCGGCCCAGCCGCCCTGTCTGTCGCGCCTTTACATGAGATTATATGCATCGAATTATATGAACAGCGGCGCAGCGGTTTGAGATGGCGGACGCGCAGCCGCGACCGCGCTACCCTCGCGACTTTCAGGCTCCAGACTGAAGCCTCCAGTTGTACATACGAGTATATGCATCCTCTCAAAACGGCGGCCTGGCCGCCCTGTCTGTCGTGACTTTACATGAGATTATATGCATCGATTTATATGAACAGCGGCGCAGCGGTTTAAGATGGCGGACGCGCAGCTGTGACCGTGCCTCCCTCGCGACTTTCAGGCTCCAGTTATATGCGTCCAGTTATAGTTCTAATTAAATGGGCCGCCCGGCCGCCCTGTCGCGACTATACATGAGACTGTATGCATCGAATTCAGTATGCAGCGACTTTCAACGTTTTCAATATATTGAAGTATATCGAGCGGCTCGGCCGCTCTGCTAACCTCCATCTCTGGTGACTATGCGCATAAAAATGCTCGCCGCGGATTTTGTTTCTACGTTAGTATTACAGTGTAAAGAAGAACTTTGTTTAATTTCCAAAGTTTTTAGTTGTATTTTATGTCTTAGTGAGTATTATGAAAGCTCCAGATCTTCAAAACCTGCTCATCATAAGGGAGCGGCCTATACAAAATCGCTGATTATAATTGTTCTTCCAAAAGGAGCTATGGAGGATAAAAATGAGGTATGGTAGGTTTGGAGGGTGTGTGCCAGAGTTAGGGAAAATCTCCAGATTTTTGAAACCTGCTCCTCATCAGGGAGGGAGGATCCCAGAGGTAGCGAGCTTCATGGGATTTAAGTAGAAACATATTGAACATGGTTGGTAAGGAACATGTTGAACCCAGTGGAATCACGTGGGGTCCTATGAAATTTGATGGGATTCTTGTGGTTTCCTATGGTACCTATTCGATGAGATCTCAGTAAAATCTGGTCAATGGTAACCTGTGGGATTTAATGGTATCTCGGTAGAATCACTAGAAATTTTCAGGGAAACCCTGTAGAATCCTGCAGGATCCAATGAATTCAAATAAATATTGGTAGTTTTTCATATTTTTTTATGAAAAACTTTTAGAATCCAGTGATTTACAATGGATTCCACTGGATTCTACACAGCTTCCATCAAATTTCACCGTAAACTTCTAAGATCTTATCAAATTCAACTGCACACCGAAAGTTCCCATTAGAATCCACAGATTTTGCAAGGTTTCTATGAAATTTCACCAGATTATATCGTAATATGATCAAATTTCCTGTACAATCCAGTCATTTCCAATGGATTCTACATAGTCTCTATCAAATTTCACCGAAATCTACTAAGATCTCATCAAATTCAACTGCATTCTGAAGGTTCCCATTAGAATCACTGGATTCTACAGGGTTTCCATGAAATTTCATCAGATTGTACCGGGATGTCATCGAATTCCACTGGGTCTTACGGATTACCGTTAAGATTCATCTGTATTCTACATGCTTTCCATCAAACTTTACTAAAAAGACTGAGATCTCATCGAATTCAACTGGATATCACAGGTTTTCATTGGATTAACTTAATTCTACAGTTTCTATTATATTCCACCATATTCTACCGGGATATCTTAGAATTTCACTGGATACAGCAGGTTTCCATTGGATTCCACCAGATTTTAAAGAGATCTTATCAAATTCTACGAGATTCTACCAGATTATCATATTTTACCATAAGCTTCCGAGATCTCAATGAATTCAATTAGATACTGCAGGTTTTCATTAAATTCTACAGGATTCTACAGGGATATCAACAAATTCCACTGAATTTCATAGATTTCACTTAATTTTACAGTGTATCCATCTTTTACGAAAAACTACCGAGATCTCATCTAATTCAATTAAATCCGCATTTTTAATCCATTGGATTCTACAGGGTTCCCAAACCCCAACAAATTTCATCGAAATCTACCAGATCTACGGAGTCCTAAAAAACGATCACGTCGATATCGGTATTGTTGAATAACATCTTCGGAGAAAATTAACCTGCTTCGTCCGATGCCAAACACAAAGCGCGGACACGTAGGGCGGCGCAGCCGCTCAATATAATGCGACCAGCGGCTGCGCCGCTTCCGCTACTTTTCGCGCAATATAATGAAGGCACTGAGCATATAATCACGTACGGTTTTACTAGTAGCAAAATATATACATTAGTACAACATACCGTATGGACACTCCCTGCCGCTCTCTAGATTCCGACCTCACCCCCTCGACACCCAGATTGCTAATAGTTAGGTTCTCGAATGTATAATTCACCGTGATTTTGTTTGCTCCGTCATTTGTTTTTAGAAATGTCATTTTACGACCGTTTGTATGCAGTGTCCGGGGTGTGCTAGTAGCTAACACTGTGTTCGCGGCCGGGCATTGATTTTAATAAAAGAAAATTTATGTTTAAATATTAACTTTTATTAACTATCAATTACATCATGATTTGTTACATTAATTTACATAAATAAATAAATGCTCACATAATAAGTCAAATGTGGTAAAAAGCACTTAAATAAAATACTTTTGACCAGATATAGATTATTAGAAATGGATTAACATGCACAAATTAACCAAGCGGTCAATAAAATCAATTTTAATGTAAAATCTAAGGCATCAAGTGAATTTAATAATAATAATGAAACATTAAGCCTCCTGAAGTGTACAATGTAACATCAGTATTCACATCATTTAACAATTATTTTTTACGAAAAATGAGTTTATTTCCCGTGGTACTACCGCTTGGAAACATACGGCGGATCGGAGTTGAGCGTGCGATAATAGGTTCGTCAGGTGTGATGATAATACTGTGTGGCGGATCTGACAGTTACGAAAGTAAGACCCCGGTACCGGTATCGGTAGTGTCACGGGAAATAAAGGCAAAAATGTCAACATGAGTTTTTACTAAAATATGTTTTTGTACGTTACCAATACTGAAAGGAATGTTTTGTTTATTTTTATGTCTAGTTAGTGGTGATAATTGTGATGGTGCGAAGTTATGAAATAGGCCTTATCTCAGTTTTTAAGTTTCCTTACAAACTCACAGGATAAAGGCGAATAAGTGACAATTGAACGAACGAAAAATGGAAATCTAATTATTACATTCATGAAATGTATTAACTAATGAGTATTATTATATAATATAAAAAAAAATCTGAAACAGTCTTTGAAACAACCAACACAATTAAGATAAAAATTTAACCATGGTGATATGAAAAATGGTATGTATAAAGGCGTATATTTTGTATCAATAATAGTCTTCAAACAGATTGAAATCTACATTGACTCATAATCTAAGGAAATACAAAAACTAGTCTTCTTTTTCGCTATAGTACATATGGTGGAATATATTGTATGTATACTTGTGTACCCATACTTGTTGTATGTATTGTTTTAAATTGGTTAAGATAAGAACTACAGTAGGTACCCAATATAATTCGATACAATCAGTATTGATTCGGTTACAATTGGAAACTTTACAATTACCTTAATTACGTCGAAATATAAACATTTATATGTATGTATGTTGAAATCTGGACTAAATTATGAGAAGGATTCCTTCTACAAAACGTAACTCAACAACACGTCTATATAACGTTGTTCTGGGCCCACGACTCCACATACGCGATTTCATTTTTTATATTTTTACATTTTACCTTCCAACCGAACAACGGGATATCCTATTCTTAAATTTTACCATCTACATTTTCTTAAGACCTATATCCCATACATAAATGGCAAGTCTACAAACATTATAATGAATGACTCATTCGAATTCAAATAACAGATTATTTCCTTTTGAGACCAACGTATTTTTTGGTGATGCTGCTATTGCTTTTGTACTTCTAGAAGTATGTATGCTTGCTTGTTTGTGTAATATCTTAGTTTGGGGCTTTAGTTCGTCCATCAGGTTTCTATGAACTTTCTTCCTTCATATTCGCGAACCTGATGTTAGTCATGTGAACCCTTCTAAGAAAAATTATTATCTTTTTAATTTTTTGACAGCATCAACCTCTGCTAACAAGAAACAGGCACACAAAACAATTTTTGATTTAATGCTACACATAAAACAATGAGATAAATATTATTTTTAAATAACATTTGTGGAAATGTTCTACACAACAGACAATTTTTTGATCTTCGAAAATTATTTATTTTCTCAGAGAACGTTTAACTATCACAAAATATCAAAAATAACGATTCCAACATATATCGAGTTCAGATGGGTGTGTGCAAGAGAGAGAGAGCTACCAAACCGGAATGGGTGCGACAGAGAACGCTTATCTCTTGGAGGAGCTCTTGATCTGTTGCAGCTTGAGGCGCAGCGCATCGACGGCCGCCTCGTTCTTATGGGACATCGACTGGTTTGTGTGCAGCTGAAAGCAGACAATCATTTTAACGAGATTGAATAAGATGAAGTATTTGTTGTCACATAAGTTATTATCCTAATATTCGATAAGAACGCCTTTGTAACTCAGTTTTGAGAGTTTTGTAGTCAAAATCAAAGTTCTCGTTAATGGAGTCCGTCAGGGTTCGATTGTGTCGGCGACGATTCCTGCTTAGTGTCCTAACATCTCATCTGCAGTTGCGGGTCAATACTGTGCGTCTGCGACAGCGTGTTCTCGTTGATGGAGTCTGCCAGGGTGCAGTTGTGTCGGCGACGATTCCTGCTGTATATCCTATTTTCTCACCTGCAGTTGCGGGTCAATGCTGTGCGCGCGAGGCAGCGTGTTTTCGTTGATGGAGTCCGCCAGCGTGCAGTTGTGTCGGCGACGATTCCTGCTGTATATCCTATTTTCTCACCTGCAGTTGCGGTTCAATGCTGTGCGCGCGAGGCAGCGTGTTTTCGTTGATGGAGTCCGCCAGGGTGCAGTTGTGTCGGCGACGATTCCTGCTGTATATCCTATTTTCTCACCTGCAGTTGCGAGTCAATGCTGTGCGCGCGAGGCAGCGTGTTTTCGTTGATGGAGTCCGCCAGGGTGCGGTTGTGTCGGCGACGATTCCTGCTGTATATCCTATTTTCTCACCTGCAGTTGTGGGTCAATGCTGTGCGCGCGAGGCAGCGTGTTTTCGTTGATGGAGTCCGCCAGGGTGCGGTTGTGTCGGCGACGATTCCTGCTTTATGTCCTAACATCTCACCTGAAGTTACGAGTCAACACTGTGCGCCTGCGACAGCGTGTTCTCGTGGATGGAGTCCACCACGGTGCGGTTGTGTCGGCGACGATTCCTGCTTTATGTCCTAACATCTCACCTGTAGTTGCGAGTCATTACTGTGTGCCTGCGACAGCGTGTACTCGTTAATGGAGTCCTGCAGGGTACGGTTGTGCCGGCTACGATTCCAGCTTTATATCCTATGATCTCACCTGCAGTTGCGGGTCAATGCTATGCGCGCGAGGCAGCATGTTTTCGTTGATGGAGTCCGCCAGGGTGCGGTTATCGCCGATCGGCGTCCGAGGCTGCGGTGCCGGAGACGATTCTAGTTTTATGCCAGCTTTAGCCTGAAAAAGATCATAAATTTTGATTGTGAATCAAGTTGACCGTAAAAATAATTCAAATGAATCAAGTTGACCATAAAAATCTGACACAATAACTCAAATGGTAAAAACTGTAAATTAAGTTTGACTGACTTTGTGGCTCAGTGGTTAGTGCCCTTGACTACTGATCCGAGAGTCGTGGGTTCGATCCCCACCCAGGGCAAGCATTTGTGTGATGAGCAGATTTCTTTGCTCTGTGTCTGGGTGTTAATTATATCTATATATGTATGTATTTAAACGTATATAAGTATGTATATCAGTCTCTGGTAACCCATAACACAGGGAATCCTACTTTGGGGCCAGATGACCATGTGTGATTTGTCCCAGAATATTTATATTTATTTATTTACTTAATCGTAAAAATCTGACACGATAACTCAAAGGGTAAGGATTGTGAATCAAGTTGACCATGAAAATCTGACGCAATAACTCAAATGGCAAGGACTGTAAATCAAATCGACCGTAAAAATCTTAAATGATAACTCAAGATTTTACATAAAGTTCACCATCAAAATCTGATACGATAACTAATATAATAAGGATTGTGAATCAAGTTGACTGTAAAAATCTAACATAATGAAATCAGTGAATCAAATTGACCATAAAAATCTTAAACTATAACTCAAGGATTGTGAATCCAATTGGCCATAATAATCTCACACAACAACTCAAATGGAAAGGATTGTGAATCCAATTGACCATAATAATCTTACACAACAATTCAAATGATAAGTTTGAATCCAACTGACCATAATAATCTTACACAACAACTCAAATGATAAGGATTGTGAATCCAATTGACCATAATAATCTTACACAACAACTCAAATGATAAGTTTGAATCCAACTGACCATAATAATCTTACACAACAACTCAAATGATAAGGATTGTGAATCCAATTGACCATAATAATCTTACACCACAACTCAACTGTCGAAACAGTAGTTTTCGTAAAGAGTAATTTGAGTTTGTTTGGCCATGTTAGTAGCGAAACACGACGACACAAATTAAATTTAATAACCTGTAAAACCACCTCACTGCATAAAAGTATATTAGCAATGGCACCGAAACTGTACAATAAGTTGCCAATAAGTATAAAAGAGGTTGACTGTTTAGATGTTTTTAAAAATAAAGTTTGTGATATGTTACTGAAGAAGGCATATTACTCTGTTGACGAATATCTTAATGACTACTTTATTATAAATTTGACATGTAACTATTTTTATTCATCTTCGACTGGTGCTACCTACTGTAACGTAATCTTTTTGGTTTCGTTACAAAATAAAACTTTTTGGGGATCAGAATCTTTTTCATGTGAAATTCTAAAAAGGCATTTTCTGACAGAGATGGATTGATTGAAGGGAAGAATAAAAGAATGTTAGTCACCGGAGAGAACATTTTTGAGTATTTTTATCTTGAAAATTGAATTTGAATCAACTTATACAACTTGAATTAAATTTATACAACGGAACCCTTGCCGCTGTTTCAAGGGTTTTTATCATACATAACCTTAACGTTAGGATTAATTACTAACAAGGTCGTCCCAAGCCGATAAAATTCCGACTGATAAATCTCAAATGCAGAAACTTTTATCCAGCTAAGCCACCACCATCGTGACAGCTGCGAAAGGGATATACCATCTTCTCGTCAGCTGATAAGGGAAGTACACGCCTTTGTTATCTATTTTTCCTATTTCCCGGACAAGATTCCTTCTGCTTATATTGAACTTTATAAATTTAACAGTGTGATTTTTTATGTGTGCTATTTTATAGGTAATTCGAGGTATTTTCAATAAAATAACTGGAAACAATCTATACGTATAGATCGTCTTTGCTACTTTTGATAAAATTTCTAAATGGACTAAAGGTGTAATCACACGTGAAATTTTTGTATTCAATTTTAGTCATGGTTTTACAACTACTACATTTAATGTTATTATGTGTACATCTAAGAGGTGACCAACATATTTTTTTAAACCAGCTGTTCAAACTTTACAAATTTTAAATTATATTTTTATTTATTACCACAAAATTTCCTTTTCTATTTTTCAACATTGGCCATATAACCCCTTAAATTCTACGTATAATGTAACGGAATTTTAAAGGGTATTTAACCCAATTTTCAATCATTTTCGTTACACTACGTAATGATTTGTTTTCTGTTATTTTTAATTTAATTGTCCTCTTATAATAATCAATAAACTTATTATTTTATTAATAAAGTGTATTTCTCTAATTAATAATTTGAAATGTTTTAACTCTTTTTAATTTTAAAACTATACTAGTGTTTTTCTTTTCATGTAATCATTTAAATGTGTCTTATTCATCACCTTGGTACTAAAGATTTGCATGCCGTTTTACGGAGGAATATTTAAGGCACTAATAAGTAAGACTACAACTTTTGTTACCAATATTCTGCAAATAAATGTTTTACTTACTTACTCAAAAGATAAGGATTGTGAATCCAATTGACCGTAATAATCTTACACAACAAGTCAAATGATAAGGATTGTAAATCCAATTGACCGTAATAATCTTATACAACAAGTCAAATGGTAAGGATTGTAAATCCAACTGACCGTAATAATCTTACACAACAAGACAAATGGTAAGGATTGTGAATCCAATTGGCCATAATAATCTTACACAACAAGTCAAATGGTAAGGATTGTGAATCCAATTGACCGTAATAATCTTACACAACAAGTCAAATGATAAGGATTGTGAATCCAATTGACCGTAATAATCTTACACAACAAGTCCAATGGTAAGGATTGTGAATCCAACTGACCATAATATTGTAACACAATAATTCTAATAGTAAGGAAGGATCTTACCTGCAAAGCTCGTAATCTCTCTAAAAATATGACGTGAGTATTCTCCTCGTTTTCATTGCTGATATCTGTAACAAAATAAATAAATTGTACAGCAGCACAGCACATACTTTCTCGCGAAAACGTACAATTAACAACATGTCAAACATACTAAAACTGGCGATAGATATCTTATATAATTTAAAGAGGCAAGCAACACTTAGAATTACGGATTGATACATACATAAAATTGTAAACAAAAATAGATGTTGTATTGTTGTTGTAAGAGCGTCGATGGTTTAACGGCTGGGGCCGCTACCTCCTGTCCATGATGTTGTGGTTCGAGTCCTGCCACGTATCAATGTGTTTTCGAATTTAGATTTCATATGTACGTTTATCCGACCGACGCTCTAACGGCGAAGAAAAAAACATCGTGAGGAAACCTGCACACGCCTGCAACGAAACTCGATGGTTGTGTGTGAAGTCGACTAACCCGCACTGGGCCCGCGTGGTCGACTAAAGCCCGATCGTCCTAATTCAGGGTAGGCTCGAGCCCCTAGGCGGGGACGTATATGAGATGATAATATGATGATTGATGCTGTACCTTTTACGAATATAACCCATACTCCCACTTGATATAGCATAAATAATAGTTACTAATTGTAGAGTTTCGTTAAATTCATAAGAGCTGTTTTTGAGATTTTTGCATTATTACTTTGTAGTACGGCAGTTACAGCTGTTACTCGTAAATGGCAACCCAGCCAGAAGCCGCTCAGAATTCATCGTTGAACTATTATACTCGTACAACACGATTTCAAAATTTCATCTCAATCAAACCATTTGTTTGGCCGCTAGGGAAAGCATGACGGACGGACGAACGTTTTTGGCAAGCAATTTTTTTTGTTTATACTGGTGACATGTTACACATTTTGGGTAAAATTTTCAACCGACTTCCAAAAAGGAGGAGGTTCTCAATTCGACTGTATGTTATTTTTTTATGTTTGTTACGCGATATTTTCGCAGATTGTGAAACGATTTTCATATTTCTTTTTTTATTCGATAGGGTATGCTCCCGAGCTGGTCCCATATAAATTTTATCAAAATCGGTGTAGTACTTTATTAGAAAATTAACAATAACCAAAAATAATCATGCAAAATAGGGTATTTGACAGTGTTTAAAATAAATTAAAAAATATTATTCACTAAATAGCATTTCTCCTACAAAAGCATATAAACTTATTCATTTAACATTTTATTCTAATTTCAGTTTTATTTTTATCAAATCAAAATCACACATTAGTTCGTCAAAGACAATGACGTCACAAGTTTGTAACACGAACAATTTCGGAACAAAATGTCGTTTTTGACAGTTGATAAAAAGTAACTCAAATGACTAGCTGTCAAATACCGGATTGTACTAAGTTTTTGCAATGGAAGTCGGTTTTGTAACGTGTTAAGCTTTTTAAATTATAAAAAGACAAGTTTTCACGACGACAAAGCTTTCTACTGATGCCTCGCTCGAAAGTAAAAATCAGTACCATATCGAATTTTGGTAGTTTGATGTGGCCATTTATCTGTAATCCATGGGTTGATTTCAAGCATTTTTTCTTTCGTCTTTTGTGAATGTTGAAATTAAAACCGTAATTTATTACAAGACTGCCCACAAAAAAAGAAGTGTATTTTTTAGGTCTAATGTATTTATGTATTTATTCCAAGATATCTTCTAAACGGCTTGATGGATTTTAGAGTGCAAAGTATCGTTAGATTCGTCTTGATCCCGTGAGTGACATAGGATTACATTTTACCCTACATCCCAAAAAAGAGGGGCGATATTTTTATGCAGTCGTGTTTTTTTATTTTTATTTAAAGTTGATTTTAAAACAATAACAAACATTTTATTCTTTAACCTACCTACATATATTTGAAGTTATATAATTTTAAACCAAAGACCCATTTTGTTAATAACAAATAACTTAATCTGTATTAGTATAAATACAATAAACCAAAAGTAAGATTCAATAAGACATGTCTGCATCATACATACGGACCCCCTAGGACACCAATTCAGTTTTGGACGATACGCCTCTGACACCATTCAGTGATCGTCATTAGAATGCCGTTGGTGCTACCACGCACTGTGACCGCCGCGGAGTTTACATTTTTACGTATGATCGAATGAAAATCGTCAGTGCGGGCATCAGTTAACATTCTTTAGGCACTGCAGAAACGGGGCAACCCTAACAGAATCCTGAAGATTTTATTGAATTGAATTCGTAGGGTATATAATAATAAAATGATTTTAATTTAATAAGTACAGTCAGTATCTCAAAAAAAATCGGATTTGGTATGTTCATCATCACATTTTAATGCAGTTTTTGTTGAGTTTTACCCAACTGCAACGGCTTCAGATGTGTGTATGTATGACTGTTTGTAAGATCTTTTTCATCAGTCAATATCTCAAAAAAAATCGGATTTGGTACGTTCATCAACACATTTTAATGCAGTTTTTGTTGAGTTTTACCCAACTGCAACGGCTTCAGATGTGTGTATGTATGACTGTTCGTAAGATCTTTTTCATCCGAAAGATGTCCACTGCTGGACAAATGCCTCCCTTAAGGATTTCTACGACGACCAGTCCTGCGCTGTCCGCTTCCAGCGGCTTCCTGCGATCTTCACCAGGTCGTCGGTCCACCGTGTGGGAGGCCTTCCTACGCTACGTCTTCCGGTGCACAGTCACCACTCGAGAATATTATTGCCCCAAGGGCCATCTGTTCTAAGAGCTATGTATCCTACTTTGGGGCCAGATGACCATGTGTGATTTGTCCCAGAATATTTATTACTTATTTATTTATTATTATGTAGAGCTATGAATAAGATGTTATTAAATTTATTAAAATTATATAGTTGTTTACGTGTCGTTATCAGACTAGGTAAGCCTGGTTTCATCTTCGGCATTAGTGTCACTTAACATCAGGCGAGATAATGCAAAGTGTTTACCAATAGGTTAGTTGACTATACTTTTTGTTTATTATTAGTTAAGTGACTTTTTATCACCTGCTAAAATTTTAAATGTTTGGAATAACAAGGCGTGACGTCATTTCAGCGTCACTGAGGTACAATTTTTTGATTTTGCTGAATTAAAAAAAGCCGTTATCGAAAACAAAAAGAGTAAGGTTTTTAAAATTTCAGTAGGAGGGTAATTATGTGAACAATAAATCATAATATGCATAAAAATCTACACAATTTCGGTGAGTTTAGTTACCGATCTTGTCCACGGCGGCGTAGTCGTGCTTGTAGGGCATGGCGGCCAGCTTGCGCGCCTCGCCCACCTCCAGCAGGCCGCGCTCCACATAGTTGCGGAAGTAGAACGACGAGCCCTGCATGAACGTCCAGATGTCTACCTCTGGGTGGCGCTCCTGGAATATGAGAACATCACTATTGACAGAAATTATCAACATTATTGCTATTGGGTGGGGCTTCTGCGTCAGGGACCCGTCGCTACTATTGTATTGTAGTCATTCTTTTGGCATGCCGCGCGGCTTGCGGGCCGCGGTCAAAGATGCGTCGCTAACAATGTATTGCGGTCAGCTCCTCTGGCATGCCGCGCGGCTTGCGGGCCGCGGTCAGAGATGCGTCGCTAACAATGTATTGCGGTCAGCTCCTCTGGCATGCCGCGCGGCTTGCGGGCCGCGGTCAAAGATGCGTCGCTAACAATGTATTGCGGTCAGCTCCTCTGGCATGCCGCGCGGCTTGCGGGCCGCGGTCAGAGATGCGTCGCTAATAATGTATTGCGGCCAGCTCCTCTGGCATGCCGCGCGGCTTGCGGGCCGCGGTCAGAGATGCGTCGCTAACATTGTATTGCGGCCAGCTCCTCTGGCATGCCGCGCGTTTTGCGGTCCGCGGTCAGAGATGCGTCGCTAACATTGTATTGCGGCCAGCTCCTCTGGCATGCCGCGCGGCTTGCGGGCCGCGGTCAGAGATGCGTCGCTAACATTGTATTGCGGCCAGCTCCTCTGGCATGCCGCGCGTTTTGCGGCCCGCGGATAGGACGGGCGTCGCTACTATTGTATTGCGGCAAGCTCCTGTGAGATGCCGCGCGGATTGCGGCCCGCGGTCAGGAACGAGCCGCTACCATTGTACTGCGGCCAGCTCCTGTGGAATACCGCGCGGCTTGCGGCCCGCGGTCAGAGATGCGTCGCTAACAATATATTGCGGCCAGCTCCTGTGGAATGTCGAGCGGCTAGCGGCCCACTGTCAGGGACACGTCGCTACCATTGTATTGCGGTCAGCTGCTCTGGCATGCCGCGCGGTTTGCGGCCCACGGTTAGGACCGCATCGCTACTGTTGTATTGCGGCCAGCTTCTCTGGCATGCTGCGCGGCTTGCGGCCCGCGGTCATTGACGCGTCGCTGCCATTGTATTGCGGGCAGCTCCTCTGTGTCCGTTGTAACTTTTTTACTTAAATAATTATGAATGAATTTTCCAAAAAACAAATTGTTGGACTCTTTGGTGCCGATGCGCTTGAAGATGGCGGCACTCCTGTCACACTTTTAGTGAAAGTTAATATCGTACAGCTCACCCGCAAGTCGTACAGCTGAGTGAGCGCGTCGTTGTTGTGTTCCTTGGTGCCGATACGCTTGAGTATCGAGGACAACTCCTCGTGCACGGCGCGCGGCATGCGGCCCGCGTTCAGGGATACGTTGCTGCTGTTGCTGCTCTGCATCGTGTGTCCGCCGTTGAGGACGTCTGCTGTGTTCTCCTTCTTCTCATCCAGCTTCAGTTGCTGCAAAGAAAATTGACAATTAGATTGTCATAAGGTGTAACGCTCTTATGGTGAAGGAAAACATCGTGAGAAAACCTGCACAAGCCTGCGAAAAAACTCGAAGGTTGTGTGTGAAGTCGACTAACCCGCACTGAGCCCGCGTGGTCGACTAAGGCTCGATCGCCCTAATTCAGGGTAGGCTCGAGCCCCTCGGTGGGGACGTATATGAGCTGATAAGAAGAAGGTGGAACTGAAGGCCGTTGGGGCAGTAAAGTTCTCGGATGTGTGCCCGCGCACCAGGAGAAGTAACACAGCCTCCCACTGGGTGGACTTGTAGCTACAAACTGGTGAAACCGGGGGAACTGCTGGATGCGGGCAGCATAGGACCGGTAGTTGTGAAAATCCTTAGGGGAGGCGTTTATTCAGCAGTGGACGTCTTTCGTCTGATATGATGGTGAAAAAGCAAAAAGCAAAACACAACTTATAAAAAAAACATACATAGTTACATTTAAAAGTTGAATCTGCTGCCATGCTGTACTAGTTTACCTGTCTTTCAATCCCTAACTTAAGGTTGCCTGGTAGAAATCGCTTAAGGCGATAAGGCCGCCTTTGCACTCTATGTATATTACAAATTATAAGTCCTGTATTGTTTTTTGGCGTGCAATAAAGTATATACAATTGTAGGGAACGGTGTGTTCCTACTCTCGAGAACAAAGGGAGATATCTCCGCCAGGCAAGGTGTTGTGCCTGGGGTCCGGCCGTGGACCAACCGTGTATGCTTGGTGCTCGTATATATGCTTAGCGCTGAAGAAATTCTAATAGCGCGTTCTAGATGCCATCTATCGAGATGAAGATGTAATTCCATATAGTATGATCGATGGTTCAGTCTTGAGTTGAGGTTATGTAGTTGTATGTGGCGGGTACTGCAGATGTCGCCACATTACTCCCCCTCCGAGACCGGAGGTCGATATCCATATTGAGTTGGCTGTCCAATGTTGCGGTGCGGCGGAGCGACGATACGCGTGACGCGTCGCGATGCGGCGTCTGCGGTGAGTCGAGACGCCAGGCCAATGTTGCTCTACTCGAGTCCACGGTGAGTCGGGACGAGGAGGTGGTTCAGGCGTACGGTGCAAGGGAAGCAGGTAACGTGGAGCGCGTGCTCTACAGCGTGAGCTGCCGACGACTTGCTGCCTGAAGAGTGAAGCTGCAGAGGTCCTTGATGCTGCGTCGACGGCTGCGAACCTGATGAGGCTTCGGGTTGAAGTACACAGGGCCAGGAAGCTCGATATGACGGCTGCGATGGTCCTGGTAAACTTCGCATTGGACTGCTATGCTGCTGTTGGCTTGCTTTACCGGCTGGAGGTCTGTTGAGGAGTTGCTGCCGAAGGTGCTTCAATGTTCAGCGTCGGGGTCACCAATGTAGAAACGGTGTTGCTGGCTGAAGGTGCGTCGATGTTCTGCGTCGGGTCACCAATGTAGGTACGGTGTGCTCCTACATGACGAGAACAATAGGAGATATCTCCGCCAGGCGAGGTGTTGTGCCTGGGGTCCGGCCGTGGACCGACCGTGAATGGTTGGTACTTGTATATATGCTTAGCGCTGAAGAAATTCTAATAGCGCGTTCTAGATGCCATCTATCGAGATGAAGATGTAATTCCATATAGTATGATCGATGGTTCAGTCTTGAGTTGAGGTTATGTAGTTGTATGTGGCGGGTACTGCAGATGTCGCCACACAATACAATACAATATTCTTTATTGCATCACAATATAAAAAAATAAATTAACAATATAGAAGAAAGCATATACAATAGGCGGCCTTATTGCTAGGTAGCAATTTCCTTCAGGCAACCCTTACTTAGCAGTATATTTACTTACTTACCTAGAAGGAATAGTTTAATACCTATTTAAAATTGATCGATAAGACTTGATCATCTTTTCTTACATCAACTTATGCGTTTTTGACTTATTACTTTTATATCAAGATCTATTTATATTATGGGGAGCTCTAAATCGCAATGGAGATTGGTCGAATGACTATTTATTTATGTCATTCGACCAATCTCCATTGCGATTAAGAGCTCCCCACCATAGCCCACCTGAAGCAGGCCTCCATCCGCTACTTTAAGTATGCCGAACACCACCCCAACCCTATTCGCGTAATCCGACGACCCATACACGTACTCACTGACCTCGACGACCCGACCACGCTAGCCGTAGCCGTCCTGACCCCGCCCCCCAAACCACAGAGAAACACTGCACCGAAATTCTGCCCTCGCCGGCGAGGGCGGCGTCCCTCCGCTTCTGGCGCTACCGGCACATACCAGGCCGCTTCTCTCGCGTCCAAGCAACGACCTTAGCCGAGGTCCGTGCCCACCTGGGCGCCCTTAGGCAGTTGCATCTTTTTGCTTGGCATCTAGGTTGAGTGCCCTCCGCACTTGCCTCTCCTGCCCGGTGAAGTTGTAAAGGCCCCCACGGCCAACAAGCTTGTCCTTTCGAAAAAAAAAAATGGAAGAACATGCCCTACAAATAGTATATGTTTGGTGAGAGGGATGTGCACGCACGCGCTCTCCACTGGTTTTTTGCTCCATGCCTCGACACTAGGGCATCATATTGTACACCTCTGAAATGTGAGGACTCTTGTTAAGTAAATATTTAGTAGCTTTTAAAACACAACCTTAGTAAACATACCTTGAGAACCTTCAGCAAGTACGGGTACAAGTCGGACTCGTTTGAATCTGGTATGAGTGTGAGGTGGTTCGTTATCGAAGACCCCTTCATCTTGACTAGCGTGTGCACCAGGGTTTTCACGGTCCTGTAAAAATGAACAAACCCCTTTATTATTGTTGAGGGAATGTTATTTCGTTAAAAAGTGACGTAATTTTAAATTAATTTAATAATCAAGTCGGTGGCGTAACGGCTAGCGCCGCTATCTCATGTCCGGGAGGTCGTGGTTCGAATCCTGAACTCGTAACAATGTGTTTAATTTCGATTTCATATGTTCGTCTATCCGACGATTTTCAAACAAACATCGCGAGGAAACTGCACACGTCTGCGAAGAAACTCGAAGGTTGTGTGTGAAGTCGACCAACCAGCACTGGGCCCGCGTGGTCGACTTAGGCCCGATCGCCCTAATTCAGGGTAGGCTCGAGCCCCTCGGTGGGGACGTATGTGAGCTGATATGATAAATAAAGAAGTACCTATGCTCGGAGTTTCCTTGCGCGATCGAACCAGAAATGAGATCCGTAGGAGAACCAAGATAAGCGACATAGTTCATTGAATCGCTAAACTTAAGTTGCAGTTTTCGGGTCATATAGCTCGTACAACACATGGCCGTAGGAGGCAGTAAATTTCTCGAGTGGCGACCGCGCACGGGAAGCCTCCCACTCGGTGGACCAACGACCTGGTTAAAGTGACGGGAAGCCGCTGGATGCGGGCAGCGCAGGGCCGGTCGTCGTGAAAATCCTTGGGGGAGGCCTTTGTCCAGCAGTGGACGTCTTTCGGCTGATACGATGATGATGAATAAACAAAACCTGACTGCTTAATGTGTATCCTTTAACACTCAAGGGATCAAGACGAATCTAAAAACACATCGCTCGTCAAAACCTATCAAAATATTTAGGCTACAGTCTCGCCAAATAAACAGAATAAGGTGCACTAGAACATCATCTTTCAATTCTAATGCAATGACACACTGCAAAGGTCGGTGGCTCAAATAGTAACCACTCGGTCCTCCTAACCAGAAGTCCCGGGTACAAATTCGGATGATTTTTTTCAAAACTTACGTAAGTACATATAGTTAATGATTGCTTTAACGGTGAAAGAAAACCGTCGTGAGGAAACCTGCACATCTGATTCCAGATTCGTGCCGTAGGTGTAAATTTGAATACCCTACAAGTGACCACGGGTGATGCTTAGTGCAACACCAGGCAACCGCCAACTATCCCTTGGATAGCACGGTTAATTGTGCCACAATAAAAAAAAAACTGCAAAGGTATATTTGCAATGTCCTTGAAGTTACACGATATTTACTAGACATTCAATTTAATTGACTAAACATCTATACTATTACAATAAATTTAAAAACTTCTCTACAATTCAAAAAAGTTAGTACGAAAAAATAAGGGAAAATTTGAAAAAGTCGATTCTTCTTTTCATCAAAAATTTGAGTGTGTCAATAATATGTCAAAAACATGTGTCAACGATCCAGTCGAGAGTGGTGCACGCAAACTTAAATAATGCCCTATCACTCTCGTCTTAAAGATCCCCAAATTGTAAGAATCAGGAAATACTTGACGCAGGAATGAGAGTGCTATGTGTTAAGCTTGCTCGGATGAGATGAGATAAGCGAGAACTGAAATATTGTCGGCCCTTATCCACTAAATATTTCCTTCGCAAGCTTGTTCATCTTTATCGTTATCAACAGGTTACGAAATTATCAAGATAATTATTTTCTTTGTTAGATAACAGATAATTATCGGCGTTGATTCTTATTTTTTGGCTTTTTATATTTTTACTAAATTTTAAATACAATTCGCCGTATGGCTTCCCAGTTTAGAATAGGGCCATCCTATTTCATCCAATAGGTGTCGTAAGAGCCGACTAAGGCGTCTTTCCGTGACTTGCAGCCAATCTGCAACAACACTGCTATCGCCAACCCGCCTGCCAAGCGTGGCGATTACGGCAAAACCCCCTAATGATCGTCACAAATAAAAAACGACCCCTAGTCCCCGGCGGCTCCGCTATTCCTGGCTCCGGTAGCGGTCAAGGTAACGGCGGGGCATGGAGTGCGAAGAATCCCCGGCAGATGCCAGGCTACCAAAACAAAAGAGACAATCGACACGCAATTTCAATAATGACTTTTCTAATGTAGACATTTTTAATACTACTTTGGGTGCCTTTAAAAGTGCGATTAGAAATAAAATAAACTGTTAAATTAAAAATAGTTGTAAAATTAATATTGTCTCAGGGCTCGTATATTTCATGTTTGATTTTTATTAAGTGGAACTCCAGGTCGTTTTTAATTTAAAATTTATATGTAATACTATATATAAGACTGTTTGTTTCCTAAATTAATAAAATAAAATAAATAAATAAATAAAAGAGCTCTGGCCCTGGCAACCTACAACACGCGCACACTGCGAACCGACGTAAAGTTAACAGAACTCGAGGAAGCATTGAGCATGTTACGATGGGACATCGTAGGATTGTGTGAAGTCCGAAGAGAGGGGGAGGACACCATAATCCTTAAATCCGGAAACCTGCTCTATTTCCGGGAGGGCGACCAACTGTCCGAGGGTGGTGTCGGGTTTCTAGTCCACAAGTCCCTCATTAACAATGTGGTCCGGATCGAGAGTGTTTCGACGAGGGTAGCGTACCTTATTCTCCGAATTACCAAACGGTATTCGCTGAAAGTTATTCAGATATATGCACCGACCGCGCAACACTCCGACGACGAAGTGGAGATCCTATATATAGATATCTCTAGAGCTCTACATAATAGCTCCCGGACCCAATACACCATTGTTATGGGAGACTTTAACGCGAAACTGGGCAAACGAAGTGATGGTGAGCTGAGAGTGGGGCAATTTGGATATGGAGAGAGAAATGCACGTGGACAGCTGCTGGCCGACTTTATGGAGAAGGAGGGCCTCTTTATGATGAACTCCTTCTTCAAAAAGCCTAAACATCGAAAGTGGACATGGTTGCATCCCAATGGCGTAACGAAGAACGAGATTGACTTCATCTTGTCGACGAGAAGGCAAATATTCAATGATGTCTCTGTGATCAACTCAGTCAAAACAGGAAGCGATCACCGAATGGTAAGAGGCACATTGAATCTAAAGACCAAGCTAGAAAGATGTCAACTGATGAAGTCCACCCTCCGACCAGCGCCCATCCAGCTCCAAAACCCCGAGAACTTTCAGCTCGAGCTGCACAATCGCTTTGAATGCCTAGGAGACTGCGAGAATGTGGACCATTATAAACGACAGGTTCGTGGAAATTGTCTAAACGATCGGGTCTAAGTTTTTTAAAACTCGCCGTTCAAACAGAACCAAAAAAATCTCGGACTTCACCAGCAACCTCATGGAAGAAAGACACAGATTGGTTTTGCAGTCCTCTGAAGACGCTACTCAGTATCGGCAAGCAGATCTCTAAGTCTCCAACTTGCGATTTGCGCCACTATAATACAAATTGTATTAAAGAGGCGATTGAGAACAACAAAGGCAAAGTATTCGCGAGAGATCTGTCTGTTGGTCAAAGCCAACTGACCAAGTTGAAGACTGAGGATGGCAGGATCATATCGTCTAAAACTGAGTTGCTGGAAGAAGTTGAGAAGTTCTACGGACAATTGTACACGACCACACGTCTGCCTGTCAACGATCTGGCTAAAGACCTAAGAGCTAGACTTACCCGACACTATACCGAAGATATCCCGGACGTCAGCCTGTACGAGATTAGAATGGCTCTTAAACAGCTTAAAAACAATAAGGCACCGGGTGATGATGGAATTACGGCTGAACTTATGAAAGCAGGTGGAACACCGGTACTTAAAGCTCTTCAGAAATTATTTAATTCCGTTATACTTGAGGAACAAACGCCTAAGGCATGGCACAGAAGTGTGGTCATGCTTTTCTTCAAAAAGGGCGACAATACCCTGCTCAACAACTACAGACCCATCTCACTTCTGAGCCATGTCTACAAACTGTTTTCGAGAGTCATTACGAATCGTCTCGCACGCAGGTTTGACGACTTCCAGCCTCCCGAACAAGCCGGTTTCCGAAAAGGATTTAGTACCATAGACCACATACATACGCTGCGGCAAATTATATGCTTGATGGCCTCAGTAGAGCCTCTCAACAAGTGGGTCTTAGAATGAACATGGACAAGACGAAAATTATGTCAAATTTCCGTGTCATACCTACTCCTCTGAAGGTTGGAGGCTCTATACTCGAAGTTGTTACCGAATATGTATACCTGGGACAAACAGTCCAGTTAGGTAGATCCAACTTCGAGAAAGAGATCAATCGTCGAATCCAACTCGGCTGAGCAGCGTTCGGGAAGCTTCGCAATATCTTTACGTCCCAGATACCGCAGTGTCTTAAGACCAAGGTCTTCGACCAGTGTGTGTTGCCACTTGCCAGTGATGACATACGGAACTGAGACATGGTCGCTTACTATGGGCCTCATAAGAAGGCTCAAGGTCACCCAAAGGGCAATGGAGCGTACTATGCTCGGTGTTTCTCTACGTGATCGAATCAGAAACGAGGAGATCCGTAGGAGAACCAAAGTAACCGACATAGCTCTCAGAATTGCTAAACTTAAGTGGCAGTGGGCGGAGCACATTGCTCGTAGAACAGATGGGGCAGTAATGTTCTCGAGTGGCGACCACGCACCGGAAAGCGTAGTATAGGCAGGCCTCCCACTCGGTGGACCGATGACCTGGTGAAGGTCGCGGGAAGCTGCTGGATGCGGGCAGCGCAGAACCGGTCGTCGTGGAGATCCTTGGGGGAGGCCTATGTCCAGCAGTGGACGTCCTTCGGCTGATATGATGAAATACAAAAATATTATGTAGAAAAAATAAAAAAAATATTTTTAACTTTAATCACGGTTATTAATCAATAATTTCGTTTTTGTGACTTTTTTTTCTGAGTCTGAGCTTTGACGTGTTTTGACACGTCACGAAACGTCAATTCGTGTTCGGATAAACATGGCAAGGCAAAGCGCGAGGCTAGCGTTTTGTCAGAGATAACTTTACTATAGTATTAATGTTTTGTTTGCGATTAATTTAATAATTATAAAGATAATTTTCACCGTTATAATTATCGATAATTATCAATGATAATTATCACTTCGAAACCTGGTTATCAAAAGCAAAAATTGGCCTTAGTTTGTTAATAAACATTCTATGCTATTACTGGACATGGTCATTTTATTATATACGCCTATTCACTGTAGGTATCACAGACAGCCCACTATGCAGAGCGTGAATGGAGGCTGAAGAGACTGCTGCTCACTCCTACTGGACTGCAAGGAGCTAGCACAGTACTGGGTCGTGCACCTTGGCGACGCGAGTTGCTCTAGAAAGTTTTTACGCTACTGGAATTTCTGGTGTAGCTGGATTGGCAGTAAGGCCGACCAACCTTCGCAAAATGGGCACCCAGCCATTGGAAACCAGCCCAACCTTACTATAAATATAACATTTTATGTTCACAGCAACAAGGTTTAATTTTATACCTACAATATGTCTATTTCCGCTCGCTCCTGCAGACTTCTTTCTCGCTCATCAGATTTTTTCGGGTAGACCTTGTAGAAGAGGTGTATCTTGTAGAGCACCGAGTTGTTTATCGACTTCAATCAGTCCCAAATAGCTTAATATTTACGAAACAATTGAATAAAACAAATAAACAAGAGTGAAAATGGTATTCCCATCGACTCGGTTCCATGAAAAAAATAGCTCACGTATCACTGATATCAGCGTTCTTCTTCCAGGGGCTATTTGGGTAGGCTTGGTATGCACAGAGTCGTACACCAGTCCAAAAAACTTAATATCTACATAACAAGAGTAAAAATGTTGCAGTTCTCATTGATTTAGATTCATCATAACAGCTACAAATCGTCCACTGCTGGACAAAGGCCTCCCCCAAGGATTTCCACAACGACCGGTCCTGCGCTGCCCGCATCCATTGGCTTCCCGCGACCTTCACCAGGTCATCGGTCCACCGCGTGGGAGGTCTGCCTACGCTACGTTTTCCGGTGCGCGGTCGCCACTCGAGAACTTTACTGCCCCATCGGCCATCTGTTCTACGAGCTATGTGCCCTGCCCACTACCACTTCAGTTTAGCGATTCTGTGAGCTATGTCGGTTACTTTAGTTCTCCTGCGGATCTCCTCGTTTCTGATTCGATCACGCAGAGAAACTCCGAGCATAGCACGCTCCATTGCCCTTTGGGTGACCTTGAGCCTTCTTATGAGGCCCATAGTAAGCGACCATGTCTCAGTTCCGTAAGTCATCACTGGCAACACACACTGGTCAAAGACCTTAGTCTTGAGACACTGCGGTATTTGGGACGTGAAGATATTGCGAAGCTTCCCGAACGCTGCCCAGCCGAGTTGGATTCGTCGATTAATCTCTTTCTTGAAGTTGGACCTGTCTAGCTGGACTGTTTGTCCCAGGTATACATATTCGTCAACAACTTCCAGTGTAGAGTCTCCAACCTTTAGAGGAGTGGGTGCGCACGGACATTTAACATTATTTTCGTCTTGTCCATGTTCATTTTAAGACCCACTTGTTGAGAGACCTTACTGAGGCCATCGAGCATTGTGCTTAGGTCTTCCATAGTCTCAGCCATGACAACGATATCGTCAGCGAATCGGAGGTGGGATATGTACTCGCCGTTGATATTGATGCCGAGTCCACCCCAGTCCAGAAGCTTTAAAACATCTTCCTGGGCGGCGGTGAACAGTTTCGGAGATATAACGTCTCCCTGTCTCACCCCTCGCTGCAACTGGATAGGTTTCGAGTTCTGGTCCTGGAGGCGAACCGACATGGTGGCGTTTTCATACAGGCACTTCAACACCTCGATGTATCGATGGTCAATTTGGCACCGCTGGAGAGACTGTAGCACAGCCCAGGTTTCGACTGAATCAAAGTCCTTCTCATAGTCCACAAACGCCAAGCATAGTGGCTGATTGTACTCTTCGGTCTTCTGTATAATCTGCCGCAGCGTATGTATGTGGTCTATGGTACTAAAGCCTTTTCGGAAATCGGCTTGTTCGGGAGGCTGAGATTTAGATTAAATTTAAAAAATAGCTCACCTGTAAGGCGTATCACTGATATCAGGGTTCTTCTTCCAGTAATTATTCGGGTAGGCCTTGTAGAAAAGGTGTATTTTGTAGAGCACCGAGTCGTAGTCGATGGAGGCGGCGTCCCACGTGGTGATCAACTTAAGAGTCTTCCAGAAGCACTTGAGGAGGAGGTCCTGGTAGCGCGGGCATTCCGGGTCCGACACACCGATCGACTCGTGCAGGAGGGATATTATTGCGCTGGAAGACAATTAATATATAATAATAAATCATAACAAAGCTAAAAAATAAACAAAACTGCATACGAATATGTACAGTCCAAATATCATTTACGTTTAAAAATCGTCAATATTACGCCTGCTCGACGAGCCAGCGGTCCAATAACGACTTGAAGCCCTTTAGACTGGGGGCATTGTTTATTTTCCGGTAGTAAATAGAGCCCATAAAGTGTGTCGTTTTCCAGACTTAGCAAGTCGGTGAGTTTATGTCACTACATGAGCAACTACTCGCATTCATCGAAGACCAAAACAGTGACGAAACGTTTCGACGCCAACTGAGGAACTTTTTGTTGGATAATGAATTTTATTCAGTAAATGAATTTGTTACAAAAAGTTTTGATATTATTTTATTATTTTTTCTATTACTACAAATTGTATTCTGACATGTATGCACTGTGACGTTTTTATTATCTAATTATTTTTATTTTATCTTATTCTCCTTCACCAGTTCATCGGTCCTCCGAGTGGGGGCGCGCCTACGCTACTTTTTCCGGTGCGCGGTCACCACTCGAGAACTTTACTACTCCAACGGCCATCTTTTCTACGAGCTATGTGCCCCGCCCACTGCCACTTAAGTTAAGCGATTCTGTGAGCTATGTCGTTTAAAATTCTCCTGCAGATCTCCTCATTTCTGATTCGATCGCGCAGGGAAATTCCAAGCATACGAGTAGCTCGCTCCATTGCCCTTTGAGTGACCTTGAGCCTCCATAGTAAGCGACCATGTCTCAGTTCCGTAAGTCATCACTGGTAACACACACTGGTCAAAGACCTTATTCTTGAGACACTGCGGTATTTGGGACATGGTCTATGGTACTAAAGCCTTTTCGAAAACCGGCTTGTTCGGGAGGCTAGAAGTCGTCAAACCTGCGTGCGAGACGATTCCTAATGACTCTCGACCGGTCTCGAAGGACCAGTCATCGTGGAAATCCTTGGGGGAGGCCTTTTTCGGCTGATATGATGGTTCGGTCTTCTGGAAAAACATCACTTGGTCTCATCAATCCCAGCTGGAGATGGAATGGGGTGCGAAAGAGAATCGTGTCGCAATGATCGCGCTACACAAGTGTAACAAGGCGCCAGTCGAGATTTTCGAATTGCTGAAGCCTCTCGGTATAACAAAAAAAATGGTATACCGTACTATCAAATGGTTCAGCGAAACGTCCTCTGTCAAAGACAGACCCCGAATCGGCCGACCGCTAGTTTTCAAAACGCCAACAGCCATCAAAGCTGTAGCTGAGCGAATCAGAAGAAATCCTCTCCGCAAACAGAAAATAATGTCTAGAGAGATGAAAATACCACCAAGAACCATGTCGCGTATCATCAACTAAGGCCTGAAGGTCGGCGCTAACTAACGAAGTACTGGTCACCGAACAGCCGCTCTGCACCCGCATAAGATTAACGAGATCATAGAAGTTGTGGCAGCGGCACGCCAAAGGCGGCTATCGGCGAATCCTTTTTACCGACGAGAAAATTTTCACTGTCGAGGAGAAATTTAACCTCCAAAATGACCGAGTATACGCGCACCGCTCTCGAGAAGCTTCTGAAAAGGTGGCTAGAGTGGAAAGAGGACACCACCTGAAGTCAGTAATGGTTTGGTGGGGTGTGTCGTACGAGGGCGTCACAAAGCTTTGTTTTTGCCAACAAGGCGTAAAAACTAATTTTCAGACCGACATTTTGGTACCCGTCGTCAAGCCACAAACCCAGACATTAATTTCCAACCAGGATTGGACGTTCCAACAGGACTCAGCACCTGCCCACAAAGCGCGAACCTCGCAACGCTGGTTAAAGGATGATTTCCCCATTTTATTGCATTCGAAGATTGGCCCTCAGGCAGCCCAGACCTACCGACTATGGGACGTTTTAGAGGAGAAAGCCTGCTCTTAACCTCATCGCAACGTCGAGTCGCTCAATCGTGATTTGGAGACAGCAGTAGCCTTGATACCTCTAGAAACGCTGCGTGCGGCGGCGGCGGCGATAGACGAGGGCCCGACAGATTGAAAAAGTGTGTGCAAGTTAGAGTCGAATACACTTCGAATGAAACTTATTTTTATTCGATTAATTACATTTATAAAGAATATTTTTAAAATGCATTTTGGTTATTTTTCTGCTTTCACCAAATTATTAGAGTCCATTTCAACAGGGACAGAATTTATGGCTAGACTAGGTACCTATGGGTATCCTTCTGATGTTTGAGAAGTTTACAGCGAGAGTCGTTTCCAATTGAAGATTTTACGATTGTTACGTTTCTGGAATGGACAGATATTTAGTTTTGTATGCGAAAACATATAAGTGGATGTTATTTAAGTAGTCACTGGAGGTTCCGTGTTGCTACAACTAAACCTTCATCATGAATCACTCCGTGTATTGGTAGTTTTTGAGTATATCGCGTTATACAGACAGACGCGTTCAGACATAAATAAATAATTAAATTAAAATACAACAAATATTTAAGGGGGGGCCCCATACACCAAACGTGATTTTTTTGCTCGTTTTTGCTCGATATTGATAACGGCAACAAGTAGACGCTTGAAATATTCAGAGAATATTGAGTTGTATTATTCACTTTAAAAATAAATAATAAGTAAATTAAAATAAAATTAATATGGGCCCCCTGGCTTCCATACAACAAACGTGATTTTATAGATAATGGTACTGAACCCTTTATGCGCGAGTCCGACTCGCACTTGGCCGTTTTTTTTAATACTTATGTTAGTATGTAAGGTCTGTATTTTTGTATTACTTAGTGAATCTACAAATACAATACTGCAAGATCTAGTTTTGTCCCACCCACTTCGACGCAGCAACTGGCTCAGTAACAGCTTCGCACTCACCAGAGCATGGGCGTGTGCTGGCTGCGCTCGAGCAGACGCACACACACGTTGTTGAGCACGCGCGCGAGCCGCTCGACGTCGCCGCCGCCCGCACAGCCCGCGCCCAACACGCGCAGCAGCTCGCTCAGCAGTGAGCTCAGCGCCGACTCGCCCACGTGCGCGCCGCATCCGCCCGTCTCGTAGAACTGCAACATCAACGTAAACACACTATCGAAATACGTTCCACTCACTAAGTTCGCTTTTGTTACGCTTGCCGCGAAAAAGTAATGTCTCTTTTTCAAGCTTAGCGTTAGAACGAGACTAATTATTCATTTTCTCGCGTTGCAAGCACTAAACTTAGCAAAGATCCTGTATCTTTAACAGTGGTTGAACGTGTTGAGCGTGCCCGAGAGTCTTGCAAGCGGAGAGCATATGCTACGCGTCAAGAGGCCCGCCAAGAGCCGCTGCTCGTGCGCCACCAGCGCGGGCCTGAGTGACTGTGACCTTAGTGACTGACCGTGTTGAGCGTGCCCGCGATGTACTTGTAGGCGGAGAGCGTCTGCTGCGAGTCGTGCGGCCCAGTGCGCAGCAGCCGCACCTGCGCCGCCACGGATGCGATCAGCCGCTGCTCGTGCGCCGCCAGCGCGGGTCCGCGACCCGAGACGAGCACGCCCGAGATGTGCGACAGGGCACGGATCGCCACCTGGGTATATAGATAGTATCAGTTTTATTAGTATTCAACACAACCAAGAGATAGGTTGTATTATTTTTTGTTTCTCTTTTCATATATTAATAACAACAATAATAAAACCGAATAACATAAAAAAACCTGAGTTTCAATAGCTTCATCCTGCCATATTGTTTATTGATAGATAGAGTACACTTTATTGCCCTACATACATAGAATACAGAAGACAAAGGACAGTCGTATCTGTATAATAAAGAAAGCTCGCATTTTGCAACAATTTTTATCCCGCCGCTCCAACTGCGGGTCTTCACCGAGTGTGACATCACTATACTGCAGTTTGAATCTATCTGAACTCACGTTAACGTCAGGGCTGGCGATGGAAGGATGATGTCACCGGACACCGCCTCTGTAGGTGCCATGGGCGACATCAGCGCGTGTGACGTGAATAACTGTAATGCAATATGGCGCCATGGGCATCATCAGCGGGTGTGAAGTAACTTTTTCTTTTGCAGTATAAACCCATTTGCAAACTCACATTGACGTCGGGCCTAGCGATAGAGTGGATAATGTCGCTCAACCCGCCTATGTAGGCGCCATGGGCGTCATCAGCGGGTGTTAATAAGCCCTTGGTATCATCTCACCCGATGGTAAGTGACGATGATGCCGTAGATGGAAGCGGGCTTATCAAGATTCTCCAACGCAATGGGGATCTGGCTATCTATCTTCAAGCCGGAACACATCAATGCTATTAACATTGATGTTTGGCGGCAAGACTTAGATAAGATGGTGGTAGCTAGCCAGGCCGGCTATGAAAATGCCCTACAGCGTATGCGTCATTAGCGAATGTGACGTGACTATACTGTAATATTAACCTATTTGCACACTCACGATGACGTCGGGGCTGGCGATTGAGTGGATAATGTCGCCGAACCCGCCTGTGTAGGTGTTTTTAGCGAGTGTGACGTGACTAAACTGTAATATTAACCTATTTGCACACTCACGATGACGTCGGGGCTGGCGATTGAGTGGATAATGTCGCCGAACCCGCCTGTGTAGGCGCCATTAGCGAGTGTGACGTGACTATACTGTAATATTAACCTATTTGCACACTCACGTTGACGTCGGGGCTGGCGATTGAGTGGATAATGTCGCCGAACCCGCCTGTGTAGGCGTCATTAGCGAGTGTGACGTGACTAAACTGAAATATGAACCCTTTTGCACACTCACGTTGACGTCGGGGCTAGCGATTGAGTGGATGATGTCGCCAAGTCGCGAGTCATCGCCTGGCCCTGATTGTGTGTGCATCATAGGCGTCATCAGCGGATGTGACGTGACTATACTGTAATATTAACCTATTTGCACACTCACGATGACGTCGGGGCTGGCGATTGAGTGGATAATGTCGCCGAACCCGCCTGTGTAGGTGTTTTTAGCGAGTGTGACGTGACTAAACTGTAATATTAACCTATTTGCACACTCACGATGACGTCGGGGCTGGCGATTGAGTGGATAATGTCGCCGAACCCGCCTGTGTAGGCGCCATTAGCGAGTGTGACGTGACTATACTGTAATATTAACCCTTTTGCACACTCACGTTGACGTCGGGGCTAGCGATTGAGTGGATGATGTCGCCGAGTCGCGAGTCATCGCCTGGCCCTGATTGTGTGTGCATCATAGGCGTCATCAGAGGATGTGACGTAAGACGCGGCGGGGATGTTGTAACCATACTGTAAGCGAGCACAAAAAAAATTAAAACGAAGTCACGTTTAGTGTAGATAAGTCACATTGAATTTATCTTGTCGTTCCCTTCATCAATAATATTTTATCTCCATTTTTATAGTATTAGCATCGCAGCGTTTTTCTCGCGCGAAGGGGGACAATGAGGCAATGTATCGATTCGCCATGGTTGAGACACCATGTGCAGGAAACCACACATAATTTAATTTTATTAAATAAGCATTTTTGTATGGACCCGATGCGACGCAGTGCCGCACGGGCAGTTCACGTTAGGACATAGCAAGCGCTCCGCGTGTATTCGCCGTAATCTTATAGTATATAAAAATGAATCTCTATTTTCCTTGGTCATCGCATCACGCGTGAACTGCTGGACCGATTTCACTAATTCTTTTTTGTTAAGTTCGTTATTGTCAGGAGGTTATTTCTTATATAGGGTAGGGTAGTGTAGTGCAGGGTAGGATAGGGTAGTGTAGTGTAGGGTAGGATAGGATAGGGTAGGGTAGGGCAGGGTAGGGTAGGGTAGGGTAGGGCAGGGTAGGATAGTGTTGTGTAGTGTAGGGTAGGGCAGAGTAGGATAGGCTAGGGTGGGGTAGTGTAGTGTAGGTAGGGTAAGGTAGGGTGTGTAGTGTAGTGTAAGGTAGTACGAAGTTCGCCGGGACAGCTAGTAAATAATAAACATCAATTCTTTTATCAATTCTACACAACATCAAAAGTGGTACTGGGTAACAACAGCAGCCCATACACACCACACCTTTTTCGCGGTGTCCACTCATGCTACCCGGTGCAGGCGTTGGTTTGGTTAATGATGAGGCTTATGATTATTCCACTGACGTATGTCTTAGGGGAACAGCAGCAGCGCGTGATGAGACGCCGCAGCGGCTAGCAAGAGCTCGTCGAGGAACATGACATCGAACTCGGTTGAGCACACGGGCATACTGTGTGTATACTGACTTGATTCTCGGAGGCGGCTGCGCGCGGCGCGGCACCGCAGCGGCCGGCAAAGGCTCGTCGAGGAACTTGATATCGAGCTCGGTGAGCACTGCGCGCGTCACCGCGGGTACGGCCGCATCCAGCTGTGCGATCAGCGCGGGGTCCAGCCCGAATGGACCTGACACCACCTTGGGCTCCGCCACCGCCGCTGGCGCCCTGTGCACATGTCTTTTTATTTTAGTATTATTTTTGTATCCAGTATTTATTTATTTTACTTGGTATATAAAGTTCTATTGAGTTTGTATGCTTTTTTTTTTATTCACAATTGGTAAATCGCTGTAAACAATCTTTTAGTTTCCTATTTAATAACCTTATTATTTTAAAAAAATGAGTACGTATGACTACATCTTACCTGATGGAAAGTAATGATGCAGTCGAGGATGCAACACGCAAATTAAAATGATGCCTATTCTTTATTGCTTTGAAGGTACCCAAATTTAAGAATCACTGACGCAGCAGTCAAGGAGTCTCACTCCTTCGCTGTCCGCGTAATAAATGAAGAAGCGTAACACTACTAGGAGTGTACAATAAAAAGTGATTATCAGTATCTTTTTTTTAACTCTAAAATTCCCTTTCTAAAAAATCTTCTTCCTGATCCCTTGAAAAATCGTATACGGCGGCGACTACTGCATTATCAGCTTCAAATTTCTGGTCCTTGAGATGTTCCTTTAACCGCGGAAATAGGTAGGAATCACTAGGATCAAGGTTTCGGTGAGTATGGAGGATGTTCCATCAATTCGAAGCTAGTTTCTTGGATGGCACAACTCCGGACGTGTGCGCGGGGGCGTTACCTTGGTGAAAAATTTGTCCTGCGTAAGTTCCCGTAATATAGTGGCTCAATGATTAAGGTATTCCGATCATAACCACCCCTTGGCTGTCCCAGAAAAGAAAGACCATGATCTTCGCGCGGATGGAATCGTCTTAAATTTCTTCAGAGTAGGAGATGATGGTCTCTTCCAAGTCATGGATTGTTTTTTCGTTTCCGGGTCATAATGGTGGAGCCAAATTGAGCTAAAAATTGAGTGCGAATTTGAGTGAGTTTGCCTACATCTTACCTGATGGTAAATGACTATGTAGTCGAAGATGGTACACGCAAATTCAAATAATGCCAATTAACTTTCGCCTTGAAGATCCCTAAATTGTAAGAGTCGGGAAACAGGCTCAGGCGAGGATGTCCACTCCGTCACTGTTCGCATAGTAAATGAGGAAGCGTAACGCTTCGTGCGTATAGGCTGAATATCAACAACAAAGGGGTGGAACCTCTCCCTGCTTACTTATTAAACTTACTTGTTGAACTTACTAAACAAAGTTCGTTTACAATCTATAAACATGGGGCCCCCCACTTTTGGGGCACAGGTAGCTTCCCAAACACGAGAAGTCTACACACGAGGGCTGAAGGTTGTAGGACTAACGGCGAAACCCGCATTTAAAAGCTTTTCAAGCCGCCTATGAGGCATCTGACTCGGCTTAACGACTATCATCTAGTGATAGCGACAAGCACCAACAACGGCTTAAGGTGCCTTGCGAAGCACGGTTACGATCTAGAATAATTAAAAACGCTAAACACGTTAAAAAACAGACTTCCATTGCAACAACTTCGAACAATTTTGCATAGTTATTTTTGTCTTTTGTTAATTTTCTAATAAAGTACTACACTGATTTTGATAAAATTTATATGGGACCACACGGGAAGCACTAGCTTTCCAATAAAAAAATAATCATCAAAATCGGTTCACCCAGTCAAAAGTTCTGAGGTAAAAACCATAAAAAAACATACAGTCGAATTGAGATCCTCCTCCTTTTTAGATGTCGCTTGAAAATGCCACCAACAGTCAAATCCAGGTAATGACCGTACGTCAGGGCAGTTAGCCTGCGTAATCGACCCAAGCACGCAAGTCGCACGGAGGCTGCTTCTAAACGAAACATTCCTTGTAAACTCGATGCAGTACTCACGCGGCGACAGGCGACGGCGCGGGCTCTTCCTCTTCGTCCTCGTAGTCGCCGGTGGGCGGCGTGTCCACGGATATCTCGCGCCGCGCCGGCTCCTCCTGCCAACAACGGTTCACTAACTGTTACATAAAGTTTGCAAACTTCTACTTTTCCAGTTTATATATGTGTGTAACAATTTTAACTTGTACTACTTTTTAATGAGTATACTCTAATGTGTTTAGTGGGAGCTACGCGGGTAGTAAGGACGGCCGCTGGAGCATTACCTCTCGTATATCTACCAAATATGCTAAACTACCAGGTTTATGATATAGCGTCCCCACTTTCCTACCCCTTGGGCATACAGTGAGGGCCGCTATTCCTGCCAACACCATAAGGTGAAGACAAGGACCAGTTACGGTAGGTCTTGGCGGCAAGACGCTTGTCCCGGTACTCTGCAAGGCGAGTGCCTCGTGAAAGAGAACCACTACCTACTGTCCAGGTAGGTCCCGGAGCTGTAGGCACGCTCACCTCCCGCGGCTTTCGCTGATGGCGGTTCGATTCCCGCTCGGGACGCCAGAGAAGCTGGCTCCCACATATCCGGTGTGGTACCGGAGCTGTAGGCGCGCTCACTTCCCCTCGCTTATCGCACCTGTCCAGACTTACTCCTACACGGCTGGATCGGCCGGAGCAGTAAAATTCTCGCCAAGTTACACTAGTGTGTAACAAACCTCAATGGGCTGCACAGTAGGCTGCAGCGGCTTGCCGGAGGCGGACAGCGGCACCAGCATGGAGCGGCGCGCCTCCGCGCTGCGGCTCTTACTCGCGCGCTTGATACGCTCCTCCAGCAGTGACAGGTCCTTGTCAGAGATCTGCAAAAAAAAATATAACGTTACTGAACTTGGCTTGGATAAGGCCGGAGCGCACGAAGGCGAAGGTCAAGGTTGAACGTGAAAATGGAAAAACTATTCTCCCAGAGGTTTGAGCTAATTGATATTTGCTGAACTTGGCTTCGATAAAGGCCGGAGAACACGAAGGCGAAGGTCAAGGTTAAACGTGAAAATGGAAAAAAAATTCTTTTTTTATACACAATTGGTAAGCCCTAGGCATCATCTCACCTGATGGTAAGTGACGATAATGCAGAAGATGGAAGCGGTTCACACGTTGGATAAGGCCGGAGCACACAAAGGCGAAGGTCAAGGTTAAACGTGAAAATAGAAAAACTATTCTTCCAAAGGTTTGAGCTAATTGATATTTGCAGAACTTGGCTTAGATAAAGGCCCGGGAACACGAAGGCTGTACGAGCACGCACATTAAGGATTATTTTCCGCTAATTTTATAATAAGTATTTTAGCTGACATTGCAAACTCATACATCGCCCGCCGTCATTCACTTAGTGCAATAAAGACGCTTGACAAGAGCACACACGTTTTACATACAAACTCTCCTGCCGTCCTGCACTCATACAAACCACATACATCGTTCGGGGACCAGCCCGAACATTTTGGTCCTTCGGTCCTACAGTGTGACTTCCAGTTACCTACGGTTGCGTTCGGTTTGCCGGCCTCCCACCAGCGGGTCTCACCGGCAGATTGAGAAGCGCTCTACGATATCGTAGGTAAGCTGAGGTTACAGTGAAACCTACAAACCAGCAACAAGTGAAACAGTCCACTATATTTTTTTGGTGATAACGATTGCGCTGTCTGAAACCTTCGAACAAACTACAACAATGGAGGAACTATTTCAGCGTCAGGAGATCATCGCCGAGAGCATAAGAAAAATTTTTACAAACCTGAAAAAGGATTCTGCTGATCGAAAAACAATTGACTACGCCAACACAAGGCTAGCCACACTCAACAATCATTGGCAAGAATTCGGGAAAAACCACATTAAGTTACAAAAATATGAAGACAAGACACACAGCTACTTCACGACAAATGCGTTTGAAAAACTGGAACAGCAGTATGATGTGACAAGTGCGATTCTACGTGGAATTATTTCTGGAGCTTCGCAAGAACCCTCAGTACCTGCAAAGGCTTTGGAAGAAAAAGGTATGATGTCAAAAAGTGATGAGCTAATCAAGCAGCAAGGTACAAATTTCCGTGCTTTTATGAGAGTCATTAAAAACATACAACTTAATGACATCTCTAAAAAGTGGGAAATAGAAGACAAACTACAAATGCTACAACAACGCTGGAAGGTAATTGATGATGTCCACTGGCAAATTGACTACTTACTTATTGGATCTGACGTGGACTACGAACAAGATTTTGCTAAACATGAAAACCTCTTCGAAGATACGAAAAGGAATTTACACCAAAAACTTCTTGCATCTTCTCACCGGCACCAGTCACTTCCAAAAATTGAAATACCTACGTTTTCTGGGAACTACACTCAGTGGCCAACATTTATGGATTTGTACTCAGAAGCAATCCATAAGAATCCAACATTGACAAAAGCACAGAAAATGCAACATTTAAAAGGAAAACTGAAAGGTGAACCTGAGCGCCTGGTCCAACCCCTAAACATATCTGCTGAAAACTATGACACCTGTTGGGAACTTCTAACCCACAGATACAACAACATACAACTACTTTTTACCAAACAAATTCAAATATTCATGAACCAACCTTCTATACACAAAAATTGTTCCAATGAACTGAAGCGCCTGCATGACGTCAGCCTGGAAACCATACACGCTATCCATAATCTAGGGGTCGATACTACAACGTGGGACCCTATTTTGGTACACATTCTTACCGAAAAAATGGATTCCGACACCTACGCGGCTTACATGGAAACAAGAAAAGCCCCAAGGTCGTTACCTGCGTTTGACGAGCTGATGGGATTTTTGGAGTGCAAGTTTACTGCATTGGAACCTATTACAAGGCGAAACCGACCAACTACGTCCGGAAAATTAGAACAGACCCATAACAAGGAATTTTCTGCCAAGTTTTTGCCGAATCGTGGAAACTTCACAAATCCAACTCCAAAAACATTTCATGTAAATACTGAGAGAAGCTGTCCAATTTGTAAATCAGATCATTTATTGGTTTACTGTAAAGAATTCCAGAACATGCCGCCGGAAACTAAATTAAGGTCAATTTCGCAACATAATATTTGCCGAAACTGCATGTACTGCCACAATGGAAAACAATGCAATTCTAGTAAGCGGTGCCGAGTTTGCAATAAGCCTCACCACACGACACTACATGACATTATTATTCACGAGCAATTGGAAAAAATAATGCCTGTAAATATGACACCGACTACGTCAAGGTATACGCCGCCGCCTGCGCCGGGTAGTACGCCACGAAAATCAAATCACGTGGCGGGAAATTACGAGGTTTTACTTGCAACTATGGAAATATATGTAAAGGCAGCGGATGGAACTCCAATGAAAATGAGAGCCTTATTAGATCAAGGATCACAGATTAACTTGATCACAGAGTCAGATGCACAGCGTCTCGGCCTCCCGAGACGTAAAAACAACTCAACAGTGTCCGGAGTAGGTATCTCGGACAACAAGAGCAAAGGAATAATACAACTGGAATGCGATTCGATATACGGTGACTATACATTCACTACAGAAGCACTGGTGATGCCGAAGTTGCTAAACAACTTGCCAAACTACACTTTTAAAAAACAGGAATGGCCACATCTACTTAACATTAATCTAGCGGACTCCAATTACAACATTTCAAGATCCGTGGACATTCTACTGGATGCTGGAGTCTATGCTAAAATTATCATGAATGGAATATTGCGAGGACCTTCACAAGCCCCGATCGCACAGCAAACAAAGTTGGGGTGGGTTCTGCTCGGCAATTTCCAAACATTCAACTGCCATGCTGTTCTAAATGACATTGAAGAAATATCTCAATTCTGGGAAATGGAAGAAATTTCTGAGAAAACATCAATCTTTACACCAGAAGAGGAGTACTGCGAAACACTCTATCAAAATACAACACAAAGAAACTCAGAGGGGCGATACGAAGTGCGCATCCCCATGAAACCAGGTTTTGAGAAACATTTGGGGCCGTCAAAACCACAGGCGGTGGCCCAATTCAAACAAATCGAAAAAAGACTAGCCAAGGACACCAATCTGGCTGACAACTACAAAAAATTCATAAATGAATATTTGGAGCTGCAACACATGAAAGAATGTACATCACCATGCGAACCCAGCTGCTTTCTGCCACACCATGGAGTAATGAAACTTGACTCTACTACAACCAAACTTCGCGTTGTTTTCAATGGGTCCCAAAAAACGAAATCGGGCTACAGTCTCAATGAACTTATGGAATGCGGGCCTAACCTTCAACAAGACCTGCAATCAATGATCCTACGCTGGAGAGGATTTCAATACGTTTACACAGCTGATATCGAAAAATTTTACCGGCAGATCTTAGTACAAGAGACATACCAACACCTCACAAAGATTGTATGGCGCAATACCGTCGATGACGTCATTAGAGAGAATCAATTTTGTTCTGTGACATACGGCTTAAAATCCTCCCCGTACCTAGCGATGCGAACAATCAAACAACTGATAAGGGATGAAGGTTATCGGTTCCCTCTCGCTGCAAACATCTTGGACAACCAGCTCTATGTCGACGATTTACTAGGCGGAAGTAATGACATTTTGGAAGCTAAAGAGACACAAAAACAGCTGATTAACATCCTAAAAACAGCAGGCTTCAATCTTCGAAAATGGGCCAGTAACGACTCAAGGTTACTCGAAGACCTGTCACAAGATTTAATAAGTCAAAACATGATTGACTTTACCCATGCCGAAACAAATAAAACACTGGGAATCACGTGGAATCCGTGCACGGATCAGTTTACATTCAAACAAACCATACCTACACCTTCAAACAAAGAAGAAAATTACTTAATAACAAAGCGAACATTACTATCGGATTTATCAAAAATCTATGATCCGATGGGCTGGCTATCTCCAGTTACAATGAAGGCAAAAATCATCTTCCAACAAGTCTGGACCTTAGCTACTGGTTGGGATGACCCCCTCCCCCAAAACATTCAAAAGGAGTGGCAAACATTTAAACAAGATCTCCTGTGCATTAAGAATATAAAAATAACACGTTGGATGGGAAACACTAACCAGCCCTTTGAACTACATGGCTTTTGCGATGCTTCCGAAAAGGCGTACGCATGCGTGATCTACTGTAAAAGTTTGGATAAAAATGGAGAACATATGATAAGACTCGTGGGCGGAAAAACAAAACTCGCCCCCTTAAACAAAACAATAACATTGCCCAGATTAGAACTATGTGGGGCCCTACTATTATCAAAACTTATGAAAAAAGTCATAGAGTCACAACGCGTTCAGACAGTTCAAATTAAAATCCATGGTTGGACTGACTCTATGGTCGTACTTGGATGGATACAAGGAGATGTCTCAAGGTGGAAGGCATTCGTGGCAAACAGAGTTAAAACAATAGCAAGCAACATGCCATTGGGATGCTGGAGACATGTGAAATCTGAAGATAACGCTGCCGACTGTGCAAGCCGAGGGCAACTTCCATCTCAATTATCAACAAATAAGCTATGGTGGAAGGGACCGTCATGGCTGAAGAAAGAAGATATTCCTATGGAAAAACAAACATTTGAAATCCCGACAGAAGAGATCAAGAAACAAACGTGTACTGCACAAAAAATGTCATCTCCATTGATTGAGGAACTTCTAAACAAACACAGCTCTATGGCTCGACTCGTGCGCGTACTCGGCTGGGTATCGCGTTTCATTCAGCGGACACGACGCGATGCAAATGCAACCTTAACTGCCTATTGAACAAAGTCGGAGATAGAAACAGCACATAACATTATTGTTAAATCAGTACAAAGTAACTACTTTTGCAATGAGATAGGGAAGCTACGAAAAGGTTTGGAAGTTAGTTCAAAAAGTCATATTTTGAGTTTGAACCCCTTTTTAAACTCGGAAGGAATCTTGAGAGTCGGGGGCAGATTGCAACAGTCAAACTTAACCGACTCACAAAAACACCCCATTATACTGCCAAACAACGACAAGTACAAAAACAAGGCTTGCTACGTATTAAACTGCCTCGGACACCAACAGAATAACAATCGAGAAGGCAGACGCAAGACCAGATCTTTAGAAGATGGAACCGGTGGTGACTGCAGCGAAGTGGTCGCAGCCGCGCCGCCGCCGATGCCGCCGCCACAACCAAACATGCGGAGCAAGATGGACAAGGCTACTTCACCTTCTACAGATCATTGACCTTATTACTTTGTTACTGTTGTTTAGTTTTAGTTTTATTTCTTAAATTCGGCAGCAATGTACGAGCACGCACATTAAGGATTATTTTCCGCTAATTTTATAATAAGTATTTTAGCTGACATTGCAAACTCATACATCGCCCGCCGTCATTCACTTAGTGCAATAAAGACGCTTGACAAGAGCACACACGTTTTACATACAAACTCTCCTGCCGTCCTGCACTCATACAAACCACATACATCGTTCTGGGACCAGCCCGAACAAAGGCGAAGGTCAAGGTTAAACGTGAAAATGGAAAAACTATTCTTCCAAAGGTTTGAACTAATTGATATTATAAGTCAGCAACACGAATTTAGTTACCACAACCAAAACGGGCGGCGCGGCGGGCGGCTCGCCACATTATTTATTATATTACATTCTCGATTAGCTGTCAGGCAGTCCTAAATATGTATTTTTTTTATTCACATTTGGTAAGCCCTTGGCATCATCTCACCTGATGGTAAGTGACGATGATGCCGAAGATGGAAGCGGGCTTACCAAGATTCCCCACTGCAATGGAGAACTGGCTATCTTATCTTCAAGCCGGAACACTTCAATGTTGTTAACACTGATGTTTGGCGGCAAGACTTAGATAAGATGGTGGTAGCTAGCCAGGCGGGCTTAGAAAATGCCTTAACACCAACCAAACCGAGTCTTACTAGTTGACCCCGCCGGAATCGAACCCGCGTCCTCCTTATTTATTTCACTACAGATATCTCTGTATTCCCTTGAAGCTAGGCAAAAGAAAGATGAACGTGCTTACCTGCCCAATCATCTTGTAGACCTTCTCGCCCTCTAAGAAGTAGGCCCCAGCGACGCAGTTGAGGGCCGCGCTGCGCACCGCATTGTCGCGGTCTCCGATGTGTCGCGCCAGCTCACGCAGGGCGCCTCCGCCGGAGGAAAGCACGGTAGACCCGTACGTCTCGATGAGGTGGCAGATACACTCCAGGCATTCTACACGAAACAAAATAATCAAGTATGTTTAATCCTTACTAATATCATAAATGTGTTTGTTTAATAAAACCAATCTTTATGAAATTTAGCACGCAGATAGCCTGTGTCACGGAGAAGGACATAGGCTGCTTTTAATCCCGGGAAAATAGCATAATCTGATGCAGTTCCTGAGGGAACTAAAAAAATGCTCGATTGTTGTGATTTTTTGCACAGAGATGGTTGAGTTGATGAAACGACATAATTTACTAATCACCCTTAAAGACAGTCATAAAAACGATGTCCACGCGGGCGGAGCCGCGGGAAAAAGCTAGTGCATATATATTTTCTTTACATAGTTATTGTTCAGCTTGTATGTGCAACTGACCATACCTAACGTAGGTACCACTTGCTAATCAGCCACCACTGTAACCACGTCTACTGCTGGACATTTGAGTTGAGACAGTTGAGCGTCGGTGGCGCAACGGTAAGAGCTGCTACCTCCTATCCGGGAGGTCGTGGTTCGAGTCCTGCCACGTACCAATGTGTTTTCGTATTTCGATTTCATATGTACATTTATCCGACGATCTTACGGTGAGGGAAAACATCGTTGCACACACCTGCGAAGAAACTCGAAGGTTGTGTGTGAAGTTGACCAACCCGCACTGGGCCCGCGACTAAGGCCCGATCGCCCTAATTAAGGGTAGGCTCGAGCCTCTTGATGGGGGACGTATACATGAGCTGATATGACTGCTGCACATAGGCCTCCTCCGAGTTGGGAGGATTGCCATAATCGCCACGCATGCCAGGCGGCTTGGTGATTGACGTGTGCAATGTGGTGGCACAGTACGCGGAAATGATGCTGCTGCCCATCCTCCGGTTTGTTTCCTCAGTCGCCTCTTACGAAACCTTCGGGAGGAAATGGGGTGGTACAGGGATGACGAATGCTAGTCATCTGAGTTACTTTTTATCATCTGCTAAAAACGACATTTTGTTCTAAAATGTTTGAAATACCTAGGCGTGACGTCATAGTTTAGCAGCGTCATTTACGTACTCATTTTGTGATTTTGGTGAATTAAAAATCGAAGACTTGATGGAAAACAAAACGAGTAATGTTTTCCGCAGTTTAAGTAGGAGGGCAATTTAGTGATCAAGAGTTCATAACTTATTTCTGATGCTGTGATCATCCCTATTCTAGGGCCGTATCACAGCGCATCATTTACTTGATTTTTAACAATACATAACTCGGCTAACTTCGAATAGCAATAGTTCCTTCCTCCTCAAAACTCACCAGCCCGCTGGCGCGCGTTCTTGGACTTGAGCCCCTCCATGAGGTAGCCGAACAGCTTGGTGACGGAGTATACCACGCAGATCTGCTTGAACAGCGCTTTCACGCCGTTGCGCACCGTGTCCTTAGGGTCTCCCACCTGATAATACCGAATATATTACAAATATGTACATATAGAACACATAGGGTACCAACGGGAATCTATTACTAAGCCTACTGTGATATCTTTTCTTGCCTATATTTTCGCCTAGATGCACCTTCTTTCCTAGCCAGTCCTTCCCCGACCGCCGAGCGATTCAGTTTTCTCCCACGCACTTTGTAAAAAGCGATTTTATTAAAAATCCAATTACAACTAAGTTTTTTAATACAAATCCGTCTAACACTACGCAGAATGTCTATCCATTTAAAATGCTGTATCTTTAAACCGTAATATCATAGGTAGCCGGCTGAAATTACAAGAGTATGTGTTGCTCGCTTTGGTCCGCAGATTCCTGTCCACACGTGTTTGAGAGTCTCCGCTGTATGACACTTTCTCTTCAATGCAAACTTGGTTATAGCGCTCTCCTGGTCTTCTGTAGACTCTTTGTCTCCCATCGTGCTTGTATATCATGAATATCGACTCGTCCGAAAACATAACTATTGACCAGTCACCGAGAGTCCAATTCATGTAAGCGTAACTCAGCCTTGAATTTCGATGCTGCCTTTCGAGTTTTGGACCATTGGCGGGTCTAAATGGCTTCAAGTTTGCTTCAGCAAGACGCCGCCTGACTGTACACGTACTCGGATTGCTCCCTCCAGCACGTAGAAAATGATTTTTTTAATTCAACAGCCGTTTGAAATCGATTTCTCAATATTGTTGACACTATAATATATCGATCCTCCCGCGCGGTCGTGCAACTTGTTCGGCCTGTTCCTGGTCCACGAATATTGGGTCCAGTCTCTTCAAATCGCTGGAGCACTCTTTGAACGATTGATAGCGAAACACCAACAGTTCTCGCAGTATAACACTGACTGCGCCAGTCTTTTTTTTTATATATTTATTATCAGAAGGTACACAAACAGAAATGTAAGAATATACGAAACAACAATTCTTAGGTTATGAATAACTAAATACATTCCAATAACGTGTCCCGCAAATGGGTAACAAACAAATAAACAAAGGCAGATTCCGTGCAATAAGTAAATACCTAATACAAAGATAAAAAGAAATCGTGCAGAACACATGAGTAAGTTCAGTGAATGAGTAAATACTTAGATATATATTAAACGATATCACTAGAGAGATATTTATGTTACAAGTGACACAAAACAGTTGTTACTAAAGGTAATAAAAATGAGGTGACATAAGCTCGCGCACTGCACTCCCTCGAAAAGTCATAGAATCGTTGTCCACGCGGGCGAAGCCGCGGGAAACAGCCAGTAAGATATAAAATGTACACACACATACATAGATACATACATACACACACACATATACATTATTATTTACAATTCGTGTTGTCTTCTTTTAATAACACATTTATTTTGTGTTTATATTTAAGTAAGCTATCGCAGAACGGGTCTAATTCTGTAAACAGCTCATTGTATCTATTACACATACGGGATAAGGGTGAACGTTTACCGCTATTGGTACGGCACACAGGAAGTGAGAACAGGGGCTTTGATCGAAGTATCTTATAAGGTACACGAAAATCAATACTGCTAGTGATCTCAGGACAGTCGATTTGGTTGTTAAGAATTTTGTATAGAAAGGTTGCTTCAAGTTGAATACGTCGTTTTTCAAGAGTAGTCATACTAAACTTTTTTAGCAATTCAGGATATTTACCATATTTACCGCAACATCTGTAGCTTACCATTTTCAAATACTTGTATTGTACCCTTTCTATAGAGTTTACATACACTTTATAATGAGGGTCCCATATAAAGGCAGCATATTCCAATACAGGTCTTATAACTGTCATTCATTCATTCATATCAGCTCATATACGTCCCCACCAAGGGGCTCGAGCCTACCCTGAATTAGGGCGATCAGGCCTTAGTCGACCACGCGGGCCCAGTGCGGGTTGGTCGACTTCACACACAACCTTCGAGTTTCTTCGCAGGTTGTGTGCAGGTTTCCTCACGATGTTTCCTTCACCGTAAGAGCGTCGGATAAACGTACATATGAAATCTAAATTCGAAATTACATTGGTACGTGGCAGGTTCAAACCACGACCTCCCGGACAGTAGGCGGCGGCCCTAGCCGTTACGCCACCGACGCTCTCATAACTGTCATAAAGAGATATAAATAAGTATTTGGATTTTTAAAATCGATTGCACTTCGAGAAATAAAGCCAAAGAGTTGAAAAGCTTTATTAACAATATTTGTTATGTGACTATCAAGTATAAGTTTTGAGTCAAGCATTACCCCCAGATCTCTTACAGATTCCACCTTTCGAAGACACGTATTATTTAATGTGTAATTATGTCTAATTGTATTTCGTTTTCTGGTGAAGCTTATAGAATTACATTTAGAAAGACTAAGGTGTATCTTATTATTAAAACAAAAAGTATGTAAAGAATGAAGATCTGACTGGAGTAAAGCACAGTCTTGCATATTACTGATAATTCTGTAGATTTTCAAATCGTCTGCATAGAGTAAAAAGTCTGAATGCTTTATATATGTTGCTAAATCGTTAATGTAGATCACAAATAAAAATGGGCCCAAAATGGAGCCTTGGGGCACGCCTGACGTCGCCACGAATGGTTCAGATTCGTAACCGTTTACTACAATTTTCTGTTGCCTTTTATGTATATATGAGGAGAACCACCTTAAAAGGGATCCCTTGATACCATTATAAGCCAGTTTCTCAAGTAGTATCACATGATCTACTTTGTCGAAGGCCTTTTTGAAGTCGGTATATACACAATCGACTTGTTCACCATTGTCTAGCGCTCGAAATAATGCTGAAGTGAATACTGTTAGATTGCTAGTAGTGGAGCGGTTTTTGACAAAACCATGCTGTTGTTGGATAATATTTTTTTCTAGAAGAGGATAAAGTATTTTGTGCACCAACTTTTCGAAGACCTTCGACAAAGCAGACAAGATTGATATAGGCCTATAATTGTCCACCAGGGCACGACTACCGCTCTTAAATACTGGCGTTATATTAGCAACCTTCCAAGTAGAAGGGAAGATACCTTCTTTAATACTTTTATTGAATATAATGTATAAAGGAAACTGTAAGGTGTCAGCAGTTTGTTTTAAAAAATGGGGGTGAATACGATCCGGCCCAGCACCTTTAGCGTTGTCTAGCGATGCAAGTTCTCTCCGAATATTGTCGAGTGTTATATGTATTGCGGATATGGAAATACTATTGTTATAAGTGTCATTAGGTGGATCAAAGGAATCTAGATCAGAAGGTTCGTAGACTGATTTAAAAAAATCTGAGAACATATTGCATATTAGCTGTGGATCCCTTGTAGTATCATTGTTGAAGGTCATTTTATCAGGATAATTGTTTTTACTAGCTTTTTTACTATTTACGTACTGCCAAAAGAATTTAATATTTTTTTTAATATTTTTTTCCGTGTAATTTTAGTAATTTTTATAAGTGATTTTTAATTTTTTTTAAACCTGCATCTGTACATAGAGAAGACATTGTAAAGGTCTTTAGAGGCAGTATCTTTTTTATACGCTATCCAAGATTTGTGTTTGAGTTTTGAAAGTTTTATCAAACTATGTGAAAACCAGATAGGATAGTTAGTAGTATTCTTTTTGCAACAAGGTATATTTTTGTTAATTATAAACTGTAGTTCTTGATAGAATGTTATTAATGAGTCGTCTATTGACTTATCGCTCAGCAAAGACACCCAATCAACCATCAATATGTCTGCGTTGATCTTATCATAGTCTGCCTTAACTCCTTGAGCGTGTTTTGGACTACCGGTAGGCCAGAAAAAATGTCTCCGTGGAGCGTGTTTTGGACTACCGGTAGACCAAATAAACTCTTATGTGATTGGTTGCCGTCTTACCGACCGTATAGGAACGAATCTTTTTATACACAAACTCTATCATGTTGTGACCTGTTTTATCCTCTTTTTATCGTTCAGCCATTCGAATATCATTCTAAAATAAATTATTTCCAAGCCGGGCGGCCATAGTCAGCCATATTGCTTTGCCGTGTCGTTTGTATTGTGAGAATAGTAAAGTGTGAAAATGAGTTTCAGACGTAAACGGTTCGTGTTGTTATATAAATCTCATATCAAATTACTGGGAAAAGAATGAAGATTATTTTAAAATGATTAGTTTTTGAAATAATTGCAAAATAATTAGTTAAAACTGAGACCAAGTTTTGGTAACGGCAAAATGGCGAATTTTATTTTTTTGAACAAATGAAAAATTAATTTCAGACGTGTCGTGATTTATTGTTTAAGTTGAAAAATCAAATTTTATATTGGCAACACTGCTCACTATTGTCGGCCGTCACGCGCTGGTGATCAGCTCAGCTCGGGGTAGGAGTGGGATCTTCCCCACCCCTACCTCTCTCAAGGTTTGCTGCTCACGGACTGAGCGGTTGGTATGCAGTCTACGATGAGATCAGTCGACGGAAGTTTCAATATTTGTGCTTGGATATTTTAAATGAATACAGATTTATACAAGTAAAAGTCTACTGAGTTTTTGTTCGTAAAAACTCAGAAGCGGGACACTACCCTCAGCCCATAAAGGTATGTAACTTTTTAAACTGTACAAAAGATATGAGTGCACGTGTTTTATTAAGTAGTTATTTTGTCATACCCTCTGCCTTAAAATCATAAAATCTTTAGTGTTACGTTTTGAATAACTACGAATATCGGACTAGCGTTGGCCAAGGCTACTCTTTGGTAACGTTTTTCCGGTAAGTTTTTGCAATTTTGATCGTAACGACCATTGTCTTACGATGATATATTGCATAAGTTTATTTTAGTTATTCGAATTCAAACATAGAAACGGGTAATTGTTCGTCATAATCGGATCAGCGTTGATCATGGCTACTCTATTGACTACGTTGTTCTGGTAGGTTTGTGTAAATATCATTGCAAGGACCATTGTTCTTTAATAATATTTTGCACAAACTTCGAATGGCGGCTAATAACCTACTTATTTAAAATTGCTACTTGCCGGACTATCGTTGCGCAAGGCTACTCTTTGACAACTGTAGTCTGGAAAACGATGTAAATGTTATTGTAAGGGCCACTGTTCTTCAATAGCATCTTGCATTGCTGTTAATTTGAGAAAAGCACATTGTTTGAAATTTTAAACTGAGGGTATGATAAATAATTAAGACATTGTGACATTAAAATGATGGTTATTTTCAAAGTTAGTTTATTTATAACTAGGCATGGCATAGACGAGTTCAATGAGCAGGTGTGTCATACATATTGGACCTAGTAAGTCCTCATATTGACCAGGTGTGTCATACGTGTACATATCGGACCAGGTGAGTCCTCATATAACTAAGCAGCCCATAGATACAGTCTAGTTGATGTCACAGTGACTAGGTATGTCACTGAGACGGGCCAAATGTTCCCATGTATAAGGCTATGTATGCCAAACCCAAGACTTCGTCAAAGGTGGGCAGTTCCTATATTATTTATAGCTGGAAGTTGGAATTAAGTAATGTGCAATAATCCTGTTATACAATTATCGCGTTTTAGTTTCATTTTAAATAAGTTTCATCTTGTAACAGGACCAGTCGAAAGATACTAAAATGAAGTATAAAAAGTAACTATTTAGTAATCTGTGGTATAAATAAGAATAGTAAGATACCTAATAAAATTAATGGGCTCAAAATATACCTTAGAAGTGGAAAGTCAGTCTCTTAAAATTCTTGAAACTATTGTAAATACCTGTATCGGAGAAAACAATGATTTGCCTCACGACAGATTGGAAGTGGGAAGTGAAGTGATATTTGCTCGTCAACGTGGACACCAAAAATAAATTGTATTTCTTTGCAACTAGCTATTTCTTAGGATAGGTTAAAACTGTTTTGATAAAACGATGTCAAAAAAATAATTAACAAACATCACTGTTCTTTGAAATTATTTTGCATTGGTTAAAAAGGAAAGGTATAACCCGTTGGTTTAATAAACCGTCATTTGTGGACTACGAGTATATCATTGAAGAAACTGTTTTAGAATGTTATTCTGGTCGGAAAGTTTAATTCCAGTACCACACTGCAATATAAAAAAAAAAGATAGTAAATAATCATTACTATTACTTATTATTATTTTATTAAATTATACTCGGAAGGTATGTCAGACTTGTTTGTTTGGTTGTAAACTCTTATTACAATACAAGAACAACAAAATATAAATTTGTACGAAAGCAGACTTATCCGAAAAGGGGATCTGTTCCAGCCAACACTGTATTATTGAAAGACTTAATATTTTATGTACTATAATATACTTGCGATTTTATTACTGCTGTTATCGATTTATTATGTTTATTTATTTATCGAAGCTAGGGTATTACTACCTAGTCGTGACGTACCCACGTCGTACGTGGTGGGCCAAGTGCGCCTATATAAGATATGTAGGTACCTATCAAGTGGCTAGATGTGTCACTTTAGGCCAAGTGTGCCTAAGTAGATATGTGGCTAAGTATGCCACCTTGAGCCAAGTGTGCCTATATAGCAACTAGTGGCTAAGTATGTCACTGTGGGCTAAGTGTGTCGAATTTCGGGCCAAGTGAGCCTCTGTAGGATATGCATCAACTGGCTAGATATGTCACTTCTAACTCGGTACGCCTACGGATTTGTTTTAAAGGCTTAGTATTTCAAAACTCAAGGCCAAGCGTGTCCAAAACGAACAGATTAACAATCATGATTCTAGTAACCCCTGGTTATAAATGATTATTTTAGAGCATACGTGAAAATACCGTCGTTATTGAGAAAGATAAGAAAATACGCAAAGCGAAACCCATTATATCCTGGTTAATTGAATCGGAATCTGAATTACGTTGTCAAACGTACACTATTACTGCTTAGTAGTTACAGACAACGTCCAATATAGGCTGGTCTTTGTTTTCCTTAAAAATGCAGGCAGATTTCCGATATCTTTAACTGTTTTCTGAGGTAATTGCGGTTTTTCAGTTTCTTATTATTATTCTAATTTATTTGTTTGTTTGTTTGAGAGAAGCACCATACCTATATTATGCCTCGGCAGAAATGGCAACATACCTGCAATTGCCACATTTCTTACTTGTATAATAATTTAACAAGCGTCTAATGCTTTTTTTTAATCTCTCCGAGGTAATGGAGGATCTTGATAAGCAAGGGCGAACTCAACAGCGGAGGCGGCGGAGGCCTCCATCGCCGTCACCAACATTACGACAAAATATCTAGATACCGTCAAAGCTCTGATTCTCCGACGACTTTTTGGATGGTTGAAGAGGCCGGGCACAGTACATCAGCCACGTCAACACCTCATTGATTTTCGGACGTCAGTAAAGAAATTGGCAGTGGAGTTTCTGCCTACGACGAAGTATTGTGAATTTTGTCCCCTTCTCCTCAAATGAAAAATTTGTTTCAAAGTATATTATGCTGGATAGGAGCCTTGATTGAACTGTTGCAAATGTTCGAAAGAAGTTTGCCAAATCAGTTCAGCTGTTTTCGGGTGATGCGTTTACCGAGGGACAGCACTTAATTTTTATTTAAATAATAGATGTAAGAAGTCACTTTCACAGAACATAAATATTATTTATATTTAGAACGTAAATTCCTCATAATTTAGTTTGTTTTCCTAAAATATTAACTATTATTTCTTAAAAATATTCAAATTTCTAGTATGTAAATACACTCTTACCTCTGTATAGTTTGTGACTTCAACAATAATATTTTTTGTTCAGTAAGTAATATAGTCCTCAGTGTTTCAGCTTAATTATTAAAGTTAATTCGAAAACCTTGCTTTTGTAGCACTAATATAGATTGAATGTTTACAGAATTTTCCCAAAATATTATACTGTATGTTAGTCAACAGAGGGTAAACATAACAAAAAAAGATTTAATTTACGCGAGGTCCACATAAGTCACAGTAATTTAGTAAAATCGATAACTTTCATTTTGTTAACTTTTAAACATCACATTCCACGTGTGCATATAGTTATTAATTGATTGAACAATTATTTACATATTACACCCTCGAAAGCTTTGAACAAATCTAAGAGTTTAATACATTATTTTTTTTGTTTTCCATATCCATCTAGGTCTGTTCTATTTTATCGCTTTCTCTATCTCTTATCGTGTGGTACTATTGGCCGTACTATCCAAGGGATAGACTCGCTAAGTTCGGTAAGACGACTCATGTGTTGGGGCCATCAGTCTACAACAAGCTGCCGACTCATGTCACTGGAGCTCCCACACTGGCAAGCTTTAAAGCAAAGTTAAAGCGTTGGCTTCTCGAGCACACGTTTTACAGTTTGAATCAATTCCTAAATTTAAAATAACATCATCTTTTGATAAGTAATTTTTATTTTATGATGACATATTATTATTTTGTATTGACTGACTGTTTTTACAATCCAGTATTTTAATTTAATGTTAACATCTAGTATTTTAATATTTTTATTTTGTATTTTAATGTAATTGGTTAAATCGAAATTGACGTGTAAACATTGTTTATCAATAAATGATTATGATTATGATAGAAGCCGGTTGCCAGGTGTTGCACTAAAATCACCCGCGGTCACTATAAAAAAAAGTATAGCTGAAACTAAGCTTTTGTTTGTTTTAACTCATGACAATTAGACATTAGTTAAGGCCTTGACAATTTTGTAACTAGTTTAATTATTAGAATTTAATGTTTTACAAGTTGAGAAATCACATTAGTTATATATGAGTTTCTCAAGTAATTTAGAGAAATTTGGCAACAACGCTATTGGCGTTAGTACTAATACTTTGCTATTGGTCTTTAGTTGTTTTTGATCCTTTTTTATAAATAGCAAAAAAAATACGTTTATTAAAAGCAGTAAGATCACACAAAATACAATTGGCATTGTTCCGTTTTTTATGAAGCGTGTAAATAAAAGAAAAAACTCTTTGGTGACATGACGATGCTATACTGTAAAAAGTAATTTAATACCACAAATTAACAGAATTCATTCCATAATCGTCGTTAGTACTGTGACGGTTTTTCTCATAGTATTTAGGCCGGTGACGTCATCATTTTTATTCGAAAGATTATAAAAAAATACCCAGTGATAAAAAAGAAATGTTTAAATAATAGTTTGTATTAGTTTAACAATACCGGATTCCGGCAGCTGCTTCTTACTAGTCATCCGACTTCCTTTTTATCAACTGTCAAAAATGAGACTATTTCTAAAAATGTTTGAAATGTTAAGCTATGTCGTCATAATTTTTCATTACCATTGACGTACTATTTATGTGATTGTTATAAATAAGTAATAGAAAATGTTGTAAAAAGAATGAACAAGTTTTTCTGAAATTACAGAAAGACAGCTACTTAGATATATTTTATCTCATAATTTATTTTTGATGCAGTCAAAGACCCAATTAGGATTAATATGGCCTATTTCTAAATCGTCCGGGAAAACATCTTATCAATACATAAGTTTTGGAAATAAACTAAACGTTCCGCTCTATATATTTTTACTTATATTTATTAAGTATACTGGTATCGTGTCGTGGCTTATACTATTTTTTAATTCTTCAATCTTCTAACTGTTGTTTTAAATTCGGAAATTCTTTTTACATCAGCTTTAATTATTGGTCAGAATATGTCTATGACAAACTTACTTTCATTAATAGATTATGATATCTCAAGAAGCAGTCTTAGATTGTATTTCAATGACACTATAGAAAATTAATCTGAGATAGCCTTAAATTGTGAAGAACTGGAAGACTTGTTAAAAAAAATTAGTTCCTGGAGGCCCGTGGAATAACAAAGACAATGTAGATTGTGGAGGTATAAATTTTTATAAATCTAATTTTGTGTCTTAACCGAATGTCGTGATTTAATTATTGTAAATAAAAAAAATGTAAGTGTCGGTTCTCCTATGAGCTAAAGTTTAATAGATATATTTACCCCAATCAAAACTGTTTAATATGAGAATTTGTGAGATTCGGTGATTTTAATTTCAAATCATAATTGTTGTAAGAAATCTAAGAATTTGTGAGATTGTAAAATATGACTTTCAATGAATGTTAGGATTGTTGACGAAGACCAACTGACTATTTTGTGAGCGTGCACCGGGGGTTGCACTGAAGCGGATGGCCGAATGTCGTGATTTATTGTTTAAGTTGAAAAATCAAATTTTATATTGGCAACACTGCTCACTATTGTCGGCCGTCACGCGCTGGTGATCAGCTCAGCTCGGGGTAGGAGTGGGATCTTCCCCACCCCTACCTCTCTCAAGGTTTGCTGCTCACGGACTGAGCGGTTGGTATGCAGTCTACGATGAGATCAGTCGACGGAAGTTTCAATATTTGTGCTTGGATATTTTAAATGAATACAGATTTATACAAGTAAAAGTCTACTGAGTTTTTGTTCGTAAAAGACGTAAATAGTATGTTTTGTTATATAAATCTCATATGAAAATACTCGGAAAAAAATGTACATTATGTGGAAGTGATTAGTTTTTCAAATATTTGCAAAAATAATTTGTGAAAAGTACGAAGTACTGTGCAAAACGGCAAAGTGATGAACTCCGTTTTATGTCGTTGGAAACTTATCCTAATTTTGTAGTAAAACTATTGTGATTCGAAGTGAAATATTTAGTTTATATACACTTATGAAAGTGTATTATGCTATGATACTTTTAGTTTTTGCGAAAATGTGTAATAAAGTTGTGTAAGTGGGTGCATTCAGCGACTAAAAGTGCAAAAATCAAGAATTTTTTTGAAAATGTTGATGAAAACCACAAAATGTCTTCATCAGGTGAGTTATTTCTAAATATCTTTTAATTTTAATACCTAGGCAATTTATTAATCTTTACAACGGTATATAACAATAGTATATAACTTAATTATATATTTACAAAAAACTTAAAAAAATAGGTCCTAGCCGAGTCTGAATGACGTCATCCATGACTCAACAAGCTCAAGGCACTTTAGCGGAAAAAATCGAATTACGCTCCACGGGTTAAAAAAACGGTACTTTATAGACTCCTTGCTTCGCAGCGATTTTGGTAAAGATATGTCTAAATTAAAACCTACAACAGCATGGTGTTTATCAGCGGGTATTAAAGGAGTTACTTGATCCTGACTAAGTATCGCCAAGCCAGTATCGCCCAAAATCAAATCTAGAATTCTGTTGTTTACATTATAATGGCAGTTATATTGTTTAAGCGACAAATAAGCCATGGCATTCAAAAGTGACAAATGCGTGAGTGACGTACTATTTATTCTAGGTTCTAAATAATTTTCAGTTACGTTTTCTATCCAGCATATATCAGGTATATTAAAATCACCTAAAATACAGCACTGATAAGGATTCATTTTAGTATACATATCACAAAGTACATCGAAATAATTTACATAAGTGTCAGGTGAGGTATTTGGCGGCAGATATGACACAACCAACAACAAACAGTCACTTATCTGGTCAGCTGAGCGCGCGGTTTCGATCGCTGTACGGCCGGTGGCACAAAGTGGCACGGCTATAGCAGTTGTCTCAATGGATGCGACACAGGGCCAGGAGACTGAGTGTGCTGACAACTTGCGTTTTATAGCAATCAATGTACCGCCACCGCTTTTTTTATATTTTCTACTTAGATCTCTGTCGGTTCTGAAAACACGATACCTATCATCGAAAAATTCATCGTTACCTATGTTTTCAGTAAGATTAGTCTCAGTTAGCACAATTAAATCGTATTCATTTTCTAAGATATTAAGATAGATCTGGTTTAATTTTGTCCTAAGCCCATTACAGTTTTGATAATAAACTAGTATCTTATCCAGAGTGAAAGGAAGACAATCACAGTATAAATAAATACAAGGAGCTGCAAACAACAACACATAATAATTGTGAGACGAAGACTCATAGCGATATTCATATTAAACTGTTTTAAACAGTAGAGTAAAAAGTTGACAACAAATTCATTTGCATGACAAGGATCACCAAATTCATATAATTTTATCCAGATCAAATTCGGTTTTAATAAACAGCACATTCGAAGTGTCCTCTTTACGAACCATGATATTTGAATTTTTGATCCAAGTATATTTGTATTTCTTTTCCGCACAACGGGCTTTAGCTTGGCGAAATAATAGTTTACGCATTAGTGTTAAATGCTCATTCACGTATATCTTGGTGTTATGTCCGGGTAGTTGCAGCAGCTCTGTGTCAATACCTCCGCGGAGTTGTTTCGCTGTGTTTTTTGTTTTTTTTAATTCAACAGCCGTTTGAAATCGATTTCTCAATATTGTTGACACTATAATATATCGATCCTCCCGCGCGGTCGTGCAACTTGTTCGGCCTGTTCCTGGTCCACGAATATTGGGTCCAGTCTCTTCAAATCGCTGGAGCACTCTTTGAACGATTGATAGCGAAACACCAACAGTTCTCGCAGTATAACACTGACTGCGCCAGTCTTCAAGCATTGTCAGAATTCTGGTACACTCTTCAGGGGTTTGTGACATGTTTTTAACTGATTTTGATCAGAATAATAAACTTCTGCACAAAAAACGCCCTTTTTATATGACAGAACAGAAACAAAAGTAAAACAAATGGTTTCAACTTTGATGTGCAGATTTTGAAAATCGTCTTTAAATAGTTTTTAATGCAATCATCAAAAAGAAATAAAAAGGTTTTACTCCTTCATTTATTCGAAATTTAACTTTAATTTAGTTCTTTATTTTGAAAGGATTGCTAAAATATATTAAAAGATGGCGCATTTTTTATAACCGTCCCGTTTTCTTTGCGACCAGTGTAGATAAAATTACCCACCTTGATCACCAAGTAAGGTATAAAGCAGTTGGCCTCATACTCGGCCATGGTGTAGTCGCTGTCCATGAGATACTGGAACACCAGCGAGAGGTACTCCAGCCCCTTGAGAATGACCGAGGGATTGGTGTCGAAGAACCGTAGAGTCAGCCACTTCAGTACCAGGTCTAAGTTAGCCATCAGCGCAGGACCGTTGTCTGCCATGTCCTCGGATAAAGCCTCTATTGCTTTTAGATGATATCTGAAATGAAAATACTTGGTGTAATTAGTTGACTCTTGACTTGTCAATTTATTATGGGCCATTCCATGTAAAAGGGGAAAACAAAATAAAATTTTAAATTGATTTAATTTAGCATTAACTTATAATTAAAAGTCTATATTTCATGAATAAGTAGATTTTTTTTTATTAATGAAAAACTGACTTTTAATCTAGAGAAACTTTTATTTTGTACAGAATGACTTAAAGAGCAAATGTTGTTTAAGTTGACAAAACTATTCTCGACTAAGCTAACGAGTGTATTTTAGAGAAAGAGTCGAAATAACTAGGCAACTACACTTTAAACTTTCACGATTATTCATAATGACAAAATTGAAAACGGGGCTTGACGTGATTTTATAAAATTGCTGTTTTTTTTACCTCAACGTTTCGACTATGCTTCGATAGCCGCGGTCGCGAGTAGACTGGAGCCGCGGTGTCATCGCCGCCGGCGCATCGCAGGAAAACGTTGAGGTAAAAACAAAATCAATTATATAAAATCACGTCAAGCCCTGTTTTCAATTTGTCATTAGGCAACAACATAAAGTGTACAGAAAAAGTGTATTAGTTCTTGTGTATTTCTTCTCTAAACAGATGCATGTCGCATGTCCCACCAGTCGCACAAAAAGAGATAGAAGTTATTTTTCTGACCTCAAATTTGACTTTATAAATTTAGATTTTTTTAAAGTAACAATATACTCGTAACATAATATTTGAACTTCGAGGCTTTTTTGAAATATGTTTCACCCGCTATGAACCATGTTGGCAACTATCCGCTTGTTGTAGGCAACGCTGTTAATCTGTACCTTTAGCAGTTCGAAGAACTCTTACCGCGGCGTGGCTAAGTTCCACTTGAGCACCTTCTACTTCCAGCCTTTAACTAAAAGGTTTCATTGAGAGTTCTCTCAACTTAAGGAGGCTCGAGATTCCATACAAAGAGAAATTTCTAATTTTAAGAAGGCTCGAGTTTTCATACAAACGTAATATTTTGTACGGAAACATTCCATATAAATTTTGCAAATATATTGAGTAGACACAAATTAATGTTTGTAATTAGTTTACTATGTAATAATATAAAACGATAAAAAGTAAGAGCTGTTGGAAACTTCCAGTACAAAACTAATTTAAGCCTTCGTTTAGTAATGTTTCAATTTACTACGATGAAAACTAATTACAAATATCAATATGTGTCTAATCAATATATTTGCAAAGTTAAGATTTAATTCGCCATGTACTTTTTGTATTAAAGCGGAACTAATTTTGTATGGAAACACGAGCCTCCTGGGGAACCTTAAGTGATGAAAATTCACCTAAAATCGCTATGGAACATGTTGGCAATCAGCTGTTTGTTACAACCAGCGCTGTTCATCTGTTCTTTCAGTAGTTCGAAGAACTCTTCGCGCGGCGTGGTGAAGTTCCACTTGAGAACCTTCAGCTTCTGGTCGTCGACGATGCGCTGGTTCTTCGCGTTGTTGTAGGGGAGGAGTGGGGAGGTGTCCTCGTCGTCTTTCTTGCCGCGGCTTGATGCTGAAGCGGGTTTTGCTATTCCCTGTGGGTATTTATTTAGTAAAAATTAAACAAAGCCGGCTATTTGACTCCTACTGGAAAATAGTTTTGTATTATTTGGTATTGCATAAAATGCAAACCATTTTAATATTTCCTGGAGATCTGTCGTATATACGGAGTAAATAAATTTTAAAGTTTGAATTAAAAAACTACGCGCCAAAACGCAATTTTCGTTATGGCGCCTGGTTGCTCTGACAGATGACGTCACACATAAGTAAACAACAAACTGCTGTAATAGTGAAAGCACGCACTGAAACTAATGTTTACTTCTGTGTGAAGTCATCAGAGTTGCAACCAACCACAGAGCGTTTTCAAACACGTGATCAAACCACAAAAAAAACATTTATGGTTTTTTATACAGAAAAGGACCTTATTTTTTTCAGAACATTAATAAAATATGCTTTTTACATTACATTTTATTAGGATGTTACATATTTTAAACATAGTCAAAATGCCTATTATGTTAGAGTACTTTTTTTATCCACATTTGATAAGCCCTTGGCATCATCTCACCTGATGATAAGTGACGATGATTCCAAAGATAGAAGCGGGCTTACCAAGAGTCCCGAACGAAATGGAGAACTAGCTTTCTTATCTTCAAGCCGAAACACATCAATGATGTTAACACTGGTGTTTGGCGGCAAGACTTAGATAAGATGGTGGTAGCTAGCCAAGAGAGCCCTACTACGAACCAAACCGAGTCTTACAAGTGGACCCCGCTGGGAATCGAAAACGCGACCTCCTGGTGTGAAGCGAATGGACTAACCGTTACCTCATGGAGGCGGTTAAAGAAACTTTTGTTAACACCCCATAAACCTGCTCACTGCAGGGGCACGGGTCCTTTTTTATCCACAATCGGTAAGTGCTTGGGCATCATCACACCTGATGGTAAGATCCCAAGCTCGAGAAGGTTAGGCCATACACGGGGGCCAGCCAAGTCCGAGTTGAAAATATCGGATTAGCATCTATGATGAAAGCCACGTCAGATTATAGATAAAACCAATAAGGACGTAGAAAAAAAATTGATGTAAGACTATTTTTGTGTCATTCTGCTTATGCATTGTTTCCGTCAGGGTTCGAAGTTATAATTATCATTGATAATTTATATTTCTCTGCCTAATTATCCCGATAATCATAAAATTAAATGCAAAAACAAAACATTAATATTGTAATTAACTTTGACAAAACGCTAGCTTCGCGCTTTGTCCTGCTAAGTTTATCCGAAAATGATTTGACGTTTCGTGAAGTGTCGTCACGCGCCAAACCTTGAAATCAGAAAAAAATGACAAAAAGGAATTTGTTGATTAATAACAGTAATTAAACTTACACTTAAACAATTATAAGTTATTTTGTTATTTTTTCTGCATTATATTTTTGTATTTTCATTTTTAGTAAAAACCAAAGAGCTGCAAATAAGAGTCAACTCCGATAGTTATCAAAGAAACTTATTATCTCAATAATTTCGAACCCTGGTTTCAGCTTTATGAAAGCTTTAGTAGTAAGTAGTTGTTTATAAGTATCACGTTTCATAAATCTCTCTATATACAGTTTTATCCCAATTTGTGCCACCATATCACCACTAACCTTGCCCTTGACAGCCACGGCGCCCTTCTTCTCTGCCTCCTTTTTCATGGCGCCGCCGGTCTTTACCCCCTTGGACTCCTCCTTCTTGCCTTTGGTCGGCAACGGCTGAACGGGCAGGTTCGGCCTTGCTTTGTCTAGGACCGCTTGCACCACTGATTTTGAGCCCGGCTAGTAAAAGTGAAAAGTACATTTTACAGTGAGAATGGATAGTGATTTTACTTAATAAACAACACGACACGAAAAGTTATACATAAAAATCATTGAATGTCATTGATACCTTTGACAAGAGTAAGCCAGTTCACACGGACAGCACCCGGTCACGACTCACGAGTATAATGCAAGAGTCAGCCATCGCTCCCATCAACCATATTAGAGGGAAAGGAACAACCCGGCTCCCGATGCGCCACCATCCGCGCAAACATTTAAGCGAGCATGCACCACTCATGTCAATGCTAAGATAAAAATATTAATTAAAAGAAGTACTAGACTTGTCATGTCTTGTCGCTTCCATGTCAATTCTTAGGTTGTTTATCATTTTATTACTGTTAAACATGATTAGTAGTGTTGATAGAAGAAACCCATACATTTTTGTCATTTAAATATTCGGATGTCTTACCTTTTTTACAAAATCTTTTGACACAAATTTAAGACACCATCGGGTAATTTGTGATACATGAGTGAGCATTGTCCCACAAAGGACATATTGATTTTGCTAAGTCTGGTATAAGTTACTTGAAGTTTATTCCTATTCCGAAGATTACGACTGTGCCTACTGTCACTATTCAGTAAAAGAGATGCAGTTTTTTTTTCTTGTCACCTTGAGCTTGTCTACGTGCTTGTGCATGGCTTCGTAGCCGAGGTGCAGCATGACGGGCAGCACGCAGTCCACGGCTGCCTTGCGCACGTCAGCCGCGCGGTCCTCTATGCCGGCGTACAACAGCGGCAGCAGCACTGACAGCTCCTCGCGTTGGAACGACTTCGCTGGCACTGCAGGTGACAAATAAACTTTTAAAATGGGAGTCGAATATATTCGTCTAAGGACACATTTATTCTGCACTACCCTCTTTCTGTGTACTGTGACAGCCTTATGGTCGTCTGGGGGGTAACCTCAGTGGGAATTGTAAAATATATAAATGAATCAAACTTCACGTTTATCCAAATACTAAATTTCAATGAATAAGTAATTTATTCAGTTAAAGTTATGCTCTGCCGGCTGGCTTATTATTGAATCGAATTAAATACTATTTCTATGTTTGGTTCATTCATTTATTCATTTATTCAATCCAGAAACAATGTCAATTGTGTTTGCAACTCTTATTTATTTATTTATTGTTTATTGTACACAGTAAATGAGAAATACATATTAAATATAAATCTTCTATTTCCGAGAACATTCCATTCTAAAATTTAATTAAAATTTAGGTTATATTTGAATTGTACCTTTAAAACGACACGCGATTAGAAAAACTGCAAAGGAGGCGTAAATACCGAATCACTGATGACGTCAGAGCGCTCACGCTAGTGCACATATGGCGCACACGAGCACTAAAAGCTTTATGAATGAACTTGACCCACTTGGGCAATGCTGCAGATAGTACGATACTTGCATAAATGTCCTGCTATTTCCAATACTTTGCATATGTCCTGAAACAGCGGTCTATCTGGCAGGCCTTGGCACACACTTCTGTATTATTATTATTTTATTATTCACAACTGGTAAACCCTTGACATCTTACCTGGTGGTAAGTGACGCGGGCTTACCAAGATTCCCCAACGCAATGGAGAACTGGCTATCTTATCTTCATGCCGGAACACACCAATGATATCAACATTGATATTTGGCGGCAAGACTTAGATAAGTTGGTGGTAGCTAGCCAGGCGGGCTTAGAAAATGCCCTAGCACCAACCAAACCGAGTCTTACAATTGACCCCGTCGGGAATCGAACGCGCGACCTCCTGTTGCTTTTGCCTCTGAGGTACGGAGGCGGTTTAAAATCACAAATATTAAGGTTTATACTCACCATTGGGCAAGTGCGAGGCCAGCCAGGCCAGCAGGGTGGCGCGCAGCACCGGCGAGCCGCCCTTGAGCGCGTCGAGCAGCATCTCGCCCTCCAGAGGCGCCGCGGGGCCGGCCGCCGCGCACCACGTCTCCACGCACGACACGGCCGCCGTGCGGATCCACTGCTTGCTGTCGCCCAGCGCTGCCACCACACAATATTACATAAGAATCTCGTGAAAAACTTGACATCCGTGGGTAGATTATGGTACCTTCCAACAATGCGGCAAGAACCTTCCCTAGTAGCACTAAATATTTAATAGTAGAGGTAAATCCTAGCCCCTTTCTATCGTCAGTCTATAGTAATAGCAAAAAATACAGAGCTATCAAACGCTCGCAGCGTTCGCGTCAGCATATGGGATGATGAATGCATCAATAATAAATTATGAACTGTGGATCACTAAATTGTTCTCCTATTGAACCCTTGATAGCCTAACTCGTTTTATTTTCCATTAAGTCTCTAATTTTTAACTCGTCAAAATCACGAGATGAATACGTAAATGACGCTGCAGACCTATAACGTTACGCTTATGTATTTCAAACATTTTTAGAACAAAACGTCGTTTTCGACAGGTAATAAAAAGTAACTAAGATGAAGCAGCCATCAAACCTATTGACCGTTTACATAGATTTTGACGCGAGAGTCCGACGTATGATTTATCCTTCCCGCGTTCGAGCTAGTTTAGAACTGGAGTCCATACTTCATCATGACGGCATCTCAGCCTGAAGACGTCCACAGCTGAACATAGGCCTCCCCCATAGACCTAGACTAGAGACATGCATCCAGCGAGCCTTACCAGACCATCAGACCACCTAACGGGGGGCTGTCCAATACTTGTCCGGCCCACGGTCACCACTTGAGAACTGTTATCATTTCTACATGGCATGTTTATTGCAACTTCAACTTGCTATTATATGAGTACTTTGCTTGGAAGCCCTGGCGTGCTACTATCTGCGCGGGCCCAGGGCCGGCGCTAGTGCCTCGCAGATGGCCAAATCTAATTGTGGAAGCTTGCTATTGGAGTTCAGCAGTCTTGCTGACATTACTACTTGTACTTACCTTGGAAGAAGTGCGGAAAGAAGGTCCTAGCGTGCTGTTTGCTGCGCGGGCCCAGGGCCGGCGCTAGTGCCTCGCAGATGGCTAAAGCTGACTGAGCCAGCTTGCTATTAGAGTCCAGCAGTCTCGCCGCTAGGGCTCCTGGCAGCTCGCCCAATGAGGCCTTAATGGGGGACGAGGTGGCGATGATAGACTTCACTTTGTCCAGTGCCTCATTACGGACCTGTCAATGAGTTGGGTTTTGTTAACTACATGACTGCAGCATAACCTACATTCCTTTAAAGTTTTCTTTCATTTTGCTATAATTGTTAAGGTTCACCCTAAAGATGCTGAAATTTTCTCCACCTACAAGTGTAGGGTCAGTTAATAAAACATTACACTACACTAATGAATGGCACTCTTTTTTTTTTAATCCACATTCATAATCCCTTGCCATCAGCTCACCTGACGGTAAGTGACAATGATGCCGAAGATGGAAACATTAAGATTAAAACTTATTAAGATTCCCCAACGCAATGGGAAACTGGCTATCCTATCTTCAAGTCGGAAAATATCAATGTTATAAACATTGATGTTTGGCGGCAAGACTTAGATAAGATGGTGGTAGCTAGCCAGGCGGTCTAAGAAAATGCCCTTCCACCAACCAACCGAGCCTTACAAAAGTTATACTCCGCCGCCGGGAATCGGTACCGCGACCACTTGATGTGAAGGTAATAGACTTAATCATTACGCCACGGAGATGGTTCTTTCGTACTTAGGTATTGTATTACCCATCTATATTGGTTTTTAACCACGCACCAGTTTGTTTACAGCGAAGAACGTCGCGCGCGGTAAGCTGGCAGCTGGGTGGACCTTCTCATCACTCTGCTGCTTTCCGTGGCAGCTTTAAGTATGCGGCCACAAAGTGTTGGAATAACTTACCACTTCCACTCCGTTATATTAATTCCATCAACTGCTTTAAAAATAAGCTAAAGGAGTTACTTTTAAATACTCAAAGACTCTTACCAATAGGTACCAACTTTAACAACCTCCGTGGCGTATTATTTAAGGCAATTGACTTCACACCGCGAGGTCGCGGGTTCGATTCCCGGCGAAGACTAACTTTGTAGGACTCGGTTTGGTTGGTGGAACGGTATTTTCTAAGCCCGCCTGACTAGCTACCACCATCTAATCTAAGTCTTGCCGCCAAACGTCGCGATGAGCGGCGCAATGTCAGTGCGCATCCTCACAACGTCCGCCGGAGTGGCACCGGCTCATTCCCTTGTATCTCCTACTGTGTCCTCGCTAACAATCCTCCTGCTGAACCCCTACTTACCTTCCAGTTCTTGTCCTTGAGCTCGGCGAGCAAGGCGTCGGTGATGAGCGGCGCGATGTCAGTGCGCAGCTGCACGACGTCCGCCGGAGTGGCACTGGCGCATTCCCTTGTATCTCCTACTGTGGCCTTACTAACAATCCTCCTGCTGAACCCCACCTACCTTCCAGTTCTTATCGTTGAGCTAGGCGTGCACGGCGCGGTGTCAGTGCACAGCCGCACGTCGTCCGCCGGAGTGGCACCGGCGCATTCCCTTGTATCTCCTACTGTGGCCTCACTAACAATCATCCTGCTGAACCCCTACCTACCTTCCAGTTCTTGTCGTTGAGCTCGGCGAGCAAGGCGTCGGTAATGAGCGGCGCGATGTCAGTGCGCAGTTGCACGACGTCCGCCGGAGTGGCACTGGCGCATTCCTTGTATCTCCTACTGTGGCCTCACTAACAGTCCTCCTGCTGAACCCCTACCTACCTTCCAGTTCTTGTCGTTGAGCTCGACGAGCAAGCCGTCGGTGATGAGCGGCGCGATGTCAGTGCGCAGCTGCACGACGTCCGCCGGAGTGGCACTGGCGCATTCCCTTGTATCTCCTACTGTGGCCTCACTAACAATCCTCCTGCTGAACCCCTACCTACCTTCCAGTTCTTGTCGTTGAGTGCACGGCGCGATGTCGGTGCACAGCCGCACTTAGTCCGCCGGAGTGGCACCGGCGCATTCCCTTGTATCTCCTAATGTGGCCTCATTACCAATCCTCCTGCTGAACCCCTACCTACCTTCCAGTTCTTGTCGTTGAGTGCACGGCGCGGTGTCGGTGCACAGCCGCACTTAGTCTCACCGGCGCATTCCCTTGTATCTCCTACTGTGGGCTCACTAACAATCCTCCTGCTGAACCCCTACCTACCTTCCAGTTCTTGTCGTTGAGCTCGGCGAGCAAGGCGTCGGTGATGAGCGGCGCGATGTCAGTGCGCGGCCGCGCGTCGTCCGCTGGCGTGGCAACGGCGCCTTCCGCATCTTCCCCTTCTTCAGACGGCTCTTCTGTCTCAGATACCACGGAGTTTTTGCTGTCGGACTGTCAAACAAACTGTTTAGTTGAATAAAACAGGTAGACTGTGATATCCTAATACGGCTGCCTGGTATGCACATAACACAACGATTAACTAATACTAAAGAATAAAGGCTGATTACTAACGTAAAAGCAGTTTCACTCCACAAAATCATTAAAATAAATGTCGACTCTTGCTACGACGCGACTTTTGAAAGTATACAAGGGCAGAACGCAGAGGTTGGGACATCATTGTTACGCACTTACCGCGTATATTTTCCAGTAACACACCGCAATATTTGTTGTTTGTATTACACTAGTTACAATTGCCGACTAACCGTGTACATTTTGCAAGCGATAGACGTCGCAACTTCGTTGTAATCTATATGCGATTAGTTTCGAGGTAGCCACTTTAATTTATTGCTTTCTCTCTTTTTCACACGAAATTGTAATCTTTCTATCGTTTTATAAATTATTGCATCATCATTGGCCACGTGCCATTGTTTTCGTAGCAGTTTTTGACGTGATAACGTCTTATAATTCGATGGAGCCGGCTGCACGCACGAAAAAATGCGTCGTTACCTCGCTCTGAGGCGTTCCGTGTAAGTCTTGAAGTGCAAGCGAGAGCGCGAACGAGCGACAAAGAAGCACAATCGGCCTTTACGTTCGGCAGCGTTCGACATCCGTCTCTCTCCTACTTGAGTGAGCGATGTGTCTGTGTGAACAGCTGCTATACATCTACATGTTTTGATCGAGTATCAAGTGCAGTGAAAAGTGAATGTGGTGTCAATTGTTTATAGCAACGATAATTGCGGCGATAAAGGTAATGATTCTTTCGATATTATGAAACCATTCCATCAGTATTTTCTTATGACGTTGTCACGTTCAACTATCGTCAGTAAACCGACTTTACAGACAACCGATTTTTTTTTTGTTTGGTAAAAAATCCTTTCTTTGTAAGTATTTACGTTATTCAAGGACCACCATGGCCAAATTTCATGTGCCTATCTTTTTTTAGAGTTCCTTACACCCAAAGGGTGACCAATGGGACCCCTATTACTAGCCTATCTGTCCGCTTGTCCGTCAGTCAGCGGACTGTATTTCATGAACCGGAAAAATAACTCCATTAAAAAAAATTAGTTTTTTATATGTCTTCAGAATGTTTTTTATATGAAGCGTCGGTGGCTCAACCGGTAACGACTCGGTCCATCTAACCAGAGGTACCGGGTTCAAATCTGGACGGCCAATGTACCAATGAGTTTTTCAAAAACTTACGTACATATCATTACCGATTGCTTTAACGGTGAAGGAAAACATCGTGAGGAAACCTGCACAGGCCTGCGAAGAAACTCGAAGGTTGTGTGTGAAGTCGACCAACCCGCACTGGGCCCGCGTGGTCGACTAAGGCCTAATCGCCCTGATTCAGGGTAGGCTCGAGCCCCTCGGTGGGGACGTATATGAGCTGATATAATAATAATAATGTCTTCAGAAGTATTTTTGATTTAGCTCTATCGTAAAAACTGTAATAAATACAGGCGTGAAAGTTGGTGTGATTATAGTACTAACCCTGAAGTAAACGACAAATAATAAAAACCAGCCAAGTGTGAGTCGTACTGGCGCTAAGGAGTTCGAACTTAATTAAAAATGCATATTTCTGTCGCTCTTATTTTCATTAAAAATTTGAGTGCGTTTGCCTGCACCTCACCTGAAGTTAAGTGCCGATACAGCAGAGGATGTAACACGCAAGCTCAAATAGTGCCCTATTCACTCTTGTCTAAAATACCCGATTTATACGAATCGGGGAATACAGACGCCGGCAGGGAATTCCACTCCTTGGTCGTTCGCATAATGAACACAAAACCATAATGAGCAAAACACTTCGTGCGTAAAGGTGGAACATTAACGACAAAGGGGTGGAATCGCCCTCCGCGCCTGGTCGCCCGATGATGAAATGTAGAGGGGGTAATGGGGTCATGAAGCTCCAGGGCACTCTCTCCGAAATGAATCCTGTAGAACACCGAAAGACAGGCGACTTTGCGGCGATGCTCGAGGCTTTGAAGCCTGTTTGATACAAATTCCTCGTCACCAATGAGTTTCCTAGCGCGTCGGTTGATAGAATCCAAGGCATTTAGCTAGTAACGAGCCGATCCGTTGCATAAGTGAGAGCAGTACTCTACTCGGTATATTATTAGAAGCTGCTCTGGTGTGAAGTAAAGTCTCTTTTGCCAGCCGTTTTTGCATTTTGTATTTCCCGAAATTCAGATCGGATGTTAAATCTACGCCAAGGAGCTCAAGATGGTCGGAGATCTGGATAAATTCATCTCGGAAAGTAGAAGTTAGGGTAAAAGTACTCCTGTTCGCAGTGAATAGACACGCCTGCGTTTTAGAGGCATTAAACCTAACAAGATTGGCATCGCCCCAGTCAGAGACTGCCTTGAGTGTTAGGTTCACGCGCTCAATCATGGCCTCTCTCTGGGATAGTATATCCGGACCGCTCGCGTTGATATCATTTGTTTGTAATGTGAATAGGTATCATTGTCATTTGTGGAGAGGTGTGGTGATGATTTTCGGGACAACACGAAACACGCATTTAATCATTTGTTTATAAGAGTAATCCTGCAAAATTTCGAGTCCAAAAATCAATGCAATCTTGATTCTCCAAAGAAACTTTGAACATTTGGGGGTTGAATTTTCGAAAACGCTAGAACACGTTTAATTCAGTTCTAATCGTTAACCTAAAAACAAAGTGTCATGCTTCTAGCTTCAGAAATGGCAGACTTCCATACAAACTTACAACCCTTTTTAACCCCTTAAGGGTTGTATTTCAAAAAAACCTTTCTTATTCCTTGTCTACATCTTAAGAACCCTTGTGAAAAATTTCACTCTAAATACTGTGTCAGTAATTGTTTTTGGCCTTGTATATTTACCCGAAATAATACAAAAGCTCAGTGCCAGAAAGTACACACGACTAGTACGCACGAATCGTACATACTTTTAGAGCATTCGATATATTTTATAACTTGAAACTATACGTAAGCAGTCCCTCCCTGCCTCTGCGTTATTTTATATTTTCAAAAGTCGCTGCTAAGACACAATAAAGTGCAATTCAGGATCGCACAGCGCCAACAAGTTGCCTCTCTTTCTATCGCGTAACTCGTATCTCTTCTGACTACAGATTTGGCTCCTGCTAGTGGCCGCGCGGAGTGCGAGGGAATGCGATATATTCGTCGATATTTAATACTTGTTTCTTCATATCTGGCTGTTTACAAGTTATAGGGCGGGTTAAACCGGTAGTGCAACTGTTTTATTTAAATATAAATTTAAAAACCCCCGACAAAAAGTAAAAATGATATGTTTTGGCTAGATAGATATAGATATAGCTTCAACTGTTTTACAAAGCCTTGGGTCCCCCAGCCACTTTCCTAAGAATTATTGGCCGACTATTCACAAATATGCGGAAACATGTGACTAAATATTTCCCCAATTCTTTGACAAAGGTCTCTTCAACTGTTTTACAAAGCCTTGGGTCCCCCAGCCACTTTCCTAAGAATTATTGGCTGACTATTCACAAATATGCGGAAACATGTGACTAAATTTTTCCCCAATTCTTTGACAAAGGTCTTTGTCAAACAGTTTGACATAATTATGTTTGGGAGAGCCTTACCTTAGAAACACCGATCTGGCGGGTCGGCGTAGGTGCCGTGCTGTTAGCGTATTTGTCCAGCTCCAAGCTAATCAGCTGTTTGGTAGCCGCTTTCTCGCTGTCGAAGTTGGACAGGAGAGAGGGTACGTATAGGGAGAGAATGCCGAGGAAGTTGACGGCGGAAGTTCGCACATTGGGGTTGGTGGCGGAGAGCGCTTTTTTGGAATGAGCTACGAAGGCGCCGACTTTCATGCTGAAACGAAATATTTGATGAAAAAAAAATTCTTCAATATCTTAATCAATTTAAAGTTTTTTTTTTGTTTAAAGTTTAATTTTAAAATTTTCACCACATGCTTAGCATGGGCTGTCTGTGGCGCTTATCTTGGTTTTTTAATCTTTTGTTTGCTTTTTGTACTTGGTGATGGTAAATGTGTACATACTATTTATATAACAACTAGCTGTCCCGGCGAACTTCGTTCCACCCTACACTACCAGCACCATCTGCCGGGCTGACTTATGAATCTAAACCATCCTCAAACCCCCTGGAATACACACAAAAAATTTCATCAAAATCGGTCCAGCCGTTTAGGAGGAGTTCAATGACTAACACACGGACAGAAGATTTATATATATAAAAGAAGAAAGAAGATAATAAATAAATAAATCCGACTGTTTAATATGTATTCTTATGTTACTCAGTGGATAAAGACGAATTTAAAGACATCTCGCACTCCAAAATCAGTCAAATAAACATACATACATACATAAATTAACCTGATACACCCCAAAAACATTAAGATTGGTAACTTAAATAACCTTCACTGAAGATCAATCAACCTTTTTAAGTTCGCGAACCTAAAAAGGTAGATTGATATTCATTTTGTTTCGAGATCCTAACATTCGGTTCTTGAAACACTTAATAAACAGTTAAAGTCCTTCCTTGGCCACCTTCAAGGCATCTGTGAAGAAAATGTGGAATCCTAAAACTGAATCCTAAGCTCGTATACTTATGTATTTATTATTTATTTATTTTTATTATATTACATTTATTAGTATTGTAATTATATTTATAAGTATTGATATGTGAGTAACATTCTCAAGATTTTTTTTTACTACTTATAAGTAATTACTTTTAAAATTACACTGTATATGTAAAGTCGTGTTTGTAACTTTTGCTCTTTACTTTTTCTTTGTTTTAAATCCAAATGTCATTTTTAGGTTGACTGGAAGAGATCCCGTAAGGGATAAGTCCGCCTTTATACCATGCATATCTGTTTTATGGTCTACATTCAAATATGTCAATAAAGAGTTTACGAACAAACAAACAGTTCAATGTGTACTTTACTGCAAACTGCAACGTTTTCAAGACCACGCGTTAAGGGTCCCCAGGAGGCTCGAGTTTCCATACAAAAGTAGTTCCGCTTTAGTACAAAAACTACATGCCGGATTGAATCCAAACTTTGCAAATATATTGAGTAGACAAGACACATATCGATGTTTGTAATTAGTTTCCGATTTACTAATATAAAACGGAAAAAAATAAGAGCAGTTTCAAAGTTTCAGTACAAAACTAACTTTAGCCTTCGTTTAGTTATGTTTAAATTTACTACGATGAAAACTAATTACAAACATCAATATGTATCTAATCAATATATTTGAAAAGTTTGGATTCAATCCAGCATGAAGTTTTTGTATTAAAGCGTTTGTATGGAAACTCGAGCCTCCTGGGGACCCTTAAGTGGTTTGTTTAACCACCAATAGCTCGACATTTGCCGCACCACTACAATGTGTATAGTGCGCAGATACATCTGATGGAGTTATTTTTTGTGTCAACCTACATCATCACATTATTTGTACTCACTTGAACCCAAACTCCTTGATCGCTTGCGTCAGCCAGTTGAACACTTCACTTTGCACTTTGGGATTCTTCTGTGTGTCCATAGCGAAGGCCATCGCCTCCGTAGCCACATACTCGAGGCCGCAAGCTTCCGCCATGGCAGTGAGGCATTCAGCGGCTATAGTGGTGCAGGAAGACTCGCCGAGTTTCGTCACTATGTCCTGGAGGACGCAGTCGGCGGCAATGCTGTTGGGACGGAAGAAGTTTAGAGATTCCTTCGTTATAGCGAGGCATTTAAAAAACAGTTTTTCCGCTTTTTCCTTTACGTGTAAAGAGTCAAGAAAATAACCACACTTTTGCACTTTTTCAATGTTTTACGTTGTTAGTTCTCTGAAGAAGACTTCTTAAGAGAACTAACTGTAGTACTTATAGAGAATCTGCTAAATTTTAGTTTTTAAATTGACTTCTTAAGACAACTAACAACGTAAAACATTGAAAAAGTGCAAAAGTGTGGTTATTTTCTTGACTCTTTACACGTAAAGGAAAAAACAGAGAAAACTGTTTTTCAAATGCCTCGCCTTAACGAAGAAATCTCTCCATATAAAAACTATGTGCTAATTAGAAATTTTATTAATAAACAATTCGTTTTAGCCTGTTTTTAGACGTTTTAGACCTGTTTTTGGGATTTAACGTGTAACATATTAGCACATTCCTCAGACAATATCCTTAAGTATGTCCAATATTTTTTGCAAGACCGATATTTAGTAGTAATTACCCAAAAAAATTGATCTAGCAAAAGGATTTCTCCGCTTCTCCACCGGTGCCTCGCCTTGAAGGACAAAGCTATAGAATAGAAGATGATTGTATTAGCAATCCTACGTCACGCCATACAATGAAGCAGGAATAAGAACCTGCACTTGTGTTATAGGTCTCGCAAAAGGATTTCTCCGCTTCTCCACCGGTGCCTCGCCTTGAAGGGCAAAGCTATAGAATAGAAGATGATTGTATTAGCAATCCTACGTCACTCCATACAATGAAGCAGGAATAAGAACCTACACTTGGTGGTATAGGTGTATCTCTTTCTAACCTCACGATACCTCCGAGTACCACTTTCCGCAACTTGGGAGACATAGGTCAAGTTTAAAAAAAATAATTGGCAAGTCGGTTGAATAGAACGGCCGGACAGACTCATATTAGATTTCATAATTTTGTTTAACATGTTGAGAAGGGCGAAAGTTAGGTGATTTCCAATGCTTGGTGACAAATTTTGTATATTGAAAAAAAAACAAAGCAAATTGGTTCGATAGAACGACTGGATGCACTCGAAATATATTAAATTTTTTTCACTTACTTTATATGGGAGAAAGTTAGTGAATTTTAATCATCATATCAGCCGAAGGAGTTCCACTGCTGGACATAGGCCTCCCCCAAGGATTGCCACAACGACCGGTTCTGCGCTATCCGCATCCAGCGGCTTCCTGCAAACTTCACCAGGTCATCGGTGCACCGAGTGGGAGGCCTGCCTACGCTACGTTTTCCTGTGCGCGGTCACCACCCGAGAACTTTACTGCCCCAACGGTCATCTGTTCTACGAGCTATGTGCCCCACCCACTACCACTTAAGTTTAGCAATTCTGAGGGCTATGTCGGTTACTTTGGTTCTCCTACGGATCTCCTCGTTTTTGATTCGATCACGCAGAGAAACTCCGAGCATAGCACGCTCCATTGCCCTTTGGGTGACATTGAGCCTTCTTATGAGGCCCATGGTAAGCGACCATATCTCAGTTCCGTATGTATCACTGGCAACACACACTGGTCGAAGACCTTGGTCGTATACACTGCGGTATCTGGGACGTGAAGATATTGCGAAGCTTCCCGAACGCTACCCAACCGAGTTGGATTCGACGATTGATTAAGAAATTAAGAAAGAAAGAAAAATAATCGAAAAAGATCTCGAAGTTGGACCTACCTAACTGAACCGTTTGTCCCAGGTACACATATTTGACAACAACTTCGAGTGTAGAGTCTACAAGCTGTTTTTGAGAGTCATTACGAATCGTCTCGAAAGCACGTTTAACGACTTCCGGCCTCCCGAACAAGCCGGTTTCCGTGAAGGCTTTAGTACCATAGACCACATTCATACGCTACGGCAGATTATACAGAAGACCGAAGAGAACAATCAACCACTATGCTTAGCGTTCGTGGACTATGAGAAAGCCTTTGATTCGGTCGAAACGTGGGCTGTGTTACAGTCTCTCCAGCGATGCCAAATTGACTATCGATATAACGAGGTACTGAATTGTTTGTATGAATCCGCCATCATGTCGGTTCGCCTCCAGGATCAAAACTCGGAACCTATCCGGCTGCAGCGAGGGGTGAGACAGGGAGACTTTATATCTCCGAAACTGTTCACCGCCGCCCTGGAAGATGTTTTTAAGCTTTTGGACTGGGGTGGACTCGGCATCAATACCAACGGCGAGTACAACACCCACCTTCGATTCACTGCCGCTATCGTGGTCATGGCTGAGACTATGGCGACTTAGGCATAATGCTCGATGGCCTCAGTAGAGCCTATCAACAAGGTCTTAGAATGAACATGGACAAGACGAAAATTATGTCAAACGTCCGTGTCATACCTACTCCTCTGAAGGAGGCTCTACACTCGATTAGTAATTTTTAATGCTTGATAAACTTATGCATAAGTTCCTTTCATTTAATAATAATTATGAACAAAAAAAAACCGACTTCAAACAGGAAACTAAGGTTCCTCTCGATTTCTCTGGGATGCTATCATCAGATTCTGGTTTCCTTATCATGGTACTACTCTTGGGATATCTACTTTCCAACAAAAAAAGAATTATCAAAATCGGTTCATTACCGACGAAGTTATCCGCGAGCACACATCAAAAAAATTAAAAAAAATATACGGTCGAATTGAGAAACCTCCTCCTTTTTTTGAAGTCGGTTAAAAAAAGGGCAAATCGGTTGGATAGAAAGGCCGGACAGACTCATATTAGATTTCATAATTTTGTTTAACATGTTGAGAAGGGCGAAAGTTAGGTGATTTCCAATGCTTGGTGACAAATTTGTTAATCAATAGCTTTAATGTTTTAAAATAAGTAAATCGGTCCAATGAACGGCTGGACGGACTCGTATTACATTCTAGATGGGAGCGCGTTGCGCGAGCCGCTAGCCGCTCGCGGGGTTAATTTCCTATGCTAGATGCCAAATCTGTGCATGAATACCATTTATTTTTAAAAAAAACCGGCCAAGTACGACTTGGAGTCATACAAACAGGGTTTTCCGCACCAAAACATTAACTACCAACAGAACATGACCTCTCAGTACATATTTTCCTCTAGGTAAATAGGGGTCTACTTATTAATTACTGGTTTTAGAAATTTCATTTTTCCTGTGGGAACGGAATTTTTTCATACATTTTCCTGTAATCTATGTATTCAACTTCAATTATACTGTGATTTTTTCAAAATTTAAGTTCCAGTAGTTTTGGAGATAGAGGACATGATGGTAATTTTTTGCCTATTTTCCTTCATTTGATTTAATTCATTTATATACGTCTTTGGGTCACCGATTCAAATATGTGTAACAAATTTCTACTCAATCGGTCCAGTAGTTTCCGAGCATCCGACAGACCGACAGACAGACACACGAGTGATCCTATAATGGTTCCGTTTTTGCCTTTTGAGGTACGAAACCTTAAAAATTAAGCAAATCGTTTGGATAGAACGGCCGGCTGGACTCGCATTACATTTCATTAATTCTTTTAATATCTAGATGTCGTTTTTGACGGATGATAAAAACTTCTTTCTTTCTTTCACTTTGAAAGGACGTTTACAAAGGTGGACTATCTCTATAAAATGATATTTACTGCTTTTCTTTGTGACACTGGAAGCTTAAAACTAGACGAAAAAGAACAAAGCACTCAGGTGGGATGATGCCAAGGGCTTCCGAATCGAAAAAAAAGACTCAATCTGGGGAATCTTGGTAAGCCCGCTTCCATCTTCGGCAACACCACACCACCACCAGGTGAGATGTTGTCAAGGGTTTACCAATTGTGAATAAAAAAAAAGACTCACTTGGTAATCTTGAAGTTCTCCGTGATGTACTTGCAGGCCTCCAGCCTTGCTTTCAGCGTCTGAACATTCGTGTCCTTGAGGCCCGGCTTTTTGTTCAACACGCGGAACAGCAGCTGCGCGGTGGTGTCGCTCTGGGACAGGCCCTGCACGATCGAGAGGAACCCTTGCACGGCGGCCAGGCGGCTCTTCCAGTTGCTATCGCCGAGACCTAATAAAAATTAACTTATATCATTACTAGCTTCTGCCAGCGGCTTCGCTCGCATGGTCGTCGTCTATATGCGAGCTTTAAAGCAAAGTTAAAGCGTTAGCTTCTCGAGCACAAGTTTTACAGTTTGAATTAATTTTTAAATTTAAAATAACATCTTTTGATAAGTAATTTTTATTTTATGATACGACATATTATATTATTTTGTATTGACTGACATGTTGACATCTAGTATTATAATATTTTTATTTTGTATTTTAATGTAATGTTTAACTCGAAATTGACGTGTAAACATTGTTTATCAATAAATGATTATGACTGTCTTTGAGGGTGAGCGTGGAAATTAGTTTTCACTAGCTACCTCGGGAACTATGTCGGGCTGAACTTCCCACCCCCTTAACAATGACTGTGTAAAAAAACACGACAATACATTGCTCTGTTGCAACTCAAGCTTCCTGGGACCCTTAACTGTCTTATTTACTTAAGGGCATTACTAGGTTGATATAATAATGGAAGAATAATATTCAAATCAAATATGCAAACGTCCTGCAGAAAGAATATCCTCAATGTCTTCCCTCACGTATGAGGCAAACAAATGTTACTTCAGTTCCGTAAAGATTTTGTGAGATGCGTGCAGCACTACATTTTCGGAAGACAACTACCACTAGAAGGCCAAGGCTGGGGCCACCTGCTGCAGATCTTGCCGCCAATACAACGTATAGACAATATCATCATCATATCAGCCGAAGGACGTCCACTGCAGGACATAGCCTCCCCCAAGGATTTCCGACGACCGGTTCTGCGCTGTCCGCATCCAGCGGCTTCCCGCGACCTTAACCAATTGACATTAACTCCATCTAACCATCACTTCTTTGATCTTCCTTTCTCTCTATATCCCTCCCCCTCATGTCCATGACTCTGGTGCCACGTGCTCCTTTTCTCTTCTGCATAATTGGTCAAACCAAACATTCATCTTCTTCGATACCAGTCTTACATTTAGAAATGGCTCCGAATAATTGGGAATAAACAGATGTTTAACAATGGATTATGTAATACGGACATGGTCTAAAAAACTGGTCTTCTCTTCCCAGAGTGACACAATCCTACGTCACAATAACAGTGGCACTTTATTTCAACATAACATGTTGCATGGGAAATTATATCTATGGTTACATAGTTAAAATGTTTCTTTGTAATTTTATAATTTTCATTTATATGTATTTTATCTTGAATTTTACAACAACACGTCATTTTTAATTATTCGTTAGCAATATCTTCCGATTCACGAAAGACATTTCAGACGTTCGGGTAATTCTGTTTACACTAATGGTAACACAGGATAGCGCTGACGTAGGCTTGTGTCAGTCACGTGGTTCGCGAGTCTCGGAAGAGAGTACCAGGCGGAGTATATTATTGTACCATGAATACGGACTAAAACAAGTCTTTTTAACATACCTGCGATCACATCAATGGAGAAGATCTCCTCAGCCATGGCGTCCACCTCTTCGGCGGAGAGGTTCTGCTCGCGCGGCGGGCTGGGCGGCCCGCGCGCCGCCTTTTTAGCGCCGCGGCCCACTGGCTTCTTCGTGGCTGTCCCTACACAACAAAGGTTACTCTAGTATTCTCTTCACTGATCACATCACCATTGACATTTTATACTATGATAGGATTGGACATGTTTAACTATGAATCTGTGACGTGAAATTAATAATAATATTTCTCTCCCCGTCGCACTGAACTCCAGCCAACTGTGCTATCGCTGGAGGTGCTCCTGCCACTTCGCATAGAGGCTCTAAATTCATATTCGATAATTATAATAAATATCCTTTATTGCATGACAAAAAAGCATTACAGAAACTTAATTATGAAATTAATGCATCTTAATCTGATCGAGATGAATGAAGCTATAACATGAGAAAAATAACAAGGTTTTGAAACGCATGAGAGTGATTCTCAAATGTTTTGGAACGGCTCTGGATAGCAAACGTCACACTGCTCACAAGTGAAACGCTATGTCTTAATCCAGAGGTGACTTCAGTTTAATTGAAACTTCTAGATAGTTTATAAAACAGATTTATACTTATATTTCACAGTTTCACACTAAAGGCTCTTAATTTTAATATGCTAAAGACTAATAAAACAGTTCGAAATACTCAGAGCGCTACACCGCTCCGGATGCCATATTCACTGACTGTGTTGTACGTCTCTTAGTAGAAATAATTAAAACTGACAACACTGACCATACAAAAGGGCTCTCACTCAATAAACACAATAGTTAAGGTGGTTCGATTATCATACAAAAAACAATTGCAATAATCTGGTTCAGGATACAGAATAAAGCGTAAATTATGTGTGCTACAAACTTTTTTCAAGTATTTGTTTGCGCAAGATTAATAAAAAAACATACTTTCATTTAAAATTATGGAATAAACCAACGCTCAATTTTCATTAAATTTACGAATGTGTGCGAGACAAAATGTCGTGTAAATACACAAGATGCGCGACGTTGCCGCTCCATGCAACCGACCGACGCGCGTGCATGTTGCCGCTCTTACGTTCTGTCACTGCATCAAGTCAATCGTTTGCAAAGAGAATATAACAAACTGTCTTTTGTTTGTTTTTCATTTTCATGGATTGAAGAATTATTACTAATCCCTACTAATCCCTACTAATATATATATATATAATATTATAAATGTGAAAGTAACTCTGTCTGTCTGTTACGCTTTCCCGCAAAAACTACTGAACGGATTTGGCTGAAATTTGGTAGGTAGACAGATTAGGACCTGGATTCAGACATAGGCTACTTTTTACCACGCACTGCGCACCCTCGAAAAGTCATAGAAACGTTGTCCACGCGGGTGAAACCGCGGGAAACAGCTAGTATACTATATACCGCCTACTGTACACTTCATTATAATAACTTTATGTATTAGCTTTACGAAACTGTTTTAGTGTACTATAAGTGTAAATAAATAAATAATATACATAATTTGAAACGCCATTTTTCCTATCTCAAAAAAGTTTTTACTTCAAGGTGTCGGTAACAGTGTCGGTATCGGTGTCGGTAACGGTGTCGGTGTCGGTAACGGTGACGCTAGTTTAATGGTTTTTTTCTAATGTCAAAAGTTTTCACCTAGGTGTCGGTGACGGTGTCGCGGTTTCAATGGTTTTTTTCTCATCTTAATTTTTTTTTACTTCAAGCTGTCGGTAACGGTGCCGTTGACGGTGTCGGTAACAGTGTCGGTAACGGTGTCGGTAACGGTGTCGGTAAAGGTGTCGGTAACGGTGTCGGTAACGGTGTCGGTGACGGTGTCGGTGTCGGTAACGGTGACGCTAGTTTAATGGTTTTTTTCTAATGTCAAAAGTTTTCACCTAGGTGTCGGTGACGGTGTCGCGGTTTCAATGGTTTTTTCCCATCTTAATTTTTTTTTACTTCAAGCTGTCGGTAACGGTGCCGTTGACGGTGTCGGTAACAGTGTCGGTAACGGTGTCGGTGACGGTGTCGGTGTCGGTAACGGTGACGCTAGTTTAATGGTTTTTTTCCCATGTCAAAAGTTTTTACCTAGGTGTCGGTGACGGTGTCGCGGATCTGTGGTCGCGGTTTCAATGGTTTTTCCCATCTTAAAAGTTTTCACTTCAAGGTGACGGTGACGGTGTCGCAAGTTCAATAGTTTTTCAATCTCAAAAAAGTTTTCACTTCAAGGTATCTGTGACGTTGGTTTTTCCCATCTCAAAATTTTCCAACGCGCCTAGAGAAATTTTCAGTTCAAAAAAGTAAATATGTTAATCGATATATATAAAGAGTTGTTAAAACCCCAAATTTAAAATTGAACGAATTTAAAGTTTTCAGATAATATCTATAAAAAAAGGGAAACTTTTACAATGCCAGTCACGCGAAATTATCTTAAATGTTTATAAATATTATGTAACCGAAGCCAACAGTTTTAAAAAAATTAGTATGTTAATGAAAGTAATTATTTTAAGAAGGTTTAAGAGAGTTGCTAATGCCACTGGAATTTCAAGAAGAACTATGAGCAATATCCTAAATGAAGTTAGGACTGAAACACATTCCAGTGTAATTACTAATTAAGGTCAGCACTCCGAAAAAAAGGAGACCAAAAAAACAATACCCTATTGTCGAACATTTAACCTTCCCTTTATTGGAAGTCGGTTGAAGAATTTATTTTGTTTTTTTTATATTTTTATTAATTTCGTTAGTATATTATACATAATGATAATTTTAGAGCTCTATATAGTTCGTGCGGGAATCTAAACAAAACAACAATAAAGTACTTAGTTCTGAATTCAAATTCTGTTACACGATAAATCTTGTAATTGATGGACATGGAATAAGCATTCGTTTGTATTCGGAAATGCGATGATTGCCGATTGCAATATTCAATGGATGTGTGAGTGTCGAGTTCAAAACTGCGTGAAGGAACATATAATCGTGATTTTTGGATACTACAATGCAATTAATTGTGCAATTTGTTATTCGACAGTTAAATATTTATGTAAAGAGTGCGCTTAACGTTTTTAAGGTAAAAATGTGGAACCACGACTTCAAAAAAAAATTAAAACTAAAAATTTGTGGAGCAGGCGCCATCTAGCGAGAATTGAGCATTGAGGAGCTTCATCGAACCCCCTTAAGATACATAAGTAGGTAATTTATAACAATAGTTTTGCTCAATGAACATAAACAGCTGCTATTTATTATTATTATTTTATTCACAATTGGTAAGCCCTTGGCATCATCTCACCTGATGGTAAATGACGATGATACCAAAGATGGAAGTGGGTTTGCCAAGATTCCCCAACGCAATTGGGAACTGGCTATCTTATCTTCAAGCCGGAACACACCAACGCTGTTTACATATATGTTTGTAGGCAAGACTTAATTTTTTTTAAAGCTTTTATTTAACTTGCAATGTATGTATGTTTGTTCGGGTGAAATATTGCAAGTTAATTTTGACCCACTTCCCGGTTTCCGATTGAAAATTTCAGTTTGCATGCAAATGTACATCGCGAGACAAAGCAATATTAAAAGCTTGTACGTAAAAGTTTTTAGGTTTTTCGAAAAATTTTTAACATACTGACTTGGTTTTTTGATTTTACATCTGTGTACAAAATTTTATTACTGTACTAGATGTAATAGTGGCAGAGAAAATGGTCACATACGGACAGACGGATGGACATGACGAAATTATAAGGGTTCAGTTTTATCTATTTTGGCTCTAGAACCCTGAAAACGAAATTTTGTTCTGAAATTGTTTGTTACCGGCTTGTGACGTAATCCGGTAGTTAGGAGAATAAAAATAATGAGGCTTTGTTCCAATAGTTATTTATGTCACTGCTAAGTTATGAGAGCCATTGTAACATGAGTGCTAGTTTGTGCCACGAAGCCAAGCTAAGTGGCACAATAGACAGCACGAGTGTGACAATGGCTAATTGCGTGCAGTGACATACAATAGTTTTTCTAAGACCATGAAATAAATAAAAATACTCGTACATTGAAATATTGTCATAATCATTGAATTTTTGAAGCCAAAGCCATAAAAAATATTTAAAAAGTTTCATTGTAGTACAGTTGTCTCGTTTTGAAATGATCATTGTAAAACGACTTGTAGGAATGAATACTTTTGTGACATGATTTGAGGTTATGTATTAAGAAAATTATCAAATGGAGTATAAAAAGTGTTTAAAGTATTGAACGATGAAGTCTTAATTTTCCGTTGCTGTTGGCGTACTAATTATGTGATTTTGATAAATTAAATAAACTAAAACATCGCCCTAATTGAGGGTAGCCCCTCGGTGGGGACGTATATGTGAGCTGATTTGATGTGAAATAAACTGTACTCCACATACGATCTCGTAGGAGCGTCTAACATTATCAATACTAGCGGCCGCCCCGCGGCTGCGCCCACTTTTTTTTTACAGAATCACCCGCTGGACTAATTAGGTTTCCCTCAGACATTTTTAGAAGAAAAAAAATACTTTTTTTGTACTTTGAAGGAATTTCGAAATATTAAAATCTAAAAATTTTCTATACTTCTATAAACTAGGGGATCGGACTGCATCAAAAATAAATTCTGAAATTTGATTTCTTAAATTGGTCTCCTCTTGAAGTTTCAAAAAACCTTACTTGTTTTGTTTTTCCATCACGTCTTAAATTTTTAATTGATCAAAATCACAAAATAAGTTCGTCGATGACGCTAAAAATCTATGACGTCACTTGTGGGTATTTCAAACATTTTTAGAACAAAATTTCGTTTTTGACAGATCATATAAAGTAACTCAAATGACTAGCAGCCCGATCCCCTATTAGTCTATCATCATCATCATTTCAGCTAATATATGTCCCCACCGAGTGGCTCTAGCCTACCCTGAATTAGGGCGATAGTCTATACTTAATCTATACTTCTATATAATTAATCTATATAATTTTAAAAATCTATATTAAAAGATTCATCCAAATCGGTACAGCAGTTTCTCCGTAAATCAGGGATACGGACACAAATACATACACACAAACACTCACATGTTTTTCAAACACTTTTTGGAGTAAGTAACATAGAGTGCATTTTTGTAAAAATCTTGTAGTCCGTTTTCGGACGATAACATAACCTTATATTTGCTCCTTCGTCGCTAGAAGGTAAAGTGCAATGGGGATGACGAATGCTAGTCGTCTGATTTACTTTTTATCATATGTCAAAAACGACATTTTGTTCTAAAAATGTTTGATATACCTAAGCGTCATAGTTTTGCAGCGTCATTTATGTACTCATTTTGTGATTTTGGTGAATTAAAAATCGAAGACTTGATGGAAAATAAAACGAGTAAGGTTTTTTCGAAGTTTAAGTAGGAGGGCAATTTAGTGATCAAGAGTTCATAATTTATTTCTGATGCTGTCGTCATCCCTATTGGAAAGCCCCTGTCATTTCACCTGATTGTAAGTGACGATGATGCCGAAGATGGAAGCGGGTTTTTCCCCAACGCAATGGGGAACTGGCTATCTTATCTTCAAGGCGGAGCACATCAAAGTTGTTAGCATTAATGTTTGGCGGCAAGACTTAGATAAGATGGTGGTAGGTAGCCAGGCGGGCTTAGAAAATGCCCTTCCACCAACCGAAGCGACTCTTGCAAAGTTTGACTTCGCCGGTAATCGAACCCGCGACCTCCTGATGTGAAGCTAATAACCTTAACCATTACGCCACGGAGGTGTTTATTCAAGTCTTTATCAAGAGATCATAATTTATTTCTGTTGCTGTCGTCATCTCTATACTGACCGGGCGCGCGTTTAGATGCGGGCTTAGCAGAGGCGGGTGCGGCCGGTGCGGCGCGCGTGTCGCCGCGCGCGGACGGCGCCGCCGCCTTCGCTTTGGGATCCTTTTTAGCGCCACCCACTTTTACTTGTATCTGCGCCTGAAACGAAATCACTTTTAACTTACGAAAATTGGTGGATGGCTGAAGCACAAGCCTTCCGGTCCATTTTATTCACAATTGGTAAACCCTTGACATCTCACCTGGTGGTAAGTAACGATGTCGAAGCGGGCTTACCAAGATTCCCCAACGCAATGGGGAACTGGCTATATTATCTTCATGCCGGAACACACCAATGATATCAACATTGATATTTGGCGGCAAGACTTAGATAAGATGGTGGTAGCTAGCCAGGCGGGCTTAGAAAATGCCCTACCACCAACCAAACCGAGTCTTACAAGAAACTAAAGAAAATGCGTGGACGGCTGAGGCACAAGCCTTCCGGTTCATTATTACTACATTTCCAAAGTTAGGGGGAAAAAGAAACCAACTGCTTCTCAGATAAAATAAAAGTTCGCATAGAATGCTGCCAACTGTCAAGTTGAAGCCATTTTTTGAAACATGTGTGCGGTATCCGTGTGTGCGTGTCTCCGACAACGTTTTAGCAGATACTATCGATTATTTTGGAGTGGTTTGCATGTCTGTGTGCGTGTGCAGTGTACGCACAGGTTTGGAGTGGTTTTGTATTGGCTTCACATTGAATTTATGTGACTTTTACTTTATCTGAGTAGTGCCTTTGATCGTGAGTGACGATATACATTTCCTTACTAATATTATAAATGTGAAAATGTGTTTGTTTGTTTGCTTGTTACCTTTTTACGCTTCAACGCGTTGACCAATCTTTATGAAATTTGGCATGCAGGTAGCCTGTGTCGAGGGGAAGGACATAGGCTACTTTTTATCCCGGGAAAATAGCATAATCTAATGAAGTTCCTGAGGGAACTAAAAAAATATTCGATTGTTGTGATTTTTTGCACATAGATGGTTGAGTAGGTGGGAAACGACATAATTTACTAATCATCCTTAAAGACAGTCATAAAAACGATGTTCAGGCGGGCGAAGCCGCGGAAAAAAGCTAGTATTAAATAAAATCTCGACATTTAGTGAACTTTAGATAAAATATAAGGATTTTTTCTTGTTGAATTTTTGCATATTTAAAAAAAAAATAGCTGCCAGTCTCTGTCTGTTTCTTCGATTACTTCTTCTAAACCACACAACGGACTTTTATAGGGTTTTCACTAAAAGAAAGAGCGATAAATGAGGAAGGTTCGTTGTAACCAGCTTGCAGCCCGTGCACCGCGCACTTTCTTGTTAATCATAAATAGAGGAGGGCTTAAACAACGAGTACCTAATAACTGGCAATATCATCTTCAATGCTAGAACACATCAATGTTATACAGCATCTGTTTATCTCGAAGCGAAAGGAAACTTACCAATACAGCCCAATCAGATTTATTGCAATCCACGTTCTCAGTAGCTTATGCAATTTAACTGATGGTATATATGTCGCAGGTATACTGTATAATTCGACATTGTACATACGGTCAGGCAAATTATATGATGGCGAGGGCGAGGAGCCTCTTTGCGAGGCTCTTTGACAGTTAAATCAATCAAACCTGACCGAACATAACATCGTTCATTTACAATCTGCCGTAGACAGTTTGCCTGACTCGGCATTGACCGTTTATATACGGATGAATGCCTGGCTCGGCATTTTACAATCTGCGTACAGAATTTTACATTTTGCCTGACCGTTTACATACGGACGAACTATAACAAATTACCTGAATCGGCGTTCAGCATTTTACATTTTGCCTGACCGTTTACGTACGGACGAATTATACAATTTTGCCTGACCGTATGTAAAATGACTAATCATATTTGCCTGGCACATATACATTCACGTCTAGTCTCGACTTCCCTTCTGTGTACACGCATTACTCAGAAGCTGGTCACGGCCTTTAGCGGCAGCAGTAAAGTCGTAGCATCCTATGAATACATTTGCTTTACCGCAGTCGCTTCCGCTTAAAGGCCCTTATTAGGGCCCCGAAGTCAACAAGGAACCCTTACAGTTTTGCCATGTCTGTCTGTCTGTCCGTACGTTTGTCCGCGGCTTCTAGTTATAGGGTAGTTTCGATTTCTTCCATTCTGTATGTTCTTTTTGTGTTGAATCCGAATCTGAGGCCTGATAACAAAATTTGTGATAATACAAAACCATAACAAAAGCCTTGTCAAAAAAAAACTGCATTTCTTCAGTTATTGGCCAATTTGATCCTTAAGGACTAAATTGTCGACATAATCCACGTGTCAAAATAGATTAAGTTTGTTGCAATATGAGACCAGAATCGTCTGTGTAGACCTAAAAAAATCCTAAATACAGCAATTCAAAATTTATTAATTTTTCCAAACTCTGAAATTGTTGGCCATCGGAGCATTTCACTTAAATCGGAAAACGATAAAAATGTGAGATTCTGAAATTCGTTTACAAAAGGATGATTGTTACTAGAAGTTACGGATAAACTAGAAGGCATGAATGTAAATAAATAACATTTTTTTTCGTATCAGGCTTGGTTGTTAAGTCATGGGCTTTAAAGAAAAAAAAACATGTGGTACAGATTTTGTGAGTTGTTTTTAGAATTAAAAAATAAGTATATAGTGTTTAGTAAATGAAATTTATGTTGAAAAATTATACTTTTGTTACCGTTTTAGGGTTTTGTTTTTTTAGGTTACGAGCGTCGGTGGCGTAATGGCAAGGGCCGCTACCTCCTGTCCGGAGGTCGTGGTTCGAATCCTGCTACGTACCAATGTGTTTTTGAATTTCAATTTCATATGTACGTTTATCCGACGCTCATACGGTGAAGGAAAAACATCGTGAGGAAACCTGCACACGCCTGCGAAGAAACTCGAAGGTTGTGTGTGAAGTCAACGAAGGCCCGATCGCCCTAATTCAGGGTAGGCTCGAGCCCCTTGGTGGGTATACGTCATATGAGCTGATATATGTATATTAGGGAACCTGATATAAATTATCGACCGTATGAGAAGCCCTTACAAGATCTTGTCACAGTCCCAACTTTTTAAACCAATTTGTATAATATTTTTTGGTATAATAATAGTTTTCATTTAGATCTTCATTTTTGAATAATTAAAAAATGTAATTTTGTATTTTTAGGGGTACCTCTCCAGCATGTTTAATAATTTTTAAATGCAGTGTGCACCCTTTTGTGTGGGGTAATTTAATGGAAGAAATCAAAACTCCCTCAACCCCTCAACATCTCAAAACATATATGGAATGGAAGAAATCAAAAACTACCTAACAACTTTCCAGATAAAACTCAATATGAATGAATAGGCATTTTGACTATGTTTAAAATATGTAACAATTTGTTGTCATCCTAATAAAATGTAATGTAAAAAGCATATTTTATTAATGTTCTGAAAAAAATAAGGTCATTTTCTGTATAAAAAACATAAATGAATATTTTTTTTTGTGGTTTGATCACGTGTTTGAAAACGCTCTGTTATTGGTTGCAACTCTGATGACGTCACACAGAAGTAAACATTAGGTTCAGTGCGTGCTTTCACTATTACAGCAGTTTTTTGTTTACTTATGTGTGACGTCATCTGTCAGAGCAACCAGGCGCCATAGCGAACATTGCGTTTTGGCGCGTATTTTTAAAATTCAAACTTTAACATTGATTTTCTCCGTATGTACGACAGATCTCCAGGAAATATTAAAATGGTTTGCATTTTATGCAATAACAAATAATACAAAACTATTTTCCAGTAGTAGTCAAATAGCCTAATCCACTCACCTCTCCCTGCCAATATATCGCCACCCGCAACGAAGTGATAACAGGTCCGTTGCTGCAAGTGCGACACGTTCTTCCCACCCATCAGCTCAGTGGTCGTGCCCAGCGCCGCCGCGGCTTCCACTCAAGATACGAAAGAAACTACACCCTTACACTCACTTTGTCAGCGAACTCCTTGATCTTTTGCTCCTTGAGGTTGTCGATCTTGCCGATGTGCGGCGCGATGTTCTTCTCGCCCACCAGCTTGGTGGCCGTGCCCAGCGCCTCGGCCGCCGCATCGCGCACCGACGGGTCTGCAAGGCAACCTCATTTTAATTCTGCTCTATTACTACTACTATTAATTATCAGCCTGCTTTGGCATGAGACGACGATTATCATCATCATGTCAGCCAAAAGACATCTACTGCTGGACATGGAGTTGGGAGGTATTGTAATCGCCACGCTTGGCCGGCGGGTTGGCGATCGCAGTGTGCGATGTGGTGGCACAGTACGCGAAAAGGACGTTGCTGGCCATCCTCCGGTTTAATCTTTCCTGGAAATTACATATTTAAAAAAAATATGCTCACAGCTCAGCCAATTTTTATACGCACTATTTATATTGTCCAAAAAAGTGAATAGATCTACGGCACAGTATATATATTAGTACTAACGTACAGTATGGACACTCCCTGCCCCTCTCTAAATTCGACCTCACCCCCACCGTCACTCAGATTGGGTGTAGATTGGTTACCAAACGTAAAGGACGAGCTACGCAAGCACTTTTATTCACTATATTCACTTTGCGCGCCGCTGTGATTTCGTTCACAAGCATAAAAACCAACCAGTTACCGAACGTAAAGGCCCAACTGAAATCTTTTTTTTTTCATACTTGTCTTATGTTGTAAACAACCACCGCTCGAACAAAAAACACCACTTTCCGAATACACCATACACAGTATGAGACTATAAAACATTGTAAATGGTAACTGCGACGTGGTCGTATGAATTAACACTGAAAACTGCTATTATTTTATACATCTTCTAACACTTTTTCTATAAAATTTAGGGGTTCTAAATGGGTGGAGGGGGCTGGGCCCCCTGGACCCCATATCAATCTTGGTGATTAAATTGACTTCACCTTTTTTTGGAATAAGCTGTAGCGATTTTCGCCGTCAGACAAGTGGAGGACCTTTTTTTAATAAGCGGCAGCGATTTTCGGCGTCATAGAAGTAGATGACCTTTTTTTAATAAGCGGTAGCGATTTGTCGGTCAAGGAAAAAGTGTTTAAAGATGTACAAAGTGGTGTTTTTTTTTTCGAACGGTGTTTGTTTACATCGAAAAGTATGAAAAAAAAAGAGTTTAGTATTCACACAGCATTCAGTAAATAACTAACAAACATTTTGTGACCAATACCGCCGGTGTGATTCAACCCTACCTGCATTCTTGCCTATAGATACGTCAGTTATAATTATGTATATCATTTCTCGCTCGTTTGTATGGAGTGTCCGGGGTGTGTCTACGGTATTGCTGGCGTATAGGGCGCATGTAGAATACATTCTAAGATACGGATTATTATTCTGGGGAAACTCCACCGACAAATCAAAAGCGTTCCTTGCGCAAAAAACATGTGTGAGATCGATGAGCAAACTAAAGCCAACAGATAGCTGTGAAACATACTTCAAAAATCTCAAAATCTCAACATTACCTTCAATGTATATACTGGAAGTTGCATCTTTCACCCAACGCAATTAGTCTGTTTGAGAGATTTCAGAGTAAGCGCCACTTCTACAAAATTAATGCATTTTACTAACGATACAGAGCCCAAAACAACAACTTTTGGAATTTTCGTATGTCTGTCTGTCCGGCGTTCTGTCTGTCTGTCTGTCCGCGCATTACGCAAAAACTACCAGGCCGATTTTGATGAAATTTTGTATGGTGGTTCCTTACAGCCCGGGTTAACTTTTTCATCCTGGAAAATTCAAAACCTCCACGCGGACGAAGTCGCGGGGACAGCCATCAGGAGATCAGTTCAGTTGGACCAGTTTTTTTTGATAGTGGCTTCTCGGCATTAGCATTATTTTCTACTTGGTGATTAAAGCTAAGCTTAAAGCTAAGTGAGTAGAAACCACATAAGTTGGAAAAGAAAAATTTTCAGGCAATATCACTTTTGCATACACTGGTGTTTATTAGATGTAACATGATTTAACTCACATGACAGGACTGAACTAAATGTACGCATTCTGTATTTTTCTTAGTGTATCGAAAAGACTAGGACAGAATGCTTGAATTTAGTTAAGTCTTGTCAAATAAATTAAATCTTGTTACACCGAATCGACACCACTGTCTATATGAAAAGCATTGAGCAGCTTCTATAAGCGCCGGTGGCTCAACGGTAACGACACGATCCTCCTAACCAGAGGTACCGGCTTCAAATCCGGACTGTCAATGTGCGTACGTGCGAGGCACTGTGTAGACTGTCCATCATCATCATCATCATATCAGCCGAAAATCGTCCACTGCTAGACAAGGGCCTCGCCCAAGGATTTCCAGGACGACCGGTCCTGCGCTGCCCGCATCCATCGGCTTTCCGCGATCTTCACCAGGTCGTCGGTCCACCGCGTGGGAGGCCTTCCTACGTTTTCCGGTGCGCGGCCGCCACTCGAGATTTTTACTGCCCCATCGGCCATCTGTTCTACGAGCTATATGTGCTCTGCCCACTGCCACTTAAGTTTAGCAAGTCTGAGAGCTATGTCGGTTACTTTGGTTCTCCTACGACACACTGAGTCACGGCCCTTTTGTACTACTGCAACACACATATGTTTTTGTATTATTATTATTTTTTGCTGATATTATGTATGATTGTAATAATATGTGTGTGATTGCAGTGACAAATAAACGTGTTATCTATCTATCTATCTACGGATCTCCTCGTTTCTGACTTGATCACGCAGAGAAACTCCGAGCATAGCACGCTCCATTGCCCTTTGGGTGACCTTGGGTGACTGTCTTTACGAACGGGGTTATTACTATCAAACACCACCAATATGTCTCTAATGAAACTAAGGCACAGCTGAAGGCCGACAACTACCTAGTTCAAAATAAAGTTTACCTAGTGCTTGATGTCGTAAGGTTTGATTTTGTGCACTATATTTCGTTGTTGTATGTATAAGGTGTAACAAAATTAGCTGAAACTTTTTTAACTGGTGCTTCTACCCATGAAACTGAACAACTTTCCCCATAGAACCCATAGTCAAATCGCAAAAAAAAATGTCTCTCCCATACTACCTCGATCAGCTGATCAGCCAACTTAGTATGGGAAGTCCGGAAAGTTGTTCAGTTTCATGGGTAGAAGCACCAGTTAAAATAGTTTCAGCTAATTTTGTTAGACCTTATATAACTAGGTCCTTCAAACATGACCGAAAAAAAATATTTTATTTTTTATTTTTCAAGATCTTCGATTGTAGTCCCATTTGACAGAAATTGTTTACACAAAATATTCCTTGTAGTTTTCTTTCTTGATATCTTAGGGCAGGAGTTACGTAATTCAACTAAGAGAGACAAAGGTAGTCGTAACTATCACGTCACGGTGCGCACTATTATAAACGTTATAACTGTGTAGTTTCGATCAAAATTTGTACAACGCGAATCAAGCTGCTAATTTGAGGTAGGTTCAGCCCTTGAGTACTCACCGGCGCTCTCGAGTAACTTGAGCAGGCCAGCCACGTAAGCCTTGAGCAGCTTCTTGTTGAAGGCGGCGGGCTGCGTGCGGCACAAAGCGCGCGCCAGGAACAAAGCGGCCTCGGCTTTCACAGACGGGTTTTTGTTATCAAACGCTGCTAGCATGTCCTCCATTATTGCTTCAAGATTGGTCTGTAAAAAAGGGAAGTAAGAAAAACCTTATACTATGAGGTAAAACTTATACCACACCCGGACACTGCATACAACGGTCGTGAAATAACATTTCTAATATCAAATGACGGATCAAACGAAATCAAGGCAAAATCCAATCACGTTCGAGAACCAAACTATAACCAATCTGTATCAATCTGGGCGATAGAGGGGGTGAGGTCGGAATCTAGAGAGCGGCAGGGAGTGTAAGAGAGTTATAAGACTTTTCGCACCATCATCACATCAGTTCATATACGTCCCCACCGAGGGGCTCGAGCCTACCCTGAATTAGAGCGATCGGGCCTTAGTCGAACACGCGGGCCCAGTGCGAGTTGGTCAACTTCACACACAACCGTGTGCAGGTTTCCTCACGATGTTTTCCTTCACCGATAGAGCGTCGGGTAAACGTACATATGAAATCGTTATTCGAAAATACATTGATACGTGGCAGGATTCGAACCACGACCTCCCGGACAGCAGGTAGCGGCCCTTGCCATTAAGCCACCGACTCTCATATATGTGTGCAAAATTATTACCTCCGCGAATTTAAATATGACTTCTAGAGAATAAAATTACACAACTTTCGTCAAAGAATGCAATACTTTGGCATAGTACACATCGACCAATCGATCAGCTGAGTTTGTATGGGAGATTCATACATTATTGTTACACATTTACTATGGTTTCCTTACAATAACTCGTTCAGTTTCACAAGTGGAAGTCACACTCGAAGAGAAAGGCGTCACTACACGCCTTTCAACGTAAAACTATTTTATTGCATTTGGAAAACATACTGCTATTATACCAACATGAGTCATCATCATCATCATATCAGCTGAAGGACGTCCACTGCTGGACAAAGGCCTCCCCCAAGGATTTCCACGAACATAAGTAACATACTTTATATATATAAAAACTGAGAACAAGTTTTCGCAGATAAAATTTAAAAAGATACTTGTAAAAAATATCATATACAAAAAAACAGATGCTGAGAAAGGTTTTAAATAAGTAAATTTTACAAATTCACATGACTGTACTAATGGGCTGGGCTAAAAAGCCCTGTGGCTCTCCCCACCCCCCTCCACATGGGTTGCAGAATGTTTCACAGAAGAAGAAACCAAGAATAACCATTTTCGACTTTACACAAAGGTGACGAGTTAGAAAAGTGACAAGTTAGAAAAAGGTCAAAAATGACGAAGTCGAACTGAACGGTTACGTCGCTGTGCGTGCTATGTATTCATCATATCAGACGAAGGACGTCTACTGCTGGACATAGGCCTCCCCCAAGGATTTCCACGACAACCGGTTCTGCGCTGCCCGCATCCAAAGGCTTCCCGCGACCTTCACCAGGTCTTCGGTCCACCGAGTGGGAGGCCTGTCTACGCTACGTTTTCCGGTGCACGGTCGCCACTCGAGAACTTTACTGCCCAACGACCACCTGTTCTCATGTATACTTATTTACTAGCTAGCTGTAGACATCGCGAGTTAATCGAAATGGCTGAAATATATTTTTTACGTTTTCAACCCTTTCAACCCCCATGGCTCCACTATTTTGAAAAAAATCCAAAAACTGTATTAACAAAAATATATAATTATCGAACCTGCTTACAAAATTTTACGAGAATCGGTTGAGAAATGCGACCTGTACAGGAGAACAACTGGACAGACGCCGTCCGGACATACGAAAGCATTTTAGCCCAGCTGAAACAGAGACGCTTCGCTCGCGCTTCGTGTTCGCTGGTCAAATCTACTTACTCACTGTCATTATTAAACTGTAAGGCTTCCAAATTCGAATGAAATAAACTGAATAACTAATAATAAATACTATGTACTTATACAATAGAGAGACAATTTACTTTGCTCAGCAGCGGAACACCAAGCTCAAAAAACTTACACAAGGGTAAATAGCGTCTATCGCCTCCTTCAACGCAGCAACCACATTCGGTTTCTTCTCCTTGAATTTCTCGAGTATGGCCGACACGCAGGCCACGGCGTACGGCTGGAACTTGTTGCGCAGCCCGGTGGCCACTGCGCCCAGCAGCCGGCCCGCCAGCGCCACCAGCATCACGTTCGAGTCCTTAGAGATCACCTGCGAAACAGATCAGAAAGGTTTCATCTTACATCACATATAAAAATTAAAGATTAAATGTTAAAGATTTAGATGTATCTGTTATTTTAACATTTTTATGAATAAATAAATTTAAAATTTTTGAAAAACCTAAAAACTTTTAGGTACAAGCTTTTAATATTGCATTGTCACGCGATATACATATGCATACACATTTTCAGCTCAATCGGAAACCGGGAATTGGGTCAAATTTAACTTTTAAGATTTCACCCGAACAAACATACATACATTGCAAGTTAAATAAAAGCTTGTATCTATAAGAATCTATAAGGGTTCCTTGTTGACTACGGAACCTTAAAAAGCGTCGGTGGCTCAACGGTAACGACTCGGTCGTCCAAACTACAGTTCCCGGATCGGAATCCATGTACCAATGAGTTTTTCGAAACTTAGGAGCATTTACTAACCGAACGCTTTGATGGTGAAGGAAAACATCGTGAGGAAGCCTGCACACATGATTCCAGATGTGTATGAGGGTCGCGTTGCACACCTCCGATCGGTAGGTTTACAGCTACAGGTATTTACATCTAAAATGTCCTGCACGTAACCGCGGGTGATACTAGTTGCAACGCCACGGTTAGCACGATAAGAGAACATATAACACTTTAAACTTTCACGATTATTCATAATGACAAATTGAAAGCGGGACTTAACGTGATTTTATGTAATATATGAGCAGGTATTGATGTTGTTGGATTGAGCTTCATGACCCAAAAATCCTGTCGACGGATCGCCGGTACTACCCAAGAATCATACGTGAAGCCATTGAAATTAAGAAACACAGAAATTTCAATCGTGATCAAGGATACAAGCTTTCCTCGTCATTGAATTCGGTGATGGATAAGTGTAGACCAGGAAACTGCGAAAAAACACCCGTGCGGCCTGTGGACTGTGTCAGTCTAGTGTGTCGTGACCCTAACTTATTAAGTGAAATGTGTTTTGACCCTAACCCTTCACAAAATGAAGTGAGGGTAGATGGAGGTGTTCCTGCGATGACACCGCGGCTTCAGTCTACTCGCGACCACGGCTATCAAAGCATAGTCGAAACGTTAAGGTAAAAACAACATTAATACTTGCTCATATATTATATAAAATCACGTCAAGTCCCGCTTTCAATTTGTCATTACGATAAGAGAACTTCTCTAAGAAAATAAAGGAATAACATCAACTGACCTTCTTCAAAGCCCTGACCAATTCCGCGTAATCACCGGGCTCCAACTTCGGCGCAGTCTTGAGTAAAGCCTCCAAAGCGTCCAAGGCTTCCTTCCTCTCTTGCCACTTTTTAGCTTCTAACTTCTCGTAGAAGTCCTTGGGGAGCTTGGAGAGGATCTCCACGGGATCCATGAAGTCGTAAGGGTCCACGGCCGCTGAGTCGCCGGCGCCGGCTTCGGCGTCGTCATCATCGCAGCTGCCTGCAAACGAACGTTAGATATTGGTAATTACTTCCCGTCTTTGATGTCATCATTTACCCTCAATATAATAGCTTTATATATTTGTCAAATAACAGTGTGAGAGCCATTTTAATAAAATTAAAATAAACGAGGAGGACCCGCGCTGCTCCGCAGCATTTTTTTTATTATGGGCTTTGAGAGTGCGCGGTTCGCCTTCGTTGTTGCGCGGTGTGCGAGAATGCACCTAGCTTCCCTCCAACTCAACCAATTTAAGTGAAAAATAGTTTAAATGAAAGAAATTGTTCCAGCGAGTTTAAACGAACCGCGTACTTTAATTAGAACTGGAGATATTGAGAAAGAAAGCTACGAAAATCGCGCTAGAGAAAGGCGAAAGTTAGGTGATTTCCAATGCTCGATAATTTGTGCTTTAGTACCTTTCATGCTTTAGTACCTTTCAATTAAAAAATAATAAGCAAATCAGTTTGACTTGAAATAGACTTCATATATTTTTTTTTATTTATTTGATAAAGGCGAAAGTTTGGTGATTTCCAATGCTTGATGACAAATTTATGCACAAATACCTTTCATTTAAAATAACAATCTGGCAAATCGGTTCGATAGAACGGCCAGATAGACTCGGATTAGATTTTATATTTTTTATTTATTTGAAATTTCGCGGGGCGAGGGTGATTTCTAATGCTTGTTGATAAATCTATGCGTCAATACCTCCTTTCATTTAAAAAAATCGGTTCGATAAAACGGCCAGATAGACTCGGATTAGATTTTATATTTTTTTATACAGTATTAAGCATGGCGAAAGTTAGGTGATTTTCAATGCTGGATGACTTTATGCTTTAGTACCTTTAATTTTTTTTTAAATAAGGAAATTGGTTTGATAGAACGTTCGCCACTGCGGACGGACTCGAAATGGATTTCATATTTTTTATTTATTTGAAATTTCGCGGGGCGAGGGTGATTTCTAATGCTTGTTGATAAATCTGTGCATCAATACCTCCTTTCATTTAAAAAAATCGGTTGGATAGAACGGCCGGACGGACTCGCTTTAGATTTCATCACTTCTTTTAATACATACATGAATGTGTCAAGGAGAGCTTTTAAACAACCAAGTGGAGTGGGAAAAATTGGTAATGAGAAGTTTTTTAAAAATTGAAGCGTTTTTAAAAAAAAGTCTAAAGCCTATCTATGGATTTGCGTGTACGACGACGTCACATGATAATTTAAAGTCAACGGTACCAAATTACCACGTTTATTGACAATGTTATGAAGAACTTATCCTGCAATCGAGTTGTAAAGTCGACGCCATAATTCGAGAGACAACTTTGACAATTCGTTTTGCACAAGTGTTGCCATAGTTAGGGTAGTGCTGTTCGTATCGATATTTAAAAAATATCGGCTTTGGATACCAGTGCTATTTATCCATTAGTTACGGTGAAATAATCAAATTAATTTAATATTATACATTACGACACTCCATACAAAGTGACAAGACGCATGCAATTACAAATTGCGTCTCTTTCTAACCTTGATAGGGTTGACACTAGTGTAATATTACTGATTGAGATGGAAATAGGAGTACGGAGTAAATTGAGATACTAAGAAAATTTATTATTAAATGATGCCGGGAAATATTTCATACAATTCTTGAGCCAGAATTTATGTAGCTAGTCGGTCAGCGGCGGCGCGACGACGATGGGGACAAGTATGCAGTATGCAGGTAGCTGAAGATAAACAAAACGCGGTGCGTACTTGTCAATGTCAACCGTAGTGCGATAGATTTCGTAATAATAAATAAATAAGGTTAAAATACGGGATTAAACCTTTAATTTTAACGGTTTAAACCTGTCCGTAAATGTTTATAGGTGTGCGTGAACTCTTGATAGGGTTGACACTTGTGTTGTGTACAACAATAGTACTGATTGAGATTAGAATAGCACTGAGAAAATTTATTATTAAATGATGCCGGGAAATGTTTCGTACAACTTTTAAGGCAGAATTTATCAGCTAGTCTGTCGACGGCGTGAAGTATGCAGGACGCAGGTAGCCAGCAGCATTAGTAGTGTCTTTGAAAGTACGATCTCCACCGACCGGACGGCACGGCAACGAATTTTTAAACTGTCAATATTACAAAGCCAGGCAGATTCCACGTCACTCGGTACACAATAAACATACAAATTAAATTAAAAAAACAACCTTTTTTGGAGTCAGGTGAAACCATAAACTTTGAGCTAGAAATAGACTTATAAGTAACTATAAAGTCAATATTATGCAATCTATGCCGCGTCCGGAAATAATCATTTTGAACTTATTTTGAACGAAATTCTCGTGTTTTGGAACGCGGCATAGGTCATAATATGACCTTGACATGTTTGTGCTTTTTTTAGAAATATCAAATTTTAAACCCCCTCATTATATTCCCGAGTATAGATCTCAATCACAGTCTCTAAGCGAAACCGGTTGCCGAAACTAATTGATTTTGTTTAACAAGTTTGTGTTTGAGTAATCTATACTGAGGATGGCGTTTTACTACGAAAAACGCCAATTGCAACAACAATATTCCCGAATTTGATCAAAAATTCCGACTTAACAAACCATATAGGCGAGTCGATACTGTCTATCGATATCGGCCACATCACTGTCACTTACTTGTCACTTACTGTCACTTACTGTCACTTACTTGTCAAACTTGTCTCTCGAATTATGGCGTCGACTTTAGTGGTTCAGATCTGCTTTCGGAGATTGTATTTGCCACAGACATTTATTAAGTACATGTATATCGATGGTATTTGCTCTTTACCGCTTGGCATTGCGCCAACTTTAAATGGCGGCGTAAGAGGCGCGACAATAAACAGACGCAGCGACGGGCGCCATACTGCTTGCATTCCCGGTCTAATGACACTCATTTATATTGTCGTTCAAATATGCGTGAACTGCATAATATAAAAAAAATATATTTTAAAGTTCTCGAGTGGCGACCGCGCACCGGAAAACGTAGCGTAGGCAGGCCTCCCACTCGGTGGACCGATGACCTAGTGAAGGTCGCGGGAAGCGCTGGATGCGGGTAGCGCAGAACTGGTCGTCGTAGAAATCCTCGGGGGAGGCCTATTTCCAGCAGTGGACGTCCTTCGGCTGATATGATGAAGATTATTATTATTATAAACTGTAGCGTAAATAGCTGTAGAACAGCATTGATGTGTTCCGGCTTGAAGATAAGATAGCCAGATCACCATTGCGTTGGGGAAACTTGGTAAGTCCGCTTCTATCTTCGGCATCGTCATCACTTGCCATCAGGTGAGATGATGCCAAGGGCTTATCAATTGTGGATAAAAAAAACCCATTTCACATATGGCGAATTGTTCTAGTTAGAGCATTGATGGCGTAACGGCTAGGGCCGCTACCTCCTGTTCAGGAGGTCTTGGTTCGAATCCCGCCACGTACCAATGTGTTATTGAATTTCGATTTCATATATGTACCATTATCCGACGCTCTTACGGTGAAGGAAAAGGTTGTGTGTGAAGTCGACCAACCCGCACTGGGTCGACGTAGTCGAATAATGCCCGATCGCCCTAATTCAGGGTAGGCTCGAGCCATTCGGTGGGGACTATGAGCTGACATGATGATGATGAAGTTGTTCTAATCACAATTCACGGCCTGGTCTTACGGCACACCTGTATCTTGTTTGCTGTGATCTAAGGTACCGTGTGGACTGCGCAGTACCGCTGTTATTGTGTTATTGAGCACATATATCATCCATCTACTCGTTCTGTTGACCATAACATAGCAGAGTACATTACAGCAAGAAGTGCCACTTACCATCAACAGCTTGGTCTTGCGGCATATCCCGCACTTTGCTTTTCTGTGACCTGAGGTACCGAGTGGGGTGCGCAGAGCCACTGTTACTGAACGCATCGCGAAGCTCTTGCTGTTGGACAGCTTGGAGTGATGCGATATGAGGTTCTATGGCTGCGCCAATCCATCTAAATAAAAGAATAAAAATAGTAATGAGTGCCGTACCTTTACGTATTAATACTATTATCATTATAAGGCGTCTTTCGAAGGCCGGCGATGCGCGAGGCGAAGGGCGGCGCGACTAGCGAAATTTTTCGTTTATGGACAAGCGTGAAGCGGGGCGGTGCCCGCGGCGACACTCGAGGCGGCTCAAAACTCATATGCTTATGTATCGTTTAAAGAAACGCGAACAGCGATGCCCACCGAGGGTCGCTGCGATTATCGCCGCAACCAGTAACCACCCCGCGCACCTTCCCTTGCCAAGCTGCGAGCGCCGGAGTGGGGAACGCTGTAAATCAAGCACAAAGCGCGATACGCTCCTCCGTAAACGCTTTCATACGTAATATCGCGATATGTTTGATTTGCCCGCACATAGCGTCGCGGGTCCCTGAAAGAGCCCTAAGAAGAAGGAATAATAATGAGTTAATTAATAAATGTGTGTCGCTTCATTATAGTATTCTTTGGTTACACTATGAATCATAATAGATTACAGGAATGAGTTACAAAAAGTAATCTGATCCAGTAAACAGTGAATCAGCATTGCCAATCTGTGGGGAATTCCCCAAACTGCGAGGAATTTCGGTCCGATTGGATAATGTGTGGGGAGAGCATTAAAGTGGGGGAAAGTGCGCGGAATTCAGAAATACGACTAAACTTAGAAATATTACTTATAATTATGAATTTGTAAAATCTCAAACGCGCTGCAGGATTACTCTGCTCTTGGTTTGCAAGCTGATGGCCATCTGGAAACATAGGTACTGGGCTGAAGTATTCAGTCTCAAAAACAGTGCAGGTCAATAAATGTTTATAAATTTGAAAGATAAGATAAATTTACTTTATTGCACACCAAATATACAAAAACTTATTAACTAGCTAAATACACAATGATATGCAAAGGCGGACTTATCGCTTTAAGGGATTTCTTCCAGCCAACCTTATACCTACGCAATAACTTTATTGCTCGTGCTTCCTTTTTTAAACGCATCTGTTTAAAGACAATAGGGGATCGGACTGCTAGTCATTTTACTTACTTTTTATGATCTGTCAAAAACAAAATTTTGTTATAAAAATGTTTGAAATACCCACAAGTGACATCATAGATTTTAGGCGTCATTAATGAACTTATTTTGTGAATTTGATCAACAAAAAAATTGAAGACGTGATAGTAAAACAAGACAAGTAAGGTTTTTTAAACTTCAAGTGGAGAGCAATTTAGGAAATCATATTTTAGAATTTATTTTTGATGCAGTCCGATCCCATATTTAGCATTCTGAAGAAGTTGAAACAAAGAATCGTAATCGCCTACGCAGAGACACTGTAGTAGCGCTTATAGCCAGTAGAGAAGGTATTAATAAAGAAAACCGGCGCTGCGCTGTGCGACTCGGGGTCACACAAACAGGGTTTGGAATAGCCAATTTGGAATAGAAAAGAAATGCAAAAATATTAAAATAACTAGCTGTCCCGGCGAACTTCGTACCACCTTACACTACAATACACACCCTGCCCTACACTACCCTATCCTATCCTACCCTACCCTACCCTACTCTACCCTACTCTACACTACCCTACCCTACTCTACACTATCCTACACTACACTACCATACCCTACCATACACTAACCTACACTACACTACACTACCCTACATAAGATCCTTCTCCTGCCAATAACGAAAACAACAAAAAAAGAATTAGCGAAATCGGTCCAGCCGTTTATGCGTGACACGATGACCAAGGGAAATAGAGATTCATTTTTATATACAGGGTGCGAGGGACCAAGTGTTACTACGGAAAAACTCCATATCTCCGTCAAATGTTGATATTTCTATTTGAAAATTTATAGTAATTGGGAAACTTTATCTATTTTCTAAAATTCTCATTTTTTGATATAACCGCCTTTAGCCTTGATTATGGCGTTGAGTCTGCCGATGAGCGCATCATACGCTGCACAATTCGCTGCCATTCTCGACGAAGACATGCCTTCGGCGTATCCAAACTATGGTGTTTCATAGTGGACACCCTAGCCTCCAAAATGCTCCAAATGAAAAAATCCAGCGGGTTGGCGTCTGGTGAATAAGGGGGCCACTGTTGCGCCGAAATGAACTTTGGAACATTCTCACGAAGAAATTGTTGATTTTCAAGGGCTTTGTGTGACGGTGCTGACTTCTGCTGGAATGTCCATGTACTGATTCCGATTTATTTATATGGCCACGGTATTAACGCTTCTTTTAAGACCTTTTCGCGATACACGGTCTTGTTAATTTTGACACCCTGGTCAATATAAACGACCGGAGAGTGACCTTTAGCAGTCACTGCGGCCCAAACCATAACAAAAGCTGGTCCTTGCTTTCTGACAGCTATTCTTTGTTCTAAATTATCGGTGGACTTCCCCTCTAACCAAACACGGTCATTTTGCTTGTTCACTTGGATGGTTAATTTTTTTTCATCCGAAAAGACAATTTTTGGCAAAGCTTCGTGCAAGCGTTTTAGTGCCTGGGCTCTCTCCAACCGTTTTTTTTCTGCTCCGGTGTTAAGTTTTGCAATTTTTGTGTCTAACTCTATAAAATAGGTAAATTTTCCCAGTTACCATAAATTTTCAAATAGAAATATCAACATTTGAAGGAGTTATGGAGTTTTTTCGTAGTAACACTTGTTCCCTCGCACCCTGTATAAAGATTAAATAACTGGAAGATGTTGTTCGAAATGTGTCATTTTTGTAATAAATATGTAATTTTTTTTCAAAAGTACTGTTATTTCTTTGCAAAAAAATGTGGGAAGTAGTGATTTTATATACCCCAAATTTTAGGGATTTTCAACCAGATTTTCGGGGAATTGAGATCGTGGACATCGGCAACGCTGATCGCCATATCACTGACTCAAAAGCTAAGCATCACCAAACATAAGAATTCAATATTATATAATTTCGGAAGAAAATAAATAGCTCAATACCATCTCAGACGGTTTCGAGTGTTACTGGTCGGTCTGGTCAGTCATTTAATACATTAGGGTCTTTCTTAAATATACAGGTTATAACGGTCCCGTTAACTGTGACTTTTACTCATCATACTAAACAACTTTTGTTCTATGACTTTGCTTAAATGGCAAAAAAAATACTCTACATACATACAAATCGATCAGCTGATTGACCAAATATGTGAATTTATTCAAATTCAAATTAATTATTTCAGTCAGATAGTCAATCCATAATATTGTGTTAGTAACAGACATCTTATAAAACTAAGTTAGTATCAACAGAAATGTCAAAAATATCAATTATAATAATGTCAAGCAGTCAAACTACTATGGGCACTCGTACTTATCCCCGATCACCCTCAGAATACTGTTGGTACTCCAGTGCACTCTAGACATCAATGAAACCACTTTTTCCTCATTATTGCGGGAAAACCGTCGATTCGCGCATCCGCAAACATGCCGGACGCGCTGCAGAATCGCGGCAGTCTCAACAGCATCCTGAAGACATTATTGTACTGGACTCGTAAGGCGCTGTAGGTCTTCTGCGTATACGTTACCCACAGGCTACTCGTGTAAAAAGATTGACAAAAAGCTTTAAACAAGGTGATCTTAACTTGATTTGAACAACGAGCGAACCTGCGGGCGAGCATATTGTTTCTGATGGACAGCGCCCTATTATGTATTAAGGGGCCATATTTTTTTTAGAACGTACTATGGGTTCCTTGGTGAAAGTTGGTCAGTATGATGAGTAGAGCCCCCAGTTAACGGGTCCTACAACAATTTATTACATCCTGTATATCCGAAAAAAATTCTAAATTAACTTCTGCTCTTGAAAAGAGTTCAGTTTCAGAAATCTATATGAAAACTTTTTTTTTATTTAAAACCGATCAGCAAAGCCGCTAACTAACAGTTTTTTGACTCCGCATACGAAGTTGGCTACACAGCTCAAAATGTAGGCCCTTGTAAGGAAAAAATTATGCTTTTTTTTACAATACAAAGTGAGTAAAAAGGTGTAGGTACTCCATCATCTCTCACCTATGCATTTCCACGACGAGAGCCTTCATCTCGTCTCTGACGCCCTTGTCGCGGTCCGCCAGCAGCACCGGTATCTTCTTCACCATAGGCTTGATGGCTATCACTTTGTTCCCGAACTGCTTCAACGCGGTGCACAGGGCTGCGGTGGACGCGGCAACCACCTTAGGATTCTTCTGCTCCATGCCTTTCAGTAGTTCCTCTTCGACTATTTCGTGCTTTTCTATTTCCACGTACATTAGTATTATCTGTAACGAACATCGTCAGGTAAGGTATTAGTTCACATTTCAGGGGATACAAGTTGGACTATGAAGAGCCCGATGGAGTTCATAAATCCCATACAAATGTAGTCTTTGATACCGATTTTGAAATATTTTTCTATTGATAATCGGAGGACGTATAATGTGTGACGGTATAGCACTACTTTTTTTTGAAAAACGAAACAGGAATCCATTATTAACCAATAAACTTGTTTTCAAGGTAAAAAACGGAAAACAAGTTTATTGGTTGGATTCCTGTTTCGTTTTTCAAAAAGTAATATGGTACAGACACAGATATACGTCATCTGATTATATCGATATAAAATTATTTCAAAATCGGTTGTTTGGTTAACAAATGAATCAAAGACTACGTTTGCATGGGATTTATGAACTCCAGCGGGCGTCAACTTTTTACCATTTACATTTTCACAAAACACTTTGTTAAATATTTACACTAATTCCACATAAAACAAATAAATTTACACGTTATAATTTGTCAGCCACCGTTACGTTGGGGAATCATGGTAAGTCCGCTTCCATCTTCGGCATCATCATCACTTACCATCAGGTGAGATGATGCAAAGGGCTTACCAATTGTGAATAAAAAAATAAAAAAATAGCCATCTATTATTTGGTTTCATTACTTTTAAAGTTCTCGAGTGGTGACCGCGCACCGGAACACGAAGCGTAAGCAGGCCTCTCACACGGTGGTACGACAACCTGGTGAATATCGCGGAAAGCCGCTGGATGCGGGCAGCGCAGGACCGGTCATCGTGGAAATCCTTAGAGGAGACCTTTATCCAGCAGTGGACGTCTTTCTGCTGATATGATGATGATGATGAAAAGATATAAACAATTTGCCATATTAATCAACTGACCATTTTACGCTTTCGTACCTTACATAATATATTCAATTTTAAATTTACCGGAAATGATGTATTCTTTCGGCAAGATAAGTAAAGGTAAAAAAAAGTAAGATGGAGCTAGCTTTGCCATTCGAATAAAAGCCGGACAGGGTTACATTTCCGTGACCTGAAAGGCGGATAGTCCGTTATTCAGTTTTTTTTAACCATAGAAGGAGCCATTAACTGCAAAATCTAAAAAAAACAATTGAATTTCGCGCTAAAGTTGAAAACAACACCACAAACCTAGAAAGCGTCCCTCAGTCAAGCACTGAATGACTAATTATATTGAGGCATTGATGGAAATAAGCAAACCGCCAAATAACACGAGAATGCGTGATAATCGATTGACCTAATGAAAGCGGGCGGCGAACGCAACGAGGCGTATTATAACCTAGTGTAGATTGACAGCAATAGCGGTCATTCACTTGTACTTCTTTTCACCATGAAATAAATTCAAGACTCATGTCAAAAATCGCCTGTGCTCTAGAGGATATTATAAAATAAAAAGCAAAATTGAAAATTTTGAAAAAACCCACGACGTTTAAAATGAAATTGAATAAATAGAAACATTGGTTTGTACTAAAAATGTTTAGTGCAGCACCCCCTGGTGAGTTGTAGCACCTATCTAAGAACATGCACCAATCAAACCAGAACTCATCACTGAAAACCGCATCAAAATCGGACTAGTAGTTTTGGAGGTAAATAGCAACACTGGTTTGTACAAACAAATGTTTACTGCAGCGCCCCCTGGTGAGCTGTCACCGTAACATCTATCTAATAACATGCACCAATCAAACCAGAACCCATCACTAAAAACTGCATCAAAATCGGACTAGTAGTTTAGGAGAAAATGGCAACATTCGTTTGCACAAACACCCTCTCGCCCCAAACGCATATACCGTCTCCGTCCCGTCGCGGGTATTAATAGATTATGTAAATGACAATATATAAAAGTCCTCCAACAAATACCATAACCTGAGACTGTAATCAGAATTATGACATTATTCATAATACAGAGTCCGAGAGTTTGACATTATTCATAATACAGAGTCTGAGAGTTTGACATTATTCATAATACATAATTATGACATTATTCATAATACAGAGTCCGAGAGTTTGACATTATTCATAATACAGAGTCTGAGAGTTTGACATTATTCATAATACAGAGTCTGAGAGTTTGACATTATTCATAATACAGAGTCCGAGAGTTTGACATTATTCATAATACAGAGTCTGAGAGTTTGACATTATTCATAATACATAATTATGACATTATTCATAATACAGAGTCCGAGAGTTTGACATTATTCATAATACAGAGTCTGAGAGTTTGACATTATTCATAATACAGAGTCTGAGAGTTTGACATTATTCATAATACAGAATTATGACATTATTCATAATACAAAGTCTAAGAGTTTGACCACTACCGTTAAATTTAAAATTGCGGTTTTTAATTCTAACAGACTCCTGAGCTATTGGACATTGTGGTTTTTGTAGCATCTTTGATTTTCATCATTAATTTCCTTGAGACATTGCTGTTTTTGATGCATATGTAACACACAAAATATTCCTTCAACCATAGAGATTAATATGTAATAGATAACCCATTTTTGTCTTTTCACGGACATTGCGGTTTTGTTAGACTATTGTTTTTTGTTTTTTTGACAATTTAAAAGTATATGTAAACACCTGAGACTTTAATCAGAATTATGACATTATTCATAATATAGGTATATACATTTTAAGTTTTCTTGACAATTTAAAATTGTGTGTAAACCCCTATTTAAAATTGTGTGTAAACCCCTATTTAAAATAAATACTTTGGAATTGGAATTAATGCTTCTGGAACGTATACGTTCCAGTAGAGAGCGCACGACTTTGAACTCAATTCGTGAATAAATATGATACATAATCGTGTGTCTTTTTGTTGTAGTCCGGTACTAGACAGGTTAAGAGGACTGTGTACCCACGACTTTTCATAAAGGTCGCAGCTTCACAATCCTCATAAAACATACTTTTAGTATCAGATTCTTGCAGCGGTTCAACATTTTTTTACAAATGAGCTTTGATTTCTACAATTATCACTATATCAGTTAGACACATACAATTAGAAACAAGATGATTGTGCTTCTATAGTCACTTTAAATGTGGCCAGAGAACCGGAATATATTGCAAAAAGTGTGCGAAGGTACTTTTTAAAGTAATATTTTTATTATCTTTGGCGAAGGTAGTAATCCGTTATAGAAATTATAAGCTAATAATATTCCACATTTATTTGCTAAGTTACATTTAATTGCCGCGACGCGTTATGTTGGGTGCGTACGCCAAAAGAGAGGTTGTGAGGTCACTGTTGCGCTTCAAAGACTGTGCCGGACGTGACACGTCAGCCTTTAGCATCGACCACCAGGGCTGGGAAAAGCTCGCTAAGGATAGATACGGATGGCGCAAGTTGATGGGAAATGGTCGCAAGTTGTGTGATAAGGCCTGGTTCAAACTGTTATCCGACCGGAGGCACCGGAAACATCAATCTGTCTCCAATCCATCTATCGGAAACTTCCCCTGTCAGTCCTGCGGTAGACTGTACAGATCTTAGAGTTGTATACAGTCACCAAAAACAATGTATCCGAGACACTGACTTAACAGTCTGTTATAAACCCGTAAGGCCACTGTGTGTGTATATATTCAATTTAATTCGCTGTTGCCATTAGCTATGGTTGAGGCCTTGTGCTATTCTCTCACCTGCAGCGCCAGCTCCTTTGTCCTGGTCTTGGGCGCGGCGATCGCCTTGGAGACAATGCCGGCTATCACCTCGCCGGTGGTCTTACCCGCATTTGCGCAATTCTCCGCGAATACCAGCGTCGCCTCCAGACCTGGTTAAATAATTCGCTTTTAATTATTTGATAACTAAGATAGACGAATAGTCTGGAAGAGATCGCTTAAATGTACAAGTTTCTCAATCATTGTACTTGTGTTTTCTTCTTATGTTGTGCAATAAAGTGTTTTCAATCATTTAATCACTGACAATCTCTATAATACCTTGCGTAGCTCAAATTATTAGCGACATCTAGTGATGACTTTTCAACATGATAATAAATTATCAACCAACAAACAATGATATTTTTTCACTTTGTCCGCATAAAGTCTTGATAAATAAATTGTACAGCCACGCTATGCATACTTTTTAACCGACTTCAAAAAAAGGAGGAGGTTTCTCAATTCGAACCGTATATATTTTATTTTTTTATGTGTGTTCGCGCATAACTTCGTCGTTTATGAACCGATTTTGATGATTCTTTTTTTGTTGAAAAGGAGATAGCCCAAGGGTGATACCATGATAAGGAAACCAGGATCTGATGATGGCATCCCAGAGAAATCAAGGGGAACCTTCAAAACTAGTAGTACGTTAGCGAATACTGCGTTTGAAGTAGTTTTTTTTTTTTTGTTTATAAGTTTTTACTGTCTGGCGTAGTCGGGAAAACACAAATCAACAATGAGCATTACCTCCGGTTACGGTTACTCACGGGCGTCGCCGAAAAGCTTGTAAAGTTCAGTTTCGTTTTTTTCTATTTCTTGGGCAATGACATCATCTCTCAAGGGGTGTCAGGGAGTAAACCTGAACCACACCCCGGACACTTCATACAACAGGCGAGATGTGATATTTCAAAAATCGAAGACGGAACAAACAAAATTACGGCGAAATCCTATACGTTCTAGTACCAAACGGTAACCAATCTGCATCAATATGGGTAGAGAGGGGGTGAGGTCGCAATCTAAAGAGCGGCAGGGAGTGTCCATACTGTATGTTAGTACTAATATATATACTTTGCCTGAACTTAATATACTTACCTAAAAATGAGGTAGTTTTTTTATAAGAAATTAAAATTTTCGCGTTCGCGTTTCCACTGTTAATTATCGAATTCCCTTAGCTGTTTAATTGGTTTAGGAAATAAAAGTAAAATGTAGTCTGAACTCTTTATCTTTTGAGTTTCAAAATTTCGCGCTCGCTTTGCTCGCCTTTTCTTGTAACTACCTTTCTACCTTACTAGACTGGATGAAAAATTAACAAACAATTTGGGTTTAGTGGAGAGGCACCCTATTCATATTTTTATTTATTTATTTCACGGACATAGAGCTCGAGGCCACAGTATTACGATATGGCTTACAGTAGCGCAACGCCTTTGATGTCGCACGATGAGCCACCGGAGCGGCGTAGGTACTAGCCCATACTAGCCTGTAGTCAGCCTGGCAAACTCGAGGAGTTTGCCAGGCTGTGCCCCGCCGCCCGCTGCCCCGCAAGTACCCTTCCGTTGCTCTGCGTATGTTTATTCGTTGCGCTATTTTAAGCCGCTATATTATAATGCTGTGTTTTGTCAAAGATAAACACTATTACTGGTTTTTTTTTGCAATTAATTTTATGAATACAAGATAATTATCAACGTAATTATTATCGATGATAATTATCACTTCGAACCATGTTTTAAAGTAACTTTTGTAATTTTCAAATCAGTTCTCAAATTACTTTACCTACCTACATATTATCGAGTTGTAGGTACAAAAGGTATTTGCATTTTATTTTATAACTAGGTAATTGAACACATGTGTTCGTAACGAAATGTTGCCTGCCTTTGCAGACATTTAAATGAACAAAGGATATTTTATTTAGGTCAGTAACGTGTTCGCAGGTGTTGATAAAAATAATTTAAGGGGACAATGATCAAGTTATAAAAAAAAACTATCACGGTTTATACATTGATCTATTTTATTCTAAGATCTTAAATCACTTGAAAAAGAAGGAAATTCACGGACACGCAGTCAAAAGCGTCGGAACCTAGTCACCTTTTTTGTTCTCAAATTTGTATTTCTGCGGTTCTCCCTCTCTGTCTAACACAGCTATTTGATTAACTCTATTCTTTTCTCCTGTCTAACAACTGTCCAGACGTTTTTTAAAGATTAATTTGAATGAAATGGAGGATCACACAAACAAAACAAACACACACACACCACTTGTTTAGTATTTTGTTTGATTTTTTTAACTTTTTTTTTTCTTCTTCATTTATTTTTATTGTTTTCATAATCATTGTTTTGTATGTTGTTACTTTTTTTGAGCCTGGGGAAGAGACTAGCACCCCCAACACAGGGAATTCAAGTGGCGGTTCTAGAGAGCTCAATCTAACGATATTCGTTATATTGTAATATCTATGTTATCAATAAACAATCTAGTTATTTTATCCTAAAAATTTGTTTTTTCCCGCAGCTTCGTCCGCGTGGACATCGTTTTTATGACCGTCTTTGAGGGTGATTGATGCGTAAGCCGCAATCGGCTCGCGGGCGTAGTACATGAGTTTTCTCCCGATCTCTCGGGAACTATATCGGACTATTCTCATTGGCAGTCTGTTTCACTTCCCATACCCTCAACTATTTCTATGCAAAAAAAAAACGTAAATCCGTTGCTCTGTTAAAGACGTTAAAGCAATCAAGCAATCAACCAATAAAGAGCATACTTGCATACCAAATTTCGTCAAGATTGGTAAAGGTGTTGAAGTGTGAAGAGATAACAAACAAAGCTAAACAAACACATTTTCGCATTTTTTTAATATTATATTACATAGTATAAAAACGAAAGGTCACTCACTCTTTCATTAAACACGAATGCTCAAATACTATTGACATGCAGCTCAGCTCATATACGTCCCCACCGATTGGCTCGAGCCTACCCTGAATTAGGGCGATCAGGCCTTAGTCGACCACGCGGGCCCAGTGCGGGTTGGTCGACTTCACACACAACCTTTGAGTTTCTTCGCAGGCGTGTGCAGGTTTCCTCACGATGTTTTCCTTCACCGTTAAAGCAATCGGTAAGTATGTACGTAAGTTTTGAAAAACTCATTTGTACATGGGCCGTCCAGATTTGAACCCGGTACCTCTGGTTAGAAGGACCGACTCGTTACCGGTTGAGCCACCGATGCTTTACTATTGACATATGAAGCTGAAATTTGCACGTTAGTTAATTTATAGGAAGGAGACGTCAGCTAAGAATAGATTTTGCGACAGGGCCAAATTAAGGGAGTCTAAAGGCTATCGTAATTTTATATGAGTATTATGTTTTTGCTACAAGTAGTAGTCTCTAGAGACAAAAACATGAGTTATTCTGGTTTCTTCTTAGATATAAGAGCTCAGCAGCTCTTGTCTGTGGACCTATCGCCACTCTGCACGGTCATGGGGCGGGAGACCGGCCCGTGAGCTGCGGTGTGGAAGGCAAGTTGGGGAAACCACCACACTAATCCTCTAACCAAAGAGAACTAAAGAAGCCGACATAGCTCACAGAATCGCTAAACTGAAGTGGCAGTGGGCAGGGCACATAGCTCGTAGAACAGATGGCCGAAGGGGCAATAAAGTTCTCGAGTGGCGACCGCGCACCGGAAAACGTAGTGTGGCAGGCCTTCCACGCGGTGGACCGACGACCTGGTGAAGATCGCGGGAAGCCGATGGATGCTGGCAGCGCAGGACCGGTCGTCGTGGAAATCCTTGTGGGAGGCCTTTGTTCAGCAGTGGACGATTTTCGGCTGATATGACGATAAATCCATCAAAGAAGCAATGGCAAATACAAATAAATTAAATTTTGTGGTTTAAAAAGTAAAATAAATAATAAATAAATATTCTCAGACAAATCACACATGGTCATCTGGCCCCAAAGTAGGATTCCCTGTGTTATGGGTTACCAGAGACTGATATACATACTTATATACGTTTAAATACATACATATATAGATATTTAACACCCAGACACAGAGCAAACAAATCTGCTCATCACACAAATGCTTGCCCTGGGTGGGGATCGAACCCACAACCCTCGGATCAGTAGTCAAGGGCACTAACCACTGAGCCACCGAGTCAGTCAAAATACATAAACTAAGATTTTTTTCCACAGGGACCTCCGTCACAATGAGTAGTTAAGTTATTTTTCAAATCCTCATGAAAAAGGGAATAAAACGGGAACGAAATCACGGGAAAAAGCGATGTCCACGCGGGCGAAGCTGCGGGAAAAAATTGTATGTGATCTAAGTTCAAGATACCTATTTAATTTCTGGCGTCGTGGTTTTGACTAAGAACCTCCATTCTATAATTTTGTCAATATTACAGTAACTTGTTTTAGTGTTTATGTGAATCTCTGTTTTATTCAGGGTTCGAAAATATCCGATATTTATTATAAATATCAAAATATCGGATATTTATGATATATATCTGATATATATCAAAAGTTTGATATATATCCATTTTGTATGAAAGCCATATTATTATTTTATTGTATTATTTATGTATACTATTTGCATATGTGCTACATAAACATAATAAATTTAATAAAAAAAACTAAAATGTTTTTAATTATTTATTACAAAAGTAACATTCTGGCAACGCTGGACGCCACTAATGCCGGCAGAAGTGTGGCCATTTATGGATTAGAACTTACTATTAAGGAGTATGTTTTAACTCTACTCCAATGCCATCTACATTTGGGAAGTAGAAATATAGTAACAAACGCCAAAAATTACTTAATAATATAAAATTTTTAAACAATTTTTGTATTGATATATATCATGGAAAATCATCTGATATCTATCGGATATATACATGATATACATCATGATATATATCCATTGATATATATCCTCGAACACTGGTTTTAGTTTAGATAGTCCATACACAAACAAAACATAAGATATAGTAATTACCTGACAACAATAATTACAAACAGTAAGGGCCGAAACACATAACCACGTTGCGGCACCGCGCCGCACCGCAACGCGCTTTTGAGCGTTGCGGTGCGGTGCCGCGAAACCGAGCGTTCTGTGGGGTAGCCATTTTTTCCGTGATTTTTGAGTGTTGATGGACGTGGATAGCAATAAACATATTGCATATTTGTTATTAAGAATACATTACTCTGTTTTAAAGAAACGACAAAGAAGATATTGGTAAATACATCCAATTAATAAGACTATGAATCCCTATGGCGACTACTTTTCTCGAAAATACGAAGCATTAAAGATGGATGAAAAATTTTTTTCGCCTTCTTTAGAATGATTATATCATCACTTGAAGAGCTATTAAGCGGGTTAAGGTGTTGTTTGCAAGCGTCTTAGAAACAAACTACATCATTGTCACCAAATTTGACGTCACAACGCCAGAATTCGCGGCGCGTTGCTCGCCGCAAATTTCTGCGTTGCGGCAGGCGGCGCCGCTGATTTTGGCGTTGCGGCGCCGCAACGCCGTTATGTGTTTCGGCCCTAACTGTCTCCGTGGCGCAATGGTTAAGTCCATTAGCTTGACATCAGGACGACGTGTAAGACTCGGTTAGGTTGGTGGATAGGGCATTTTCTAAGCCCGCCTGGCTAGCTACCACTATCTTATGTAAGTCTTGCCGCCAAACATCAATGTTAACAGCTTTGATGTGTTCCGGCTTCAAGATAAGATAGCCAGTTCCCCATTGGATTGGGGACTCTTGGTGGCCCGCTTCCATCTTCGGTATAATCATCACTTACCGGTGAGATAATGTCAAGGGCTTACAAATTGTAGATAAAAAAAATGTTTTTAGTATGTGAATCGTATGTGAAAAAAGCGTCGGTGGCTCAACCGGAAACGACTCGGTCCATCTAACCAGAGGTAGCGGGTTCAAACCTGGACGGCCAATGTACCAATGAGTTTTTCAAAAACTTACGTACATATCATTACCGATTGCTTTAACGGTGAAGGAAAACATCGTGAGGAAACCTGCACAGGCCTGCTAAGAAACTCGAAGGTTGTGTGTGAAGTCGACCAACCCGCACTGGGCCCGCGTGGTCGACTAAGGCCTAATCGCCCTGATTCAGGGTAGGCTCGAGTCCCTCGGTGGGGACGTATATGAGCTGATATATATATATAAATCCACATGTAAGCAAACGGTGATCAGGTGAGAAATAATTTTCGAAAAACTTAAAAACTTTTAGGTGCATGCTTTAATTTGAAAGAATTTTAATTATTTCATATTCTTCTCAGCAAACCCTTCCATGTAATACCCATATCATGGGGTGCATAAAACAATAACTGGTCCGCCATCTTTGGAAGTCTGCCATATTGGATTTAAATGGACGTCACTTAGCTAACCATGCATTGTGCTCCAAACTTAACCTGTATGCAAAATTTTAGCTCAATCGGAAACCGGTAAGTGGTTCTAATGTAGCTTCCAAGATTTGTCCCAAACTAACTAACATGGCAAGTTAATTACTGGTATAAAGTATTTTACAGATTAAGTAGGTACGTATGGTGACATAACAATTGAGAAGTATTTTACTTGACATCAGCTGTGTGTAGGTAGTCAAACAATGGTATGTACATGTGAGTTCAATAACACTTATTGTAGGTCACATAAGTTGTTTTGTCACCCACCAGTGGTTGTTCAAGCTAGATTGAATTACGTACAGACCCAATTATACAATAAATAAATACCAAGACTATAATATCTGATGTCTTGATAGCAAAAATAACATTTATGATTAGTTATTTTATCATTGGAGTGCTTATTACACTGGCCAGCAGAAGAGTATCAGTTTTAAATGCCTTTCACATCCTGCTACTGCCTCAAAGCCCACTATCGGGGATATAAATGGCGCCAAACCGAAACAACAGACAGGTTATATTTATACTCCTACTCAGATACAGGAAAGCTATTTATATTATCTGATTTGCTTAATTTGTTAAGGAAGTTGAATATCACAAATTCGACTATTATATCACAATTTATTTTTTAACAGCCTCTGTGGCGTAATGGTTAGTTCATTCGCTTCACACCAGGAGGTCACGGGTTGGATTCCCGGCAGGGTCAATTTTGTAAGACTCGGTTTGGTTGGTGGTAGGGCATTTAGCTTGCCTGGCTAGCTACCACCATCTTATCAAAGTCTTGCCTCCAAACATCAGTGTTAACATCATTGATGTGTTCCGGCTTGGAGATAAGATAGCCAGATCTTCATTGCGTTGGGGAATCTTGGTAAGCCCGCGTCCATCTTCGGTATCATCGTCAATTACCATCAGGTGAGATGATGCCAAGGGCTTATTAATTGTGGATAAAAAAAAATCGGCCAAGTGCGAGTCAGAAACGCACACAAACGGTTCAGTACCATCATACTAGATGGCGCTAGTTTCTACACGTTTAAAAGAAAAACACTTTTTTTGTATGGAGATCCCCCTATATTTTTTTACCTTTTTCTAATTTTTAGTACTTGTTGTTATAGCGGCAACAGAAATACATCATCTGTGAAAATTTCAACTGTCTAGCTATCAAAGTTCAAGAAATACAGCCTGGTGATAGACGGACAGACAGACAGACAAACCGACAGCAAAGTCGTAGTAATAGGGTCCCGTTTTTACCCTTTGGGTATAGGGCCCTAAAAAGACAAGTCAATTGAATGAATCCATGTAATTATGTACATACATCTTGATGACATTCTTGAACTGCATCCCTTCATCATCATATCAGCTCATATACGTCCCCACCGAGGGGCTCGAACCTACCCTGAATTAGGGCGATCGGGCCTTAGTCGACCACGCGGGCCCAGTGCGGGTTGGTCGATTTACACACAACCTTCGAGTTTCTTCGCAGGTGTCTGCAGGTTTCCTCATGATGTTTTCCTTCACCGTTAAAGCAATCGGTCAGTATTTGTCCCTTCAAAGTAAATAAGAATAGATGTATGTTAAGGTAACTATTATTTCTACTAAAACATTCTTGTGGCTATAGGTTAGGCATATTTTCAAGCAAATTCCAAAAAGGAGGAGGTTCTCTATTCGTCTGTATGTTTTTTTTATGTATGTTACCCCATAACTTTGGACTGGGTAAACCAATTTTTATGATTCTTTTTTTATTTGAAAGCTAGTGCTTCCCGTGTGGTCCCATATAAATTTTATCAAAATCGGTGTAGAAATTTAATAGAAAATTAACAAAAACCAAAAATAATAATGCAAAACGTAGTAAGTTGTTGTGGTGGAAGTCAGTTTTTTAACGTTTTTAGCGTTTTAAATTATTAAAAAAACCGGCCAAGTGCGAGTCAAACTCGCGCACTAAGGGTTCCATACCAAAAACTAATTTTCATCTACAGACCCATCTACAGATTAGGTAAAAAGAAACTAATTGCTGTTGTCGTATTACTACGTAAATTAACTATGCAGAAGATACTACTAGATCCCATTAGGTGTCGCTAGTTTCTAAAAAATCTGAATGAAAATTTCTTTTTTCCTGTAAGAGCATAAGGACTATCCTGTAATCTATACATTTGACCTCATACACTGTGATTTTTTCAAAATTTTAGGGCCAGTAGTTTTGGAGGTAGGGTAAATTTTCACTAATTTTCGCCTTATTTCTTGAATAATTATTTATCTTAAAATTATAAAAAAAATATAAAGTTGAGATTCTCACAACAAGCCCTGTCATTTGATATGTCACACGATATAGTTTGCAAAACTTTTTTTATACTTTTTAATTTACCCCCCAAAAGTGGCCCCCATGTTTAAAATTAATATTTTTACGTTACATGTCCGTCTTTGGGTCACCGACTTATATATGTGTACCAAATTTCAAGTCAATTGTTCAAGCAGTTTCTGAGCAAATCGGCTGTGAGAGACGGACAGACAGACAGACACACAAGTGATCCTATAAGGGTTTTGTTTTTTACTTTTGAGGTACCTAACTAATTTACTAATTTACCTCACTATTATTACCAGAGTTTTACACTGTTTTGTAATATGCAGTTTTATTTTTTTATTTATTTACTTATTTTTCATTTTTTAGTTTTTTATCCAACTTCCAAAAAGCAGAATGTTCTCAATTTGACTATGTTTTTTTTGTATGTTTGTTACGCGATACCTTCGCGTCGGTGGCGTAACGGCTAGGGCCGCTGCCTTCTGTCAGGGAGGTCGTGGTTCGAATCCTGCCACGTACCAATATGATTTCGAATTTAGATTTTATATGTACGTTTATGCGACGCTCTTACGGTGAAGGTAAACATCGTGAGGAAACCTGCACACGACTGCGGAGAAGCTCGCAGGTTGTGTGCGAAGTCGACCAACCCACACTGGGCCCGCGTGGTCGACTAAGGCCCGATCGCCTGAATTCAGGGTAGGCTCGAATCCCTCGGTGGGGACGTATATGAGCTAATATGATGACCTTCACCGATTGTGAACCCAATTTCATGATTCTTTTTTTATTCAATAGGGTAAGCTGCCAGGTTGGTCCCACATAAATTTTAATTGGATTAGTACATTTTTAGAAAATTAACTACATATAACCAAAAATAATAACGCAAAATTTGTTGTACTAAGTTGTTGAGATGAAAGTTGGTTTTATAAGGTATCCAATTATTGAATGAGTACTCATTGCAAGCAATGCTTGGAATTGGTACCAAAAGTACACATTCTGTACCGGTACCAAAAGTACAGGTGCTGTACTGAAGCTTAAAGATTCTTTTCATTTCGGTACCTGGGTACCTGTTCCAGAATTTAGGTACCGGCCGCGTATGGGTGGAGCGATGTTGCCATTCGGTACATAAGAACATACACACATAACTTTGCTCATTTTCAGAAATAGATCAATCCAATCAAATACGACGCGTTGCCCAACACTTACTTACACGTAGCGCTCGATATCTATATGTATATCTATGCAGGTGTTGGAGATTCATCACACACCCGATGCATGAGACCAGCATCACATTCTAGTGTGTTTTTTTGTTAGAGAGATACTATTTTTGTTGATATTTTTATAATTCCTAGTATCAAAAGACCGACTAAGACTAAATTTGTTAAAAAAGTTCAAGTTTATTTAAATTATTGCTTTTAAAAAAAATGTTAAAAATGGCCATTTTTTTAATGGTTCAATATTCAAATGTGACACCATAACTACTAAATAAAAAAATCAGATCTATAAAATTAGTACATTTTAGTTAAAAAGAAACTTGAACTTTTAAATATAATTAACAAAAACATTAAGACCAAAAAACCTGGTGCGTGGGACTGGCATCACTGACAGTGTAAGTAACATTGACATTACAGGTGACAGGTTTAGAACTACTCAAATATAAGGTGGGCAAAGAAAAAAACCAGGCTCTGCTTTGATGCTGCAAACCTTTAAAATGCGCTGATGATTCTGCCAGAGCATTTAGAAAAAGAAAATGCATGCAATTGTTAACCATCCAAGCTGACAAGTTTATATCTATTTAAATAAGAATTACAAAGAGAATAAGCTAGTATTTGAGAATATAGTAGTTGATGGGAGAAACGCTGCAGGCAAGTGAATGGCTATGGGTAATGAGCACTGAGCACACAGACCCTTCCTCATGGCTTAGCTACAGGAACTCAAAACGGGCCTATCTCTTAAGGTAATCCTCTTCTTACACAGATTCTTGACTGATTACTGATCACAGCCTTTTTCCCATCACAAATAAATAACAGTGAATTTCGTTAACAATAAATATAACATCCAAACTATTGGGTCATGGGTCTCTTCCCAAAACTCTGCAAGGTTAGGCCATACTCTCCACACACGGCTCAGATACGATAAGTAGGGATTGGTGGAGGTCATAGGGGTATAAGACCTCTGATATAACTTATTGGCTGCGATCTAGTGATAGCAACAAGCACTAACAGCTTAATGTGCCTTGCGAACCACGGAAAAGGTCGAGACAAATGCCACTAACCACCAAATCCCTCCAGGTAATGACTGTGCTTCTGATGGTCAACTAAACTTTGGGAAAATCCTAATCACGCAAGTCACACTGTGCTCTTACTGGAACTCTTACAAAATTAATGATAAAATAACTCAATAATCTCTCCTCACATAGCTTAGCAACTAACATTTCCATTGTTGTTATTATTGTTGTCTGTAAGTTCAGTATAGGTGCCTTCCTGGCAGAATGTTTAGTAACATTTGGTAGGATGTGCTGTGCAAGGAAAATAAATAATAATGTTACTGACCTTTTTCCTGAGCCAAAGCATTACTGTCAGTTACAAATTTCTTGATCAGTCCCAGGTACTTGTTCCACTCAGGGGACTTCTCGTCGTCAATCTGGTTGAAGAGCTTGATGGCCTCCTCATACCCAGCCACTCGTGCCTTCCACAGCTTGTGGACGCATTTGTCCTCCGTTGACAATTTCTTGTATTCATTCTCATCCTCCATTTTGTTCAGTCTTCCCTTAAATTATTTCGAGTACTAGAATTTTGGTTTTTGATTTCTCAGGGCTGTGTACAAAAGAAATAATATCTGATTGATTTTTATGCATAGTAAAAATATAACTATACTAATATTTCCTTTGGAAAAAGTTTAATGGAGAGTTATGAAATACTTATTGTGTAGCTCCAGTATGGATGGATAATACCTGCTTACAGTTAATACTCAGCTTCTCTTAAAATGGATTCAAGTTAACCCTGAACGTAATTGTACTTGTTCCTTGCATTTGACCTTTCTTGTTATGATAAATATGGATGTGGTTTCTCCTTAAGGCCTAGATTGTTTTATACAGTAAGTATTGAAAAAAATGGGCAAAAAAGAAACAGCGAGGATGAAAGTTGGAGTTGTCTATGTTGGATAATTATTAAATTGAAAACCACGAAGTACGTGACTTAACTCTGTCTTCACATTTGATCAGTAGATAAAAGAAAATAACACAAGGCTAGTAAACAAATTTCTTAAGTAGGTTTCACTATACCAAACACGTAGGAGTAAGCAAATAAAAAACGGCAAGTAGAAAGGTAATTTTGAAAGACGTAAATTATACAAAACGAGGGTGATTCACACAAAGCGAATTCCAACGCAAAGTGCGCCAGAACAAAACGGCTTACAGCGTACCGGTCCCGATGCCATGCTTATTAACGACGAGACGAGAAATTGGACTACATCTGCAGCTGTGCTGTGATCTACAGCAAACGCCCAACGTGACCGACAACGGTCACTTTCTTTCCACCAAAAACAAATTCAAGACAAATGTCAAGGAACTCACCGATTATCAGCTGTCCTGTTTAATTTCTAGGCAACAAAACAAACTGAATTTAATCCAAACACTAGGGACGATAATTATTCACATTATCAAGAAATTATCTATTCAATTTAACCGATCACAAATTAAATTATTTTCTTTTCTTTCGTCGTTTTTTTTTAGTTTCCAAATGAAAATGGACGGTCGGAGGGGGAATGATGAATGTTGCCATAAAAAAAGGTGTAAAATCTGCCATATACCATCGATTGATGATAACCATCGTACCTATATTCTGGTGATAGTAACATACTGGAAAACTACAGAGAAAATTATAGAAACTAAAAGGAACTCGCAAATAGATGTAAAATGAGAATAAAATTTACCAGGCCCGGCGCAAATAAAAATATCTCAGGTTAGAAATTCTTTTTTATTTTATTCACAATTGGTAAGCCCTTGACATAATTTCACCTGATAGTAAGTGTCGATGGTAAGCCATTCGGTCAATACAGATTCAAAATCAGAATTTGAGCAAGTGGATAGAACGTTGTTGTAAACACAGATTGCCATAGAGAATGAATTATGCTTGTGGACATTTACTATTGAATAGGGCAGATAGAGTCGACCTTTGTGCCGCGTAGCCCTCTCAAAAACCTCTTCATGCTTTTGAATGTATGCAGGATAATCCTGAACAAATTTAAAGATTAGTTTAATATACAAACATGGAAGTGGTAACACACGGTTTGCCTTGAACAAGGGTTTACAAGAATCCCTATTTCCATTAGGGGTTCTATATACTGCACGCAAACATTTTTCTGCGCTAAAAATACTTTTTTGATTCAACCGAATTATCCCATAACAAAAGTCCATAACTCAGCACTGAAGACACTTGATCATGATAGAATGTAAAAGTAACTTCTCTAGATGAAACCTTACTTAATTCAAATACAAAATCAATTCTTTTACAAACGCTTTCTACATGGCTGTCTAACATGTCAATAATTGTCTAACATGAACCCTAAAAAAATTGTTGTTTATTTATTAATAATTTGTTTCTCATTACAGTGTACACAAATCGGAATGTCAATAGAGTTATAGGTCTTAAAATTGCAAAAAAATAGTTTTATCAATATTTAATTTCAAATTATATTTATTTAGCCAGCCATTAACTTTAGATAATGTATTGTTAATTTCCACGTCAACCTTTTTCGAATTGTTTTAACTAAGATAGTTGTGTCATCAGCTTACATGATACACTTCTGTTCCCCTTTTAAAAATATTCAACAAGTCATTTATATAACACAGGAATAACAGTGGGTCTACGATACTCCCTTGTGGCACACCACACACAACTAATTAACTTTAAAATAGATCTACAAGAATTCAATTGTAAATTAATAACATTTTTGATATCCGTAAATTGCAAGTGGTTTTCAACTTTCTGGCCTTGAGTATGCTATACCTCTAATCCCATAATTATAAACTTACTGAGTAACATAGAATGATTAAAAAAATTAAATGCCTTACTCATATCAAGAAATACAGAAACAATTGGAGTCGTCAAACTTTCCGTGATGTCTTGAATAAATTTAAGCAGGAAAGTGTAGTTGAACTTCTTTTCCGAAAGCCATATTAATCCTTAAATAAAATATTATGATTATTAAAGAAATCCATGTGACGTTTGTGCATTATTTTTCAAATATTTTCGAAATAATTGGGACCATCATGATGGGTCGATAATTATTCATTATCATTTTGGAATCGTTTTTATTAAATGTTTTAACAATAGACAACTTTAATAAATTAGGAAATGTACCCTGAGTAACTAAAAGATTTAATATACATGGATACAGGTTAAGTCACCTTGATCCTTTAGGGCGATAAACTACATCTAGTTTGCAACAAAAAAGTCATATGATCAGTTGGCGTGCAAAATACGGTATAAACTTTCTCATTTTATCAGCTTTCCAACATAGCAAAAAAGTTAAAAAAAAATACTAATTAGTTGTAACAAAAAATGATGATTGTTGTCAAAAGGGTGCCTCAAGTTCTTATAAATTGATTAGTCATTGTTTTTTTTGCAACTAATTAGTATTTTTGTAACTTTTTTACTTTGTTGGAAAGCTGATAAAGTTTAGAAGTTTATACCGTATTTTTTAAGCCAACTGTATTATTTTTTTGAGCTTTAACTTGAAAACTGCTGATATCGGATCCCAAGTTAATATGAATTTTTTTGTTGTAAATTAGGTGTAGTTTATGGCTCTAAAGAATCTAGGTTGACTTAACCTGTAACCCGTTACATAACAAAGGTCTACATTTTTAAACAATTTATATAGTAAGTCATTGTCATTATTCGTAGATAAAAAGTGCATCGATGTTATACTTTAAAGTTTGTTTTCAATCTGTTTTCTATATCATCATTTTTTTTTTATTTTTGTCAATATGCTTTTAAAATCTTAAAAATTAAAATTTTGCTTATTCCATTCTAATTTTTTTTCGTTTTCCTTTTTAATATTTAAACGCGTTATCATTCTGGATTCCATTTTGACTACTATGCCTTAATTGTTTTTCTTCAACTTTATATTAATAGTTAAGTTTCATTACAGTACTGTTGATGAAAATATATTTTTATTGTATTATTGCTCCATCTCCATTTATGGCGGAAGTAATTGCACCAACCGTGGCTCGTCCACAGTGTGAGATGACACCAGAGGTTTCGAGGCAGGTTTGCGTACTCGACCCACAGGGTTCTGGGATCATTTCCGCTTTCCATCTGTCCGCTGTGTCCGATTGGTAAGATACATAATAGTAACCATAATTACATTTATATATATAGCGTTTTGTTATACTCATAACATAGCAGTTAACAACTGAGATCACGGAGCCGGAGGATCCATTCCTCCGTAGTTGACGTACATATGTATTTTGCGCCAGGCGTTGCTAGGTCAATTTTGACCCACTTTCTTTTTATTTTTGTGGACTGACTGAGAATTCTGCTGAGAGCAGTGGATTTAGACAAACTTTCCAAAATTTAAAAATAAAATCACAATTTCAAAATTTTTATAACAGTAAGTAGGTACCTACATAGCAAAACAACAATACAATAATACTCGAAGGCGTATTTTTGTTATATGTTTAAGCCAGTGGGCAGGAGAGGGGAGGTCGGAAAAGTGAAAGCGAAATGAACGCGAATCTTTTAATTTTATATGAATTATATGAGGCTATTAACTAAAAATAAAGGCTTAAAAGTGTGCGTGATGTATTTGTCTATTGGACAGAAGCAAACCGATTAAGCAAAAAATTGGGGATGGCGGGATCAACATCACCTAAGCCAAAGTCGTTGGAAGAAGCTGAGAAGTTCTACGGGCAATTATACACGACCACGTCTGCATAGTCGTAATATTGTGCCCCTCGTGTCACAGTTCTGCATTGATAGTTAAAGGACAGGTGTTCGAGTAAAACTTACTTAATTAGTAGTAAATTTGTTTGAGTGGCAACATTATCATGTTGTCCTTCATCGGATTTCAGTTCATTCAAATATGCTATACACGTTTCATCCATATGTTGGCCAAGTTTGACATGGGCAAAGATACCCTACCATTACTGGTGACCTGGACTTGAGCCTCGGAGGAATAAGAAAGGAGTAGCCTTTACAGGCAATACCCCTATGTCGAAAAATTGTGGTCCAACAAGTATACACGTTTATATACATCATTTCACAAGGTGACTTCACAGTTCGAAGCGGATAGTCATACAGGATTGAGCTCCGTTAAAAAATATGATATTGCGCTGTATTTTTGTGCAAAAAAATTCCGACACATCCAGTCTGGCAAAGGATGGTGTTACTTATTATCAGAAAATGAATTTATTCAAAAATTCTATGAAAGTTGTGTTTTAGAGTATGGTTGCATAGTCTGGTCTCCTATTTTCAAGGAATTCAATGATCGCATTGAGAAAATTCAATCAATATTTTTAAAGTATCTTCACTTTCGTTTGTACAGTCCTAGGATGGATTATTGTGAGAGTTTGTGACACGACGGGTACGGTATAGGGTAAGGAAGGGCGTGGATTGGAAACCGTATGTGCACACATAAATTGTTTGATGGTGAAATAAAAAACCTAAAACGAACATAAGAATTAAAAAAAAAAATTTTAAACACAAATCAAAAAATATAAATGATACTTGCCCGAAATGGGTCTTTTAAAGAGAATAAGTTTAAGATAGGTAATTTAAATTAATTTTATATTGAGATATGAATATACGATAGATTGGATTTTTTAATCACGTATGTCACACTTTACTTAAATTGTGAGACGTGGATTGTTTTGAGCCAGCGAATGTGTAATAGAACAAATATATAAAATGAAATAGATCGAATAAAAGAATGTATATCAGGAACGCGTTGCCGCGTTACAAGTTGTAGACACTTTTAAATGCCTTCTCTTGAGGATCGTCCGGTGATGCTTGATATGGCTTTCTTACTTTATCTGCTTAATTCGAATACTTATTTTAAATTTTATTTCAAGTAACATGGACTCATACATAGTTAGTAGTGCCTAACCTAGGAGATTAGTACATGTGAAGAGTTACAGGAGAAAAGGGAAGGACAGTTCAGCCTGTCCGCAATCATTTTCAGGATGATATTGGCGCTGCCCTGCATCCTGCGCACCATAGACGCGGCGCGCCTGCGCATGGTCGCGCGGAAGCAGACGACCTGCGCCCCTGCAAACATACACGAAGCGCTACAGCGACGGGACAGCCCCACCACCGCCCTGAAAGCGTAATTGTATTGGATACGGAGGGCTTCATACGATCTTTGAGTATAATTAGCCCACAGGCCATTTCTATACTCTGCCATGATAGAATCTTTTAGTTGTCATTTCAGCCGCTTGTATTACATCTTCATTCTTTGTAGAACATTAGTGAGTGTGTGGTTACAAATGAGTGCGACACATTTTTAATGTAAATACGCAACATATTTTTGCATCTGTGTGTGCGCGGTCCCTGTAGTAGTTACCTCACCCCCACAAATATCTAAGGAAATATTTGTACTACAATTCTCCAATTGCCTACTCCAGTGTTGTCCCTCCGAGACTTGAGCTTGACATCAATTCATAAGACTAGAGCCCTAGGCATAAAAATTAAAAAAACACATGGAATTTTTTCGGGAATAGAAATAAAAGTTATAGAGCAATCACCGAGATATGAACGATTTTTGGCAGATCCCAAGAGAAACAGGTAAGTCAAAGATAATCTAAGCTGAAGTTCGAATATTACAAGATGGTTATTTTTCCTTCAGAGGTTTTTTCCCTATGCAAAGATATTTGCGGTTTGGAAAAACCGAGAATGTAAAATAGATTTAATTTCGTTAAAAAAATATTGAAATAAAGTTGTAGGTACATTCTAGGTCATTCTTATGCAGTACTCTTGTGTCGTAGGAGGCCAGTAACATTAGGTCATCTTTGTTGTAGGTACTCAGCAAAACACTTAGCAAACATGTGGACGGGACAGATTCAATATTATCAACCATTCGTTCATTTGGCTTTGTGTTTCATTCATTCGTTCAAATCAAACAAGATTTGCTTGCAATGCAAACAAATAAAAAACAAATCAATTTGTGTCGTGAGACTCAGCGAGCGAGACGTGTGTTGCGCGCGGCGCAGTCGTGCGTGCGTGACTACTGTGCGTTTGCCGTTCTTCAATTTTCTTGCACTTTCTTTCTCTAGGAATTCAATTTTTTGTTATTCCTTAGATCATAGTAGTGCGAATCGGCGAGGAATTATTTGGTAGAGGAACGTGAACTTAAAAAAATAAAATAAATAAATAGCAGTGTTGTGTTTTTATAGTGGCTTGGTGAAAATAGAACTGTAATTCAACTGGGCAGACAAATCTACAGCTATTGCCGTGCATAGTATGCTTCTTAATGTGAGTAATACAACCTTCGTCATAGCTCTAATACCAGACTTAAATTTGTACAAAGATGTCGAGTGAGTCAATGATGTTTATCATTAATTGCACCTACCATTTTACATCTACTGATTACACATGCACACAGATGTCGCTAAAAACCGGCATTTTCTTACTATTTTCTATTTGGTTGTGGTGAATTTCTATGGGCTGTCATAAAAATTGTACAACCACGCTGTGCATACTTTTTCGCCAAGTTTTTATATGTCGTATTTCTAGCGTACATCAACCATAAACATATAGCAAAGATTAAAGTTAGGTTCTTGTTAAGATAGTAATTAACAGACCTAACGAAACATTTACAAATAGTTACGGTTTGTATGAGAGGTACCTTACTCGGATTTTTCCTGGAATAAATAACTACCCATAACAGTAGGTCTAGTTGTTCACAAAGTTTATCATTAGAGCCATTTTGAAAAAAAAAAAACTGGATTTGTATGGAGGGAACCTTATTCCGATTTTTCTTGGATTAACGAACTACCGCGTGCTGTAGGCTATTTTAGTAACGTACCGAATTTCATCAAAATCGTATGAGTCTTTTTGGAGTAAAAAATAATAAATGACTTTTTACTGAAGGGGGCTCACAGGTTCCTTAGCGCAATGTCGAACTGGCTATCTTCAAGCCAGAACACATCAGTGTTATTATCATTGATTATTGGCGGCAAGTCTTAGATAAGATGGTGGTAGCTAGCCAGATGGGCTTAAAAAATGCCCTTCCACCAACCCAACTCAATCTTACAAAGTGAGACTCCGCCGGCAATCGAACCAGCGACCTCCTGATGTGAAGCTAATGGTCTTAACCATTACGCCATGGAGGTGGTTATAAAATTGCCCTAACTCAAATTTTACCTAAATCCGTCCAGTAGTTTGAGAACTAGAGCATCAGATGGACGTACAGACACACATTTTTTGTTTTTTAAACTATGTATTAGTGTAAGACAATGGATTCCCATGAAAATTTAAACCTACTTTTTTTGCAATCACAGTAATTTTTTCATTCCTTCGTTGCTCGAAAGTAAAAATCTCTAAAACCATGTGTTTTACAAAACTTCAAACTTCCCATAACTTAATTGGCAAATTAGCTGAGATTGTTTAAGAGCTATTTTTTATGGCGACATCTGATATTCTTTCTTTCTTGCCGTGACTTAGTTTCTTCTCCTTCTTAGAGAGTTGATGCTTCGGCTCAATTTTTTTCAGACCTGTATACTCCCGTGATTTAGGCTGGCCTTACACAGCCGAAATTCCTCTCGGAATTCATAATCTGAATTGGGAAAGCCCGGTTGGAAAAAGTCAGAATATGTTAGGAGCATAATAAAATTAAACCCCGGGTTTACACTCAGCCACAGCCACTGCTGCTGCCGGAAATATTGCCCTAAATACTTCTGCGGCAGCATCGACGCCAGTGAGTATTACCACTCAGCCAATTCCTTTGACTTTCTCACGGAAGCCTACAATCGCGGCAATGGCAGCGGCAGTTGCAGGAGCAGTGGCAGTACGAGTCACCTAATTACATTCTCGCGCTGCCCACTTCCCTGCTCACCTTCCTGCCGGACAGAGCTGAGTCTCAATGAGCCATATAAGCTTTATTTCGACTGTGTAAGGCTGATAAGGCTGTTTAAGACTTACACGGGCGGAATTCCTCTCAAAATTCAGAAATCCCGGATTTGCGTACCTATAATTTTATTAGGCTTCACTCATATCGTGACTTTTTCCACATCCGGGCTCTCTGAATTCAGATTATGAATTTTCCGGCCGTGTGAGTCCAGCCTAAGGCCAGCCTTAGTTAACATGCCAAAATAGTACAAAATAACTACAGAGGTACTTGATAGGACAGCATGAATCATAAACCGGCCAGTTTCAGTAGGTAGACAGTGGATTCATCTTTTCAATACCTACTGAGGATTTAGGTAGGCAGTGGGATTTCTGGTTTTTCTTATATGTAGGTATGTACCCATGTCTGTTTTTTTGGCTAAGCCTGTACTCGTAACTAATTAGTAATCTGTGCCTGTACCCTAAGCGGCTTTCGTTAGATCCGAGTGCGAGGTGTCGTCGTTAGATTCGTCTTGATCCCGAAAGCGACATAGAATATATTTCAACCCGTCTGCCAAAAAAGAGGGATATTGTTTTAATGCAGTCGGGTTTAAATTGTTTAAGTAGGTTAGGTTATTGTTAAGTCACACCCCAGACACTTCATACAACAGGCGAGAAATGACATTTCTAAACACAAACCGCGCGACGGAACAAACGAAATCACAGCGAAATCCTTTACGTTCGAAAATCAAACTAGCACCAATCGTATACAATCAGGGTGACGAGGGGGTGAGGTCGTAGACTCCGACCGTAGAGCGGCAGGCAGTGTCCATACTGTATGCTAGTACCTACTCACAGAAATCGGAATAATATCTACCTACTAATATACAGGGTGTAACAAAATTAGTGTAGAACCCGTTAACTGGAGGTTCTACTCATCATACTGAACAACTTACCCCAAGGAACCCATAGTCAATTCTCAAAAAAAAATTGGACCCTCCATACTAAAATCCACAAAATTGGTCGATCAGCTGATTGATGTGTATGAAGAGTTTTGCGGTTTCAGCAAAGTCGTAGAACAAAAGTTGTTCAGTATGATGAGTAGAAGCACCAGTTAACGGGACCTACACCAATTTTGTTACAACCTGTATATACTTTGGCTGCAGCCGCCATGTTTGGTGAATCATGTAAGGTCTTTTTAACTCTTTACTGTCATGGCCAGGCACTGGACTTTATCGGAGGGTTCGTTTCAGCATAGCAGTAAACTCGGTCATCACCTTTACTGTTATGAGATCCGGTCTTTGTTCTCTCGCCCGCTTAAATGCACGACGCTGCTGCGCTGTTTCGATCGTGATTCACTTCGTTATTCGCCAAAGCAGCAAAGGAAATGATCCTACGTGCCTAAACTTTATTTTTCATCACACCTATTCCAAAAACGACGACGGGTTCCTCAATAAGGGCAAACAAAAAAATAATAATCAGAAGACAAAACGCTCAAACCCAATGTCTATATGGTGCTATAGGTTCATACTAGTTTCTAGGTCGTGTGTGACTAAAAATTTGTATGTGTCACTCGTGGCCAAAATATTTTATTCTCAGGCGACGTATGTTTATTGAATTCCTCGCTTAATTAACTCAGGATTTAAACAAACGCCCAAACATTTTTGAAGTAAAACTTCTTTACGCACGCTTGACTTGGGGAGTAAGCTGGTGGATGCGTGACGAGAGTTACGGAAGTGTGGTCGGGTGAGGCAAACGAAAGTTGAGAGGGATATATAAATTAGTGAAGATAGAAAGGACAGCAGGATCGGTCGTCGTGGAAATCCTTGGGGGAGGCCTTAGTCCAGCAGTGGACGATTTTCGGCTGATATGATAATGATATGATGATGAAGATAGAAAGAAAGATACTATTTATTTTTGTTTACCAACAATATCGGTTGCCACGGCAACAATATCGGTTGTTAAACAATCAAAACAAACATATAGAGGTAAGATAAAAAAGATTTGATCATTTTCAGTGGATCATCAAACTCTTTTCATAAACTGTCTATATCTCTCCATATGACATAAAAGATTAGATTATTTTCTGAAGACTTAAGTATTTACTTTCAAACATATATAGATGGAGCTAAATAAGTTTTACTTCAGTCGTGTGGTCTTTTTTATTTTTCTGTCGGTCTTTTGATGTCTTTTGTTTGAAATGAATAGGTATCACTGTTGTATCGTGTGGAGTTGTGTCGTGGTACAGAACCCTGAGTACGCAAGTCCGACTCGCACTTGGCCGGTATTTTCTTAATTGCAAATCAGTTAAATAAACTTTCCACAAATAGAGATATTAATACGCACTACTACGTAGTTTTCCTTAATTACAAAATCAATAAAAAAAAATTGAAATAGAGATATTACATTGACTCTGCCTGCTTCATCTATCGTTGTGTGTTAACGAAAGCAATACCTACCCAAGTACCCACATTATGTAATAGCTAATTCTTTAATAATGGGTGGTTAATTAAAAGACCTAATGAACATTGCATGTTGTACAATAATAACATTTGTTTGTCTTTGCGCAGCATTTGCATTTTGTTGAATACTAAAGTGCGTCAGACGCAAGCCAGATGATGGAGAAGTTGGAATTAATACAGAGTTATTATTATTTGTTAATATTATTATTTTTATGATGTCCATTCATTGAAACTCGAAAAGCTTCAATGAATGAAACTACGCCAAAGCGAAGACGTATGTTGTATTGGTTTAAGTAACTAGGCAGGAAAGATTTGAGAATAATCTAACTTAACCAATTTAATTGAAAATTAAAAACCCGACTACAAAAAATATTACCTTTCTATTATTATGGCAGTCACGGGATCAACTCGAATTTAACGTCAACTCGCAGGCCAATATCCATCTAGCTGTTAAGGCTACAGTCTGCCAAAAAAACAGATATAATATACATACATAGTTACTTACATATACATGCATACACCCGAAAAAAAATACCATCCTTTTTGTGAGTCGGGTAAAAAGGTTTTCGTAACGAGTCTGACCCTGCAACTGACAATGACGTTTTTTGTTTAACATGTGTTTTCAAGTCGATTCGATTACAATTAATCAATAATTCCTGTTACCTCTGTATTTAACCGCCTCCGTGGCGTTATGGTTCAGTCCATTAGCTTCCGATCAGGAGGTCGCGGGTTCAATTCCCGGCGGAGTCTAACTTTGTAGACTTGGAATGGTTGGTGGAAGGGCCGGCTAGCTACCACCATCTTATATAATTCTTGCCGCCCAACATCAATGTTAACAACATTAATGTGTTCCGACCTGAAGACAAGATAGCCAGTTTCCCATTGCGTTGGGGAATGTTCGTAAGCCCGTTAACACCTTCGGCATCATCGTCACTTACCATCAGGTGAGATGTTGCCAAGGGCTTACAAATTATGGGTAAAAAAAATGCACTAGATACCGCCAATAATGAGATTTGTTCTGTACCCGTGATCCACTGACTGTCGCATGTGAGCGCGCCTACGCCTGCCTGCACTGGAGGGGATTCCGCGCTGATTCGATTACTCTGCCCACGCTCGTGCATCGTCACCACATTGATTTGCAACCAGCAACCAGCTATCAGCTGACACATTGTTGTCAGCAGTTTCGTTCATACTGGAGTTCTGGTCGTTTTAGCCATTGATGTCAAATCAGCAGACAAAAACATTGCTGTTTTGGTTTTAATCACAGCACTTGGCGATACTTCTTTATTTAGACACAATAATTTTAGTAAGAACTTTAGAGAAATGATGTATTTCGATGAGGCGTGTAAATCTGTTAATGTTTTAGGAATCTCCTAAAGACACGATATTGAGTTGCCTAGATACAAAAAATACCATCTATAACACAAGGCGTCGCAGGGAAACTGGTCTCAGGGATCACTATTTTTCTCAGCAATTACAAAACATATGAAAGTGATATATTGTGACCTGATTTTTCATTTCAAAGACTTCGTTTTGTCAGTTGCAGAAACAGGATTCGTTACTTTTATAACGAAAAAAAATTTTCAAAGAAACTTCTTTTAAAACAGAGATTTGCATTCTACAGGCAAACCAGACCGAATTAAACCTCAAAATATTTCATAGTCTATTAGTCTATACACACTTCAATACCTATGCCAGTTGCATTTTTAAAAATTAATAGGGGATCGGACTGCTAGTCATTTGAGTTACTTTTTATGATCCGTCAAAAACGAAATTTTGTTCTAAAAATGTTTGAAATACCCACGTGACGTCATAGATTTTTAGTGTCGTTGACGAACTTATTTTGTGAAATTGACAATTAAAAATTGAAGACGCGATGGAAAAACAAAACAAGTAAGGTTTTTTGAAACTTCAAGAGGAGAGCAATTTAGGAAATCATGTTTCAGAATTTATTTTTGATGCAGTCCGATACCCTATTGTAGTTTATAATTGAACCGAAAAAAAACATTGAAAAAGTGCAAAAGTGTGGTTAGTTTCTTTACTCTTTACACTTAAAGAAAACACCGGCCAAGTGCGAGTCGGACTCACGCAAAATAGCGTTCCGAAGTCTTTGCAAAAAATAAATGTTTATTTTAAAAACTAAAATTATATTAACAGTAGTAGTAACATGGAAAATCTATAAAATTAACTTTGTCAAATCCAAATTCACATCTTAAGTTAGTCGACTATTACTGTCAAATCCAACTGAACATCTTAAGTTAGTCGACTATTACTGTCAAATCCAACTGCACATCTTAAGTTAGTCGACTATTACTGTCAAATCCAACTGCACATCTTAAGTTAGTCGAATATTACTGTCAAATACAACTGCACATCTTAAGTTAGTCGACTATTACTGTCAAATCCAACTGCACATCTTAAGTTAGTCGACTATTACTGTCAAATCCAACTGCACATCTTAAGTTAGTCGACTATTACTGTCAAATCCAACTGCACATCTTAAGTTAGTCGACTATTACTCCGAAACTAAGAAAGCCTACTTAGCCGTGATAGTTTTTCTTTTAAATTGATTATACTATTTAAAATGTTTGTTAAATGTCCTGAAATAGCGGTTTGACTCGAAAAAAAATTTGCCCTTTTAAAGCTTAATATTTCGCAAACAGATTCCTGAATCAAAAAATAGTTTTAGCAAACCCTCAGTTGTTTTGAAAGACCTATCCAACGATACCCCACACGACAGGGTTACGTTGGATTAAAAAAAAATTAACCCCTCTGTACATGTAGGGGAGGTACCATTTTTTTTTCAAGATTATATTGTACAACTTTGTCGGCTATATGCCAAATTACAGCTTTCTATTATTAATTGCCTCTGAGCTAAGCCACGGCACAGATGAGATACTAGTGGCCACGGACAGACAGACATGGCGAAACTATAAGGGTTGCTTGTTAACTAAGGTACCCTAAAAACAGAGACAACTGTTCCCATCAATGCGTCGCCATAAGCTACGACCATCCAAAAATAACTCTGAAAATAGATGAACATACTCGTAGTCCCACCCAAACACCAACGGAAAACTAGAGAGGCAGTTTCAATGTAACTCAATCATTAATTCACACTTCAACTCATCGGAATTCCGGACTTGTAATGCTCTATTTCTTTTTTACTTTTCCTGAATTTTATTCATTCTTCAGCATTTTCAATTTGTTTTTTATTACTTTCGAGGGACGTAGGAGAGAAGATGAGGTATTGTCACAGTATTACAATACAAGCCATATCGTAATACTGTAGGTAGTAATTGTGATGGCAAAAAAAAACAAGTTTGAGATTTTGTGGGGATCGATTCTGTTACACCAATAGAGGCTTAAAACATAACAAATGTGTGTGTGTGTTAGTGTGTGTGTGAATCTGTCCTCCGTCCGGTGCTCTAGTTCCAAACTACTAGACGGATTTGAGTAAAATTTGGATAAGGGCAATATTATTTTCATCAAGCCGTTTTTTCTCCTCGCGAGCGTGGATATGAGTTTTCTCCAGATCCCACGGGAACTATGTCAGGATATGCTAGTAAATCATGTCATTTCCCACCCCCTCAACCATCTCGGTGTAAAAAATCACACAATCCATTGTTTCGTTGCGATGTTAAAGAAATTAACCAAAAAAGAGTATTTTTTCAGTTCCCTCAGGAACTGTATCGGGCTATGCTATTTTCACGGGATAAAAAGTAGCCTATGTCCTTCCTCGTAACACAGGCTACCTGCATTCCCAATTTCATTAAGATTGGTGAAGGCGTCGAAGCGTGAATAGGTAACAAACAAACACATTTTCACATTCATAATATTAGTAAAATATGGCCAATAAAATGAGTTACAGTTTTATCTTATAATAACGGGTCGACGCTTTGCAAGCCCCACATGGGTTGAACGACATCAACTAACTGCGCTATATTTAGCTTGTCCGAGATACCTACATGTGTGTTTAATATCTGCACGTGTGATATTTAATTTTAGGATATCCTTGCGTGGGTCGGTGATTCCTTGGACAACTTTACTAATCGTTTCAAAATTGGTTTACATACTGAATTAAAATACCTAGTAGATTGCTTACCTAGGGCGCAAACAATAATTTTAAAGGCGTGAGTGTTACTTTGAATCCAGAGCGGAGCAAAGAATCCAAAGTAGAATCCTGAGCCTACTACATGTGCACGTGTGATATTTATTTTTAGTTTTACTAAATAAAATACCTACTAGATTGTTTACTTAGGGGCGGAGCAAAGAATCCAAAGTAGAATCCTGCGCGCAGCGAGGGATTCAACGTACGTCACTCGATTTTAACATGGTGTTGCTCTCGTGGTGGACAATCTTATTTTATCATCATGATAAGTGCAACTTACGAATAAGAGTAGTGCGTTTATTTATTTAACTATCACACTACTTGAGAAAGGCACAATAATATTTTAGGGTTCCATAGTCAAAAAGGAACCCCTACAGTTTCGCCATGTCTGTCCGTCTGTCTGCGGCTTAGCTCAAAGACTACTAGTACTAGAAAGCTGTACCTAATGTGGCATATAAATATTAATCACGCCGACAAAGTCGTACAATAAAATCATGAAAAAACATTTTTTAGGGTACCTCCCCTGCATGTAAAGAGGGGATGATTTTTTTTGTTGACGTACACTATCGTATGGGGTATCGTTGGATATTGGAACATTTACTAATAATATTCACATTCCAAATTGAAATCACTTTTAGTCGTTAGGGATTAAACAGCTATTTTGGACAACTATAATGTCGTACGATGTCTTCGAATATCTCGCTGGTTTCATAGTTAATCTAGTCGAGGACAAGAGAATTCCTCTTTATAAATAGTCTTATAGGTAAGCATTCAATCGACACTACTTCCATGGACCACGATTCACATATTTCTTCTTTAATTCATGTCAACAGACAAAAATGAATACATTAATTGCATGCGTTGCACCACCAACCAGGCAATATTTATCCCGAAAACTTTGCGCTGTTAATCTATGTTTTACCCCACTGCTAAAAGAAGGGCTATGTTTTTCGAGTGTAGGTATGTATGTATCATCATTACAGCTCATATACGTCCCCACCGAGGGGCTCGAGCCTACCCTGAATCAGGGCGATTAGGCCTTAGTCGACCACGCGGGCCCAGTGCGGGTTGGTCGACTTCACACACAACCTTCGAGTTTCTTCGCAGGCGTATGCAGGTTTCCTCCGATGTTTTTCCTTCACCTTTAAAGCAATCGGTAAGTATATGTACGTAAGTTTTTGAAAAACTCATTGGTACGTTGGCCGTTCAGATTTACCCGGTACCTCTGGTTAGATGGACCGAGTCGTTACCGGTTGAGCCACCGACGCTTTTTTCGACGATGTATGTATGCCATATACCAATAAAAAAAGCACAATATAAACAAACTTATCAGGGATTATACAATGTCGATTCCATAGTACTTTTGTTTACCTTTTGCTTTTTTTTAATTGGTATATGGTATATGTGGATTTGTTTCTTTGGCACGCTCTCTAGCCCACGGCTTGATGGATTTTAGAGTGCGAGGTGTCGTTAGATTTGCCTTGATTCCGTGAGTGACCTAGGAAGGAGGGTACATGATAAAAAAAAGAGTGGTTAAGTTTTTATGCATTCGGTTTTTACATTTTTAATTAATTCGTGTAGTTGTTTTATCCACAGTTGGCAAGCCCTTGCCATCATCTCACCTGATGGTAAGTGAAGATGATGCCAAAGATGAAAATGGCCTACTTTTTTTAACCTACTGTACCAGTAGGAACACGGTTAACACCTTTGAGCCCAATGACCTGTAGACCTACAATTTTTTGGACTTCGATCACGATTTAACATATCAGTTATGTAACACTTTAAACTTTCACGATTAATCATTACTAGCTGTGCCCGCAACTTCGTCCGCTTGAAGGTTTTGAATTTTCCCACGAGAACTCTTGAATTTTCCGGGATAAAAATGTCTTTTATATTAACCCGGGCTTTAAGGAACCACTATACAAAGTTTCATCTAAATCGGCCTGGTAGTTTTTGCGTGATACGCGAACATACAGACCGACAAAAATTCCAGAAGTTGTTGTTTTGGCCTCTATATCATTAGTAATGTCCACCGCAGTTATTATTTTCCAAAAATATTTCATGTACAGACGTGGCCCTGTTACAGTATTATTATATGTACAGATGACAAATTGAAGGCGGGACTTGACGTGATTCTCTTTTATCAGTTATACAAGGTGTCCCAAGGAGACAATCAAGCGGAAGTCCAGAGATAGCCCTAGAACACCTCTAGGGGTATCCGAATCACGCCTATGTATGTTCCGCGTAAAGTCTACGGTTTTCGAGATATTCGTATTTTTGTTTTTCAATTTAGTATGAAAAACATCTCTACTGGACTTTGACGTCAGTTTGTGCCTAAAAACCATCATACAATTAAACCAGTCAGCTTACATAAGAAAAACTTCCTCATTTTATAAGCTTTCCAAAAAAGGGTTAAAATTAAAACAAATGAAAAAAATCATAATAAAAAATGGGAATTAACTAGAAGGGTGTATGGACTCTCATACATTTTCTCCAACAATTTTGAATAAAAAAAAATTAGGTATTTATTTTCGATTAGCGTACGAATCAAGGGTATTAAAATGACACTAGAGAGCCACAAATGTCTGATGATAGGAAAGGCATGATATAACTTGGAAATTAAAAAGATCATGAAAAAATATTTTATTGTAAATTAGTATGGAACCTGATGTATCCTTTTTACAGAAATCATCATCAATCATTAGACTTTCGCGGAACATACATTAGGGGCGGGTGATTCGGATACCCCTAGAGCCCCAAGAGGTGTTCTGTAGATAATGCCATCCACGAAGACGCACCCCACTCTTCTTTCTAATCCCAGTACAAGTGTGCAACCTTTTAGCAGTGTAGTAGTTCTGTATTTACACATTAATTAACTACGAGTCTAGATATGCGTAACGTGGACTACACTAATCGTGTGCATCGAGCAGCTAACCGCTCACAACTGACCAGTGTTGCCAGATGACTTTTGTTAAATGTAGCTAAATAATGTTTAAAAAGTCACTAGAACAATATAAAAATGGCAATTCTGTCGCTAGATGTATGGTGTTACTGTGCTTGAAAAGTCGCTAAAATGTATGAAGCGTCGATTTTTTTTGTCGCTTGATTGCTCCGAAAATACGTTAGATCTAGCTACTAAGTCGCTAAATTGGTAACACTGCAACTGACGCTGTAGTCACAGAATTACAATATGGCTGTAGTCGAACTCCCCGCACCCCGCCAACCCCTCAATCGAAAAATAGTGGGGCGCGTCTTCGTGTATGGCACTATCTATATCTCTAGACTTCCGCTTCACTTTACTTCTTGGGACAACCTGTATATCAGTCAGTACATGTTAAGAATACCGTTGAACCGTTTGGTCTGTACGTATAGAGGAAAGGAAGTGTCGCTGGAACGTGGTTCCGTTCCACCGCACTAGACAAACCGTCACGTCACACAACACTAAGAAACAAGTTTGAACTTCCTGTAGCTGGGCCGCTATAAATAAACTAATATGGCGACAGGCAGAGAATCGACCTCGGCTTTTGTTCGACAGGCCTTGTCCGTGAAAGCGAACGCGGAAATCGACGGGTCACATACAGATATGGCCCAGGAATACTTAAGAAGCAGTTAGTTATCAGCTCATTCTTTTAAGAGCAGGCTTCCAAAATTAGTGCATTTTTGCTTAAATATGTTGAGTCACCAGGTGAGCGGTCCACCGAGTGGGAGGCCTGTCTACACTACGCTTTCCGGTGCGTGGTCGCCACTCGAGAACTTAAAGTCTCGCAAAGTCTGAAAGTGTCGCGGGAAGCCGCTGGATGCGGGCAGCGCAGAACCGGTCGTCGTGGAGATCCTTGGGGGAGGCCTTTGTCCAGCAGTGGACGTCCTTCGGCTGATATGATGATGTTGAGTCAGCCGCGTGCTTGTTGAACGTGAAAACTACAAATCTGATTCTTTGAACCTTTTTCTTTCGTATGGCTAAGAAAAAAAACACGATTTATCAGTTTTCGCTCGATACTTTTTAATTGGGAAACTATGGAGTTTTGAGATTGTTCTACATAAGTTAGGCGCATGAATAAAAATACCGACAGTAAGAAAATAAAGCTACTGATAAAACGGCTAAGACGAAAATTTTCTAGAATGTTTACTAAGCTCGCAATAAACGAAAATGTGCATTTACGCCTGAAGTAAAGGACGTAAGTCGCGTTAAGACACTGACGCGAAATTCAACTGCAAAGCTGATTCCATAACGTTAAATATCAGGTTCTTCGCCAGTGCCGCACAGGGAGCCTGCTCTTAAGGCTCCTACGCCCTAAAATTAGCAACTCGACTCACGATGTTTCAAACATCGAACGAAATAGCTCGGAAATAAAGTTTTTGTCAGCTTGTACTGCAACGTAGCTGTTACGTCAATCGCTGCGGACAAATCTTGCGAAAATTGTGATTTTAAATTCAAACCTAACCGCCTCCGTGGCGTAATGGTTAGTTCATTCGCTTCACACCAGGAGATCGCGGGTTCGATTCCCGGTGGGGTTAACTTGTAAGACTCGGTTTGGTTGGTGGTAGGGCATTTTCTAGTCTTGCCGCCAAACATCAGTGTTAACAACATTGATGTGTTCCGGCTTGAAGAAGGGGAATCTTGGTAAGCCCGCTTCCATCTTCGGCATCATCGTCACTTACCATCAGGTGAGATGCTGCCAGGGGCTTACCAATTATGAATAAAAAAAGGAATAAAATCAGAAGAATTTCCAAAAAGTAAGAAAACCAAATCATTTTATATTTATCTATCTATCTATCTATCTATATTGTTTTGTTAAGAAGTTAGTAAATTATCATAATGTTTCGAATTAAATTGCTATGGTTACATCTTTACTAGAAAAAACAGAGTGTATTAAGATATTTTTTTAATTGTTCCTTGTATTAAAATATAATTCGCGGAAATCAAAATCACTCCTCATGTCCTATAAATTACAAAACATTTTTTTTTTCGATAAAAAATAATTAATTGAAGTAAAAGTTGGTAGTTTTTTTTGTTTAAATTCGCAATTGGTAAGCCCTTAGCATCATCTTACCTGATGGTTAGTGACAATGATGTCGAATGTTGGCGGCTGTATAAGCCTTAATTCCTTTATTCTTTAAGGACTCAACTTTTTACTGACTTCTAAAAAATGGAGGTTATCTATTCGGACCTTATGTATGTAATATTGCTGGAATTGCACTATATTCATGTTATTTTAGTATATGTGGGCCTCTAAACAGGTGTGCCAAAGTTCATAAAAGTATGTTGGTATGTACATTTGTTTGTATGTTTTTATTGTTAGATTTTTTTTTATTCACAATTGGTAAGCACTTGGCATCATTTCACCTGATGGTAAGTGACGATGATGCCGAAGATGGAAGCGGGCTTACCAAGATTCCCCAACGCAATGGAGAACTGGCTACAAGCCGGAACATATCAATTATAGAAGATGCCTTAACGATCAATTGCCTCTGACTGCATGAGATTGTGCAGCAGATCGTTGCTTCATTTGGCGAGAGAGCAACTAGCCAATGGGCATGGTGTGGGATTGGAGACAGAAATAGGTCATCTTGTTTCCATCTTTTTATAGTTTTTTTTTTATGCAGGTTGTTTTTTTATTTAAATTTAACTTTTTACGCAGTTGGGTTTTGGATTATTTTAATTTACCTTTTAATTTTACACTTTTAAGTTACAATTTAAAAACGGTAAATTTAGTTTCTATTACAATATTTAAAAAATAGTGTTAAAAAATGTATCAAAAAAAGAAATAGTAACTGAAACCAAAAAATTGAAAATTTAAGTGACAATGGTTGCTTACAAACTTTATGCCGTTATACAGGGTGTAAAAAAATTGGTGTAGGAGCTGTTAACTGGGGGTTCTACTCATCATACTGAACAACTTTCCCTAAAGAATTCATAGGTAGTCAAATCTCAAAAAAAATTGGACCCTCCATACTAAAATGCACAAAATTGGTTAATCAGCTGATCGATTTGTATGAAGAGTAATTTTTTGCGTTTTCAGCAAAGTCGTAGAACAAAAGTTGTTCAGTATGATGACTAGAAGCCTCAGTTAACGGGACCTACACCAATTTTGTTACACCTTATATATCCTAATCGGTCACTCGAATTAAAAAATGATAAGCGAAACCTAAAGATGATTTTCAAATACCTATTCACAGATTACCCCACTTGACATAGTTCGTCGACTTTATTTTTTTCTTTTTCACAATACGGCGTCTAGTTGACGCCATATTGAATTTTGATTACTGTCATAATATCTTTAGTGACACACGCAAGATTAAGACGAATCGATTGACGTAAGAATCATCAAAATCGGCCCACGCGTTTGGTCTTTAGAGAGCGCCACAAAGGGACAAACATATACTAGTCGGGTATTTAGTGTCACCAACCTTGCAAATTGTCAACAAACGAAGCCGCTTGGCACAGGCATACCTAGTGGTCATCTGAGCTGATTTAGCCCTGTACCCACGTGGTACCACCCTGCAGGTAGGTGGGGGAGGGGGGGGAAAATTCCATCTGCCGCGCTGCACTCTTTCGTCCATATCTCCGTAAGTTTAGCAAACAAGTCGTGTTTGGTATCGTTTTCGTATAATTTAAGGACGACAAATTCATTTCTGGAACAATATTTTCACTTGTTCATAGAAGAAAAAAAGATTAGGCGCAAAAATAGAAAAAATAGAAATAAAAATTCTTACAAAATCTATGCCTACAATTAAACCAGGAGACTATATTTTATAAAAAAAATATGATTTTGTAGCCCTGTTTATCTAGAATATATAAACATAAACTTTCTTAATAGATTGAACTAGTAAATGTGTCAAAAAAAAATTATTGCCTCGTGCGGTGGAGCTGCGACGGGAGAAGTAAGTATTTTTGGAAGGGATTTGACACTAAATTGTAAACAATTATTAAAAACTAAACTAATGAAACTAATTAGTATAGGTGTATCTATATCTAGAGATAATATTCTTGAAGAAATATCTAGAGTAAATATTGTTAAAAAATAATATTAGAGTTCATAACATTAAAATAAATGTTTTATAATCACTGAGATAACCCTAAATTTCAGCTTATTTTAATCATGTTAGTTGTAATAGGGATTCCTATTTTAATTGTAATAATGGAATAAAGAATAAAAGGTCTATTTTAGTAAATAAGACAATTTATTGACCGTTTCCGGGTGTAAGTGGTCCAATAAACATCTTTAGAATTTAAGCCGACCTCACCTGCTCGTGGTGCACCTTGCTAGGCTACAAACGAGGCTCTGGCGAAACTGGTTACCTTCGGGGTTTTGGGAGTCAGACGGCAGTCTCTCCTTATAATACCTGAAACCTGTCATTTATTGTGAAAATGTCGGACAAAGACCATGGCAGAAGTCGGGACAAAGCTAGGTAGAAGAAGAAGATTCACAGTTTCCGCTGCAGCCACACAGTTCGGTGCACATTATCTCTCTTTTTAAACAATTGCACCTTCCTGCGCATTTTTTCTTGCATTTACATCGTATTAACTCCATGCAAGCAGCGGCTGCTGGCGGTAGGGTGATCCAAACAGGCTCCCATTTGCCATTATTTTTTGCCCAACCCCAGTCAGCAGGACATGGCAGGTTTTGTGTAGGTTGCAAAAGTTGACCCCATATATGTCCTCCCAGATAAATTGCTCTCAAAATATGGTTGCGCAGGGCATCTTTAGTTGGTGGAAGATTCTCCAGCTGTCTGTGATTTTTCGTAAATAGTAGTTTTCTACCTTGATTGATATCAGTGCACGCGCCAGATCTAAAATGAAACAAATTGTACACAACATGCATTCCAATAATTACTTAAATTATTTCAAATCACAAAAGCCAACCACCACTTAAATTACTTGTCATTTATAGAATTGACAAATTTTTCTAGTATTGGTAAAGCTTGTTCCACATTTCCTTCTTTAGCGCTTGTGAACCACTCCGTCGCAGGTAGATAAGCGCCCCAAGCTTCGAAAGCACTCTTTTTCCCTTTACCAGCAAATGACGAAACGGTATCACACCCGGAAAAGGCGTGGAACATTGGCAATACTTCTGCCTTTTCTGGTCCTAAAAGAAAATAAACTAGTATATAGCTGAATTACTTTCAGATTTTAAAGTGTAAATATATTATATTTATTTAGGTTACCTAATGAAGCTGCAATAGCATGGCATGGCAAGAACTGATTTTTTCCCGTGCCAATATGAACCCACAGTTCCTCAAGCTGTGGCAATTGTGACACACATGAAACCGCAAGGACAACAACATTGGTATCCACTGTACGCACCATGATTTTTGTGTCCTTGGGCTGCAGCATCACCAATGTGGACCATTATGCGCGTATCTGCTTCCTCATGGTTGCATGGTTCCAGGGCTTTATCACTGGGGCTGTTGCTGAAAACTGTGGGTCCATCTGTCGTATAAAAGTTTTTGCCAGCTAAGAATTCTGTAGCTTGGCACTGTAGAGCTAGGAAATGGAAAAGTTCCTCTTTATTGGAATTATCCCAGAGAAAATTTGCCCAACCCTTCGGAATTCTAAAATTTGAATTAAAACGTGTTCTTTGTCCGGTGCCACGTTTTAGTCTCGTTTTTGAGACTGTCAGTGTCGTATCTGTCCCAAATCACATCTAATCTTGATACAGTGACAAGCTCTCTGTTCGCGAAAGGTATAAATACTTTTTCAGCAGTTTTGCTGAGTCCTGGAGCCCTTAAGTTTAGCAATTCCGAGAGCTATGTCGGTTACTTTGGTTCTTCTACAGATCTCCTCGTTTCTGATTTGATCACGCAGAGAAACGCCGAGCATAGCACGCTCCATTGCCCTTTGGGTGACCTTGAGCGACCATGTCTCAGTTCCGTATGTCATCACTGGCAACACACACTGATCGAAGACCTTGAGATAGGTACCTACTATATAATAACTTATAAGTAGAAATAAAACATGGTATTTTTTTTAAGATAACCGGTCGGCTGTCTTCTTCCTGAATCCATCATCGGACCCTCCTCACCTAGTGTAATATATGGGACTCGTCAAAACCATCCAAATGAGCCCAAACTCAAGAGGGTTACTAGTAATACTAGAAGAGTTTCACTGTCCACCTCCTGACTTCATCTTTAGGCCCAGTTGAGACTACCATAATATTGTTTCGTTACTAGCACCCCACGTGTATGCAAAGTTTCATAAGAATCGATTCAGTACAACTGAAAAAGCTTTCACAAGATTTGAAACAAAGGAAGGCGTAAATATATATATACGGGGTTAAGTCAAATAAAATCGTTTAAAAACATAGTCATCATTACAGCTCATATACGTCCCCACCGAGGGGCTCGAGCCTACCCTGAATCAGGGCGATTAGGCCTTAGTCGACCACGCGGGCCCAGTGCGGGTTAGTCGACTTCACACACAACCTTCGAGTTTCTTCGCAGGCGTGTGCAGGTTTCCTCACGATGTTTTCCTTCACCGTCAAACATAGTAAATCTAAATAAATACTTACAATTCTCATATCCTATGAAAAAAATATACTAGTTTGATAGTTTATCCTCCTGAAAACACTTCAAAAGTTCAAAATACGTGCTTGCGTTATGTAGTGATCACTGAGTAAGATGCGAACCGACTGAACTGAGAACACGCGTGTATGGTCACTGAGCGCTCCGCGCAGCGGTCGAGTTGAACGAGCCGCTAAAACGCAGCTCCGCCGTGCGACGCTAATGATTTTTTTTTACACATTTATAAGTTAAATTTATTAAGAAAGTTTATGTATGTATTATCAAAATAAACAGGGCTACATAATTATATTTTTTTTATAAAACATAATCTCCTGGTTTAATTGTAGGCAAAGATTTTGTAAGAATTTTTATTTCTATTTTTTCTATTTTTGCGCCTAATCTTTTTTTCTTCTATGAACAAGTGAAAATATTGTTCCAGAAATGAATTTGTCGTCCTTAAATTATACGAAAACGATACCAAACACGACTTGTTTGCTAAACTTACGGAGATATGGACGAAAGAGTGCAGCGCGGCAGATGGAATTTCCCCCCCCCCTCCCCCACCTACCTGCAGGGTGGTACCACGTGGGTACAGGGCTAAATCAGCTCAGATGACCACTAGGTATGCCTGTGCCAAGCGGCTTCCTTTGTTGAAGATTTGCAAGGTTCCCATACAAATCAACACACTAAATACCCGACTATACATACATACATATAATGTAGGCTGATAAACACAATACCACAGAATTACTAATACCCACCTTTGCGTCGCGCAGTCTATCTCTACAATATCTATACATAAATACATAATATAATAAAACTGTAACGGGGCCGTGTCTGTACATGAAATATTTTTGGAAAATAATAACTGTGGTGGACATTACTAACGAATAACGATATAGAGGGCAAAACAACAACTTTTGGAATTTTTGCCTGTCTGTATGTTCGCTTATCACGCAAAAACTACCAGGCCAATTTTGATGAAATTTTGTATGGTGGTTCCTTATAGTCCGGTTTAACTTATAGGATACATTTAATCCCGGAAAATTCCTCCATGGCGTAATGGTTAGTCCATTCGCTTCACACCAGGAGGTCGCAGTGGTAGGGCATGTTCTAAGCCCGCCTGGCTAGCTACCACCATCTTATCTAAGTATTTAACTACATTGATGTGTTCCGGCTTGAAGATAAGATAGCCAGTTCTCCATTGCGTTGGGGAATCTTGGTAAGCCCGCTTCCATCGGCATCATCGTCACTTACCATCCGGTGAGATGACGCCAAGGGATTACCAATATTGTGAATAAAAAAAACCAAAAAAAAAACAAGAGTTCCCGTGGTAAAATTTAAAACCTCCACGCGCACGAAGTCGCGGGCACAGCTAGTGCTCTATAAAGTACATTCTATTCTTAGATACCTTTATCTGTGTGTGTCTTTCTAATGTTTAGGCCCCAGACAATGGTAAAAGCACACCCTGGACACTGCATACAAAGGTCGTGAAATGACATTTCTAAAAAACAAATGACGGAGCAAACCAAATCACGGCGGAATCCTATACGTTCGAGAACCAAACTGTAACCAATCTGCATTAATCTGTGTGACGAAGGGGTGAGGTCGGATTCTAGAGCGTGGCAAGGAGTGTCCGTACTGTATTTTAGTACTAATATATTTATATGGTGACTTTTAATTAGTTCTTGTTAACAAAAGATCGGCATATACTCGTGATTACAAACAACTTTCCCCAAGAAACTATATGTCAAATCAGAAAAAACATTTTTGGTCCTCGATACATAATATAATAAGATATCAAATCTGCAAAAATGTATAAAGGACCCAATTTTTTTTTCATATTTGACATATAGTTTCTTTGGGAAAGTTGTTTGTAATCACGAGTACATTCATATTCTTTGTTTTCAAGAACTAATTAAAAGTCACTCTATATATACTTTGGTAAAAGTTAAAATACCTCGACAGCAATCCAAAGATAATCGCAGAGGTACTGATATAGATGTTAGATGAATAGTGTATAGGTATCATTCAATATAAACAACCAATTAAGGTTAAGATCTGCTTTGTTATAAATGCAGCGAATTACCTTATCTATGTTTTTATCAATCTACAACCTCCTTTGATTAATAATGAACTCAGCACACGAATCTATATCTATATATAAGGTCTAACAAAATAGCTGAAACTTTTTTAACTGGTGCTTCTACACATGAAACCCATAGTCAAATCTGAAAAAAAAATTTGAACTTCCCATACTAAGTTGGCTGATCAGCTGATCGAGTTAGTATGGGAGAGATTTTTTTTTTTGCGATTTGACTATGGGTTCCATGGGGAAATTTGCTCAGTTTCATGGGTAGAAGCACTAGTTAAAATAGTTTCAGCTAAGATTGTAAGAATGTATGGATGTATGTTTGTTACTCTTACACGCAAAAACTACTTAACGGACCTGGCTGACATTTGGTAGGTAGACAGATTAGGACCTGGATTAACACATAGACTACCTTTTTCCACGCTCGCGAGTCGCTTGCGGCTCGCGCACTGCGCACCCTCGAAAAGTCAAAGACACGTTGGCCACGCGGGTGAAGCCGCGGGAAACAGCTAGTATTTATTTAAAACTCTCGTGTCACAGTGTTAGTTGCCATACTCCTCCGAAACGACTGGACGGATTTCCGTGAATATTTCTGTGTGTATTCGGTAGATGGAAGCGCTGGAAGTATTATGGATTTGACTAGCTTAGTTTTCACCCGACGAGTTATCATATATCAGCTCATATACGTCCCCCCCACCGGAAGCTCGAGCCTACCCTGAATTAGGGCGATCAGGCCTTAGTGGACCACGCGGGCCCAGTGCGGATTGGTCGACTTCACATACAACGTGCGAGTTTCTTCGCAGGCGTGTGCAGGTTTCCTCGCGATGTTTCCTTCACCGTAAGAGCGTCGGGTAAACGTACATATGAAATTCAAATTCGAAATCACATTGGTACGTTGCGGGAGTCGAACCACGACCTCCCGGACAGGAGGGGGGTCGGATAAACGTACATATGAAATCTAAATTCGAAATCACATTGGTACGTGGCGGGATTCGAACCACGACCTCCCGGACAGGAGGTGCGTCGGGTAAACGTACATATGAAATTCAAATTCGAAATCACATTGGTACGTGGCGGGATTCGAACCACTACCTTCCGGGCAGGAGGAGCGTCGGCTAAACGTACATATGAAATCTAAATTCGAAATCACATTGGTACGTGGCGGGATTCGAACCACGACCTCCTGGACAGGAGGAGCGTCGGGTAAACGTACATTGAAATCTAAATTCCTTATTACCTTTGTTTAATTGTACACCGTCCACTATGGAGAAATCCTTGCATACGTCGTCAGCATACGGAAATGAAGTCGTCGTCGCCACATGACGCGGCAGCTATAACTTTTGCAGCCATGCAATTACTGGTAGTTTGTACAAGGAACTAGGATGTAAGGCTAGGTCAAAGTATATATATATTAGTACTAACATACAGTATGGACACTCCCGAAGCCACGGTAAAAGCTGGTATATTCCGAAAAATCCATATGTATGATAGCGTCTTCGTCGGTAAGGTTTTGTTTGTATTTCTTGATAGCATTGTATTGATGGGAAATGTTTCTCTCGTGTTGATAATAGGCTTCCAAATCCTCGTGCAGCTCTTCTATTAGTTCTCGAGGGCGAACCGTGAACGTTTTCTTTAGGTATTTGGTAACTGTTCGAGCATTCTTGGTCTTGGGGTCGTTGTAAGTTTGTTTCTCGGATATCCATTTTTTAAATTCAATAGGCTTGCTGTCATCAAACTCCCTGTATTCAGGATTCTTGTCAATACAGCGTTGGCAGGTTCGTGACAAACATAGCTCGTCATAGCGATTACAACATGTCTTTTCAAGCAGTGCAGTGTGACTATTGTAAGTCAAAATTCTTCGCCTGTGCAATGCTGACAGTTTCAGATCGATGTTCGCGTGCTTTATGCAGAGGCACGTGTCACGTTCGTTTACCTTTGGTATTATGACCCAGAAAGGACGTAGACGACAAAACGTTGTGAAGCTTATTTTAAAATGTTCAGCTAGAAACTTCTTGTATAAATTTGCGATGCTATCCGATAGATATCTTTTCTGTTTTATAACCCCTTTTCTGGCCAGGCATTCTCGTTTTCCTGCGCCAAGTCTGCTGTTGTCATCATTTTCATAGAAGGTTCGTACAGTATTTATGCAATCAGATGAAATTTTGTCTTTACGAGTCCGAAGCTTGGGTACTAAAACTGATTGACGCGCTGACTTCTGAATTGTTTTATAAGATATAGCACTATCTTTGCTTCGCCATAACTTGTACTTGTGTATTAGTTTACCGGACACGACTTTTCCGAATATTTGTTTTTCTTTGCAGGTTTTTAAATTAGCGTAGTTTTCTTTCAGCTGTGCATTCAACACTTCACCGAATAGCGCCTTTTTGACTACTTCTCTGCGAGTTTCTAGCGAATCACACATTTTGGTAAGTTTAGTGTTAGGTGTGTCTACATTTTCCTTTGTCTTAGCTTTTTCCAAACGTTCTAATCTCTTCCTATACTTCTCGGATTTTTTTTTGTAATACTCGATCTTTTTGTCTTTATTCTTTATAATTTTGTCACGTTTCTTTCTAGCATTGCGCTTTCTCGCATTACTTGCATCACTTCGTGGAGTGGTCATAGGTAGTATTGATGGAGAGACAGAACTTTGAGGAGGAGGTGAACCCTCGGATTCGGGCGTATTTTGTCGTACAAAATTGTGTGTAATTTCTTTCAAAGCTTTTTTTTTGTGCGATAGGTAGCACAGTGCTTTCTCCATTCTTTAGTCACAGCTTTGTGTTCACGTCGACTCATATCTTTAACTGGCTTTCTTGTACCTTTTTCCTTCTTTCTTTGGTAGTTTCGTCGTTCTTTTTCCTTCAATTGCTCTCTTTTTACAGGGTCATTTTTTAGCCGTTGATATCTTAATCTTTCTGCAATTCGTTTCTGCTCTTTTATTTCTTCTTTGGTTTTAGGTTTCTTCTTTGGTGGCATTGCGGCAATACTAAAACAATAAAACATACTTTCAATATTAAAAAAAACCGTAAGGGTTTAAAAACAGGTAGTTACTAGGTACGTATTATTTTATATTCCAAAATTCATAATAGTAGAAAAAAAAGACCTGAATTAGCGTGACAGGCCAATGTAAGAAAGAAAGAGGGTATCGACAAGCAGTAGGTTAGTGCAGACTATAAAGAATATTAATAAAATACACGGACGTCAAATATAACAGTCCTCTGTCACATTGAACAGTCCTCTGTGTGATAAATTTCCAGAGGACTGTTGCACAGAGGACTGTTATTTTTACGTAAAAAATGTCATATCTCGTATCAGTTTAAATATTACTTCATAACACAGAAACAGCTATAAATTATCACACTGAGCAATTTTTTTGTTAAATTAATATAATTTAACACATAAAACACCGTAAAATAGACTTACCAGAGGAATGTTCACTCAACACTACAGAAACGTGGCTCCCATACAGACGCGGAGTTGTCACTGCGCAAAATGGCGGCGACTTGTTTAGCATGGCGACCGAGCAAACTTCACACTGTTAACGTTCGGTTTCAAAGGAAATGTAACCACATTAGTGTTTTATATTTTTGTGGCGCGATATTCAAATTGTGACAGAGGACTGTTCAAAAATGTATGGACAAAATTCGAACACTAGTTTTTAGTACTAAAAAATTCCCTAAAATTATAATTGTTTTTTGTTCACATGCATTCAATATTCTTTATGTTTATAGAGTTATAAGATTTTACATTTTTAAATACAACTAATAAAAATCGAACCGAATCATACTCGATCCGGAATTAGGACATAACAGAGGACTGTTTTTAGTGGCCTTTAGACCGAGTTTATGAAATGATTATCATTCTTAATATTGATTAAGCTTGGCTCCTTAAATAACAGGTTATATATTATGTGTTTTAATAAATAAAACTATGCATTAATATAGCCAAAGTAAAAAAAAATGCTTGGACCATGATTTTCCTGTTAGTAGAGAAAGGCCCATTGACCCTTTGAGTTTAATTTAAGTAGTAATATTTTGATCCAAGAGTCGTCGCGTAGGGGGACCGCTAAGTTGTGAAGTTATTACTAATTAGTTGTAGTAAAGTAAATCAGTTGTATTCTGTTTTTATTTTATTTACTTAGCGGTCCCCCTACGCGACGACTCTTGGATCAAAATATTACTACTTAAATTAAACTCAAAGGGTCAATACATATTATTGTTTACTTTTTAGAGGTTTTTGTCGGGGGTTTTTTAAATTTTTAATTTAATTTTTATTTCGTGCTTTTTAAACTTTACATAACTATTACATACAATCGAAACTCTACCCCCACATTCATACAAATAGTTTCCGGGACGAAACACGATACTGCGACACAAAATCTAGCCTATTTTGAATCGATCAAGCCTGTGGAAGTTGCTCACCTCCCTTGTTTGAAGCTGCAATTAAATGTGTTATAACTCTAAACTTCAAATCCATGGACCCATGGAAGTTTCTTACTTTTTTAACCGCTGCTTCAGCAGATTCCAGGAGATGCTGCAGCATCAGGTCAAGGTTACCATATTATATCTAACACCTATTCATTGAGACTATTCTAATAATTTCTATTCTAATTCTATTTAAAAGTGTGTGTAACACCTATTTGAAATAAATTGTTTTGAATATTTTTTTTGAGCCCAAACACGATACTTCTACTGAAAGTTTTTGAGGAGTTGAGTATTCTGTAGATTCTAGGAGATGCTGCATCAACAGTTCAAGGTTATCATGGTTTTGCAATATTTTTACATTAACAGGGCACCAAATTTTGAATCGATCAGACCTGTATAAGTTGCCCAGATCCCTTAGTCACCTAGATAAGAGCTGATAACCCTCAAACGGCTGAACAGATCTTTATCGATTATAGCTAAGAACCACCGCAAGGAAACTTGTTTCACGTAAAAAAACCGCATCAAAATCGGTCCATCCGTTCGAGAGTTGCGATGCCACAGACAAACAGACACAAACACACAGAAATTGGCGTCAAACTTATAACACCCCTCTTTTTGCGTCGGGGGTTTATATAAGAAATCAAAGCGAAGGTTTATCTCAATAATATTTAGTTCACAGTTAGTCATAGTTTCAGGTACGTAGGTATGTCAAAAATTTAACGGATTTTAACAACATCAGCTCACCGTGTTGCCACCATTGCATTGTATGCAGAATCAAATACTGATCAAAACGAGTCCAAACACGACATATCTGCTATTATTTTTTTAAGAGTGCTGGATATCCTGGCCGCAGCATCAGCTCACCGTGTTGCCACCATTGCATTGTATGCAGAATCAAATACTGATCAAAACGAGTCCAAACACGACATATCTGCTATTATTTTTTTAAGAGTGTGCTAGTGTTCTGGATATCCTGGCCGCAGCATCAGCTCACCGTGTTGCCACCATTGCATTGTATGCAGAATCAAATACTGATCAAAACGAGTCCAAACACGACATATCTGCTATTATTTTTTTAAGAGTGTACTAGTGTGCTGGATATCCTGGCCGCAGCATCAGCTCACCGTGTTGCCACCATTGCATTGTATGCAGAATCAAATACTGATCAAAACGAGTCCAAACACGACATATCTGCTATTATTTTTTTAAGAGTGTACTAGTGTTCTGGATATCCTGGCTGCAGCATCAGACCAAGAGTTCCATAATCCTGCATAGTTATTAAGCATACATGAGTGTTTCAAGTTTTTGGTCACATGTATGTTTGAAAGTAAAGTAAATACACATTAAGAGTCTAAGAACCCTACCGCAGCTAACAAAAGAGCTGATGACCTTGAAACGGCTGAACCGATTTTGATAAAACGTATCTAAGAACCATCGCCAAAAAACCTGCTTGTAAATAAAAAAAACCGCATCCAAATCGGTTAACCCGTTTGAGAGCTACGGTGCCACAGACAGACACACAGACAGACACACAGACAGACACACAGACACACACACAGACACACACACACACATAGCGGTCAAACTTATAACACCCCTCTTTTTTGCGTCGGGGGTTAAAAATATGTGTAAAAAATATGTGTAAAAATATTTGATAAACAATTAGTTTTAATTATTTATTTTAGCGATTCTGTGAGCTATGTCGGTTTCTTTAGTTCTCCTGCGGATCTGATCTCATATGATGATTTATTTTAGCCTGCTTTCGGTATTTTTGATGATCGAGTAAAGTATATCCTATCGTTACAAATAAGCACATTCTATAACAATATCCTTAGGCACAGTATATATATTAGTACTAACGTACCTTAGGTGTACCGTTTTGTAAAACCGTTATTTTCCGCTAAACCGTCTTGATAAGCCCGCTTCCATCTTCGGCATCATCGTCACTTACCATCAGGTGAGATGATGTCAAGGGCTTATCAAATCTAGATAAAAGAAATTATAATAATTTAATAGTTAATAATTAAATCATTGATCTAGCTAGCGAAACAGTTTTACCCCGCTTCTCCTCCGCCTCCGGTGCCTCGCCTTAAATGAAATAGGATATAATTTGATTCTCAGCAGGTGGCCATTATTTTTTGCTTTGACACCATGTGCGATCAATTGACTCCAGCAATGCTGCTGAAAATAGCAAGGGTTTTTGCCTAATTAGTTAAATAAGAAACATATGTGATATTAATAAATTCTATGGTCTCTTAGATGTTACTTTTTGTTTTGTACACATCTGTTTGTTTTTGATGTGCAGTTCAATTTGTTTAACCGCTTCCGTGGCTTAATGGTTAGTCCATTCGCTTCACACCAGGAGGTCGCGGGTTCGATTCCCGGTGGGGTCTACTTGTAAGACTCGGTTTGGTTGGTGGAAGGGCCTGGCTAGCTACCACCACCTTATCTAAGTCTCGCCGCCAAACATCAGTGTTAACAACATTGATGTGTTCCGGCTTAAGGATAAGATAGCCAGTTCTCCATTGCGTTGGAGAATCTTGGTAAGCCCGCTTCCATCTTCGGCATCATCGTCACTTATCATCAGGTGAGATGATGCCAAGGGCTTACCAATTATGAATTAAAAATAATGCAGCAAAGAGTATTGGAATTGCAATAAATAGTTTATTAAAATAGTTCTCACCCCCTCCTCCCAGAATCACCACAACCACAATCACAATCACAATCATATTTTTTTAAAATTCTTATATGAATTAATGGTTTTCTATATCCCTCTTAGCTATGCGCGAAAAACATAACCCTTCGTTGGAGTCGGGTAAACATTATTTGATACTTAAGGCGAGGTATTGATTGAACAGTTGTCTCTGTCTTTTTCTTTACGTGTAAAGAGTAAAGAAAATAACCACGCTTTTTCAATGGTTTTTCGTTTTAAATCAAAAACTACCAATGAAAGTATGAAAAATAATAACATTACTCACTTTGTATCAGCAAAACAAATATTATTGTATATTTTTTTTAAATTATAATTCAAAATATAAGTCATAACTAGTATTGAAAGTAACGGTGTAGACCTATCTTTGGGATTTTGTTTCTATCGAGCCAAAACTACTCAATCGTGTTTCTAATAGCTTTTGACTTCAAGGAACATCGTCAACAATAAGGGTACTTTTTTAATCTTGGGTTTTCTATCCTTTTGGAGTAATTGACGTCAAAAATAACGAAAACCTGTAATATTACCGCCTTAATAATCATAGTCAGTAGAGAGTACTTAACTTTTTACGTTTATAATTAATGAAGTTACGCAGCATGAGGCAACCGGCCGGCGGCGGCGGCGGCGCGGACGCTGATGGCCACTCAAAATGACGGGATTACGTGTATTATCGACATTATCGTATGCTGTATGTATTTTGCAATCCAGTGTGTAATAAATAACGAGTACAAGTTAATTTCATTCCTTATAACTTCAGTGTAAATAAATGTTTAACGATTTTCAACTTTGAAAGTCTACCTAAATGATACCGTTTATAACTTTGAAAGTCTATCTAAGATTTAGATTCTAAATGATACTGTTTATAACTTTGAAAGTCTATCTAAATGATACTGATTATAACTTTGAAAGTCTATCTAAATGATACTGTTTATAACTTTAAAAGTCTGTCTAACTGATACTGTTTATAATGTATGTTTTTACCCAACTGCGAAAAAAGTAGGGTAATGTGTTCGGGTGTTGATATGTATGTGTTTAGTCTGTTTCTTTGGCTGAGCCTGTAGCAAAAACGGTTTGGTAGATTTTGAATCCCGAAAGTGACATAGATGCATTTAAATCCAAAAAAAGGGGTATTGTTTTAATGCAGTCATATATTTTTTTCAACCGACTTCCAAAAAGGAGGAGGTTCTCAATTGGACTATATGTTTTTTTTTATGTGTGTTACCTCAGAATTTTTGACTGGATGAACCGATTTTGATGATTCTTTTTTTATTTGAAAGCTATAGTGCTTCCCGTTTGGTCCTATATAAAATTTATCAAATCGGTGTAGTACTTTATTAGAAATATACAAAAACCAAAAATTATAATTCAAAAATGTACTAAGTTGTTGCGATGGAAGTCGGTTTTTAACGTGTTTATATTAAATTGATTAAGTTATTGTAGTCTTTTGCCCATCGCTTTTTAATGCTTGTCATATCACTAAATATGTCGTACACATTTAGTGCACATGATGTCTAGATTGTCTAGCTCGTTCCCATAGAATTTTCTTTTGTTTTTCTATTATTTTCAGTTCAGAAAAATAGAAAATAGTTTATTTTCACTAAAAGGTATTATACATATTCCATGGCTGAGACCTCCTTTTAGGTACGGAAGTATCTGTGTTAGGGAACATTCTGGACACTTCATGCAATGGGCCAGAAATGATATTTCAAAAAAGGAATGGTGGAACAAACAAAATGGCGGCGAAATACGTTCGACAACCAAACTGTAACCAATCTGTATCAATGTGGGTGACGAGGGGGTGAGGTCGCAATCTAGAGAGCGGCAGGGAGTGTCCATACTGTATGTTAGTACTACGAGTAATATTTATACTTTGGTGGTGATAAGTTTTGCAGTGGAATACTCGTGGTCTATCTGTGCTCTAGAAAGAATACACAATACTTGTTAACATTCGGTCAATACTAGACTGTTAGCCAAGATCAAGAATAATTTTATTTATTGTTTGGTTTTTGGCCACCGTGTTTACCGACCGACGCGTCGTCGAACAGTCTCTGGCAGTGCTCAGACCGGCTGTATAAATCATCTACTATTCGTTGCGTCACGTATCAAGTCAACACAAAACAGCGGGCGCGACTGACGTGAAAAACTCCCTGCGGACTTCAATAATTTTGAACAAATAATAAATAAATATTCTGGGACAAATCACACATGGTCATCTGGCCCCAAAGTAGGATTCCCTGTGTTATGGGTTACCAGAGACTGATATACATACTTATATACAAAAAAAACCGACTTCAAACAGGAAACTAAAGTTCCCCTTGATTTCTCTGGGATGCCATCATCAGATCCTGGTTTCCTTATCATGGCACCACCCTTGGGATATCTCCTTTCCAACAAAAAAAGAATCATCAAAATCGGTTCATAAACGATGAAGTTATCCGCGAACACACATAAAAAATAATAATATATACGGTCGAATTGAGAAACCTCCTTTTTTTCAAGTCGGTGAAAAAAAGGAGGAGGTTTCTCAAATCGACCGTACATATTTTTAATTTTTTCATGTGTGTGTTCGCGGATAACTTCGTCGTTAATGAACCGATTTTGATGATTCTTTTCTTGTTGGAAAGGAGATATCCTATGGGTGGTACCTTGATAAGGAAACCAGGATCTGATGGTGGCATCCCAGAGAGGGGAACCTTAGTTTCCTGTTTGAAGTCCGTTTTTTTTTGTTCAAAATTATACAAGATTAGTTTCTATAATCGATATGTCGAAGATCAGACACCTTGAGTTAGCGCCAAGCATCATAAAAGTCTTTAGTGTATATTTCTTTGACCAATTTTCAAAGTAAAATCAAAGTATATGTATATTAATATATATAGTTATATCTCCGAAACTGTTCACCGCCGCCCTGGAAGATGTTTTTAAGCTTCTGGACTGGGGTGGACTCGGCATCAATATCAACGGCGAGTACATATCCCACCTCCGATTCGCTGACGATATCGTGGTCATGGCTGAGACTATGGAAGACCTAAGCACAATGCTCGCTGGCCTCAGTAAAGTCTCTCAACAAGTGGGTCTTAAAATGAACATGGACAAGACGAACATAATGTTAAATATCCGTGTCGCACCCACCCCTCTAAAGTTTGGAGACTCTACACTGAAAGTTGTTGACGAATATATATACCTGGGACAAACAGTCCAGCTAGGCAGGTCCAACTTCAAGAAAGAGATCAATCGACGAATCCAACTCGGCTGGGCAAGCGTTCGGGAAGCTTCTCAATATCTTCACGTCCCAAATACCGCAGTGTCTCAAGACTAAGGTCTTTGACCAGTGTGTGTTGCCAGTGATGACTTACGGAACTGAGACATGGTCGCTTACTATGGGCCTCATAAGAAGGCTCAAGGTCACCCAAAGGGCAATGGAGCGTGCTATGCTCGGAGTTTCTCTGCGTGATCGAATCAGAAACGAGGAGATCCGTAAGAGAACTAAAGTAACCGACATAGCTCACAGAATCGCTAAACTGAAGTGGCAGTGGGCAGGGCACATAGCTCGTAGAACAGATGGCCGATGGGGCAGTAAAGTTCTCGAGCAGCGACCGCGCACTGGAAAACGTAGCGTAGGCAGGCCTCCCACGCGGTGGACCGACGACCTAGGGTGAAGATCGCGGGAAGCCGATGGATGCGGGCAGCGCAGGACCGGTCGTCGTGGAAATCCTTGGGGGAGGCCTTTGTCCAGCAGTGGACGATTTCCGGCTGATATGATGATGATGATGATATATATTAATACTAACATACAGTATGGACACTCCCCTGCCGCTCTCTAGATTGCGACCTCACTCCCTCGTCACCCATATTGATACAGATTGGACAAACATTAAACAAGATAAAAATATACAAAAGGTAGAGCTTATTTCTAAAAGAAATTTCTTCCAGCAGACCTTGATTTGTTGTTGTTTGATTGTACCAAACGAAGAGTATGTTTTTGAAATATATGAATCACCTTTAACTATTATTATTATGTACTTCTATTAAACATTATATTGTTAGATAATAACTGGATAATTATCAGGAGTGCTTCCGATGCCGTTACCGATATATCGACGATGTTTTTATTTATTGTCGATACAAGTACAACCTCAACTCGTGCTTTAAAAAAGTATGTAAACGCGCCTCTTGTTTCGTCTATTTCCTTGTAAACGAGGCACGAACTGTAGTCTCTGTTGGCTTTTTTTTGACTTTTTCCAAACTATATAAAATAAAAAATTTCTTATCAACATTAATTAGTTTGCGTATGAGTATTTTTATAATTAGTCGGTTGAATAAAATAAAATAAATAGCAAAATAAATTCAATTTCAAACCACAAAAATGTTTTAGGTATAATTTTGGAATTTCGACATTTGATAATTACCAAGCGATATGTATGTATTGTAAAGAAGACGTGTCCCATGGTATCAATTTAAAAAAAATATAACATATCAAACTTGGGGATTGAAATGAAGAGGTTCCATCCAAGTGAATTGGACACTGCCTCAGCGTCGAAAAAACCTATCCAGAAAATAAAATTCATTCCAAGTGAATTGGACACCGCCTCAGCGTCGAAAATAACTATCCAGAAAAAAAATCGTTCCAAGTGAATTGGACACTGCCTCAGCGTCGAAAATAACTATCCAGAAAAAAAATCATTCCAAGTGAATTGGACACTGCCTCAGCGTCGAAAATAACTATCCAGAAAATAAAATTCATTCTAAGTGAATTGGACACTGCCTCAGCGTCGAAAATAACTATCCAGAAAATAAAATTCATTCCAAGTGAATTGGACAATGCCTCAGCGTCGAAAATAACTATCCAGAAAATAAAATTCATTCCGAGTGAATTGGACACTGCCACAGCGTCGAAAATAAATATCCAGAAAATAAAATTCATTCCAAGTGAATTGGACACTGCCTCAGCGTCGAAAATAACTATCCAGAAAATAAAATTCATTCCAAGTGAATTGGACACCGCCTCAGCGTCGAAAATAACTATCCAGAAAATAAAATTCATTCCAAGTGAATTGGACACTGCCTCAGCGTCGAAAATAACAATCCAGAAAATAAAATTCATTCCAAGTGAATTGGACACTGCCACAGCGTCGAAAATAAATATACAGAAAATAAAATTCATTCCAAGTGAATTGGACACTGCCTCAGCGTCGAAAATAACTATCCAGAAAAGAAAATTCATTCCAAGTGAATTGGACACTGCCTCACCGTCGAAAATAACTATCCAGAAAGTAAAATTCATTCACAGTGAATGGGACACTGTCTCACCGTCGAAAATAACTAACTATCCAGAAAATAAAATTCATTCACAGTGAATTGGACACTGCCTCAGCGTCGAAAATAACTATCCAGAAAATAAAATTCATTCCAAGTGAATTGCACCGCCCTTAGCGTCGAAAATAACTAACCAGAAAATAAAATTCAATCCAAGTGAATTCCCTCGAAGGTGAAAAAAAATCGCATAAAACATAGGTATTAGGTACGTGTGGAAATTTACAATTTAGGCATGCATACCTGATTTGATTAGATACTTGTTATGCTTCAGCCAAATGGTCTAAAGCGAATGTCTTGGCAATAAAGTCGTGACACTAGTATGATCAAATTATCGAACGTATGCGACTAATTATCATCGCACTAGGTATGTTACGTAATACCTTAAAGGTTCTTATCAGAGGTATAACTATGGTGCATTAAATTTGGCACCATTACATATTTACGGTTATGGTGGTGAAGGTCGCGGGCAGCGCAGAACCGGACGTTGTGGAAATCCTTGGGGGGAGGGGGAGGGGGCGGGGGTTTTGTCCAGCAGTGGATGTCTTTCCGCTGATATGATGATCTCTGTCTCTCTCTTATCGTGTGTCATAATTAACCGTGCTATCCAAGGGATAGACGGTGGTTGCCTGTCGCCAGCGGTCACGTGTAGAGCATTTAGATTTACACCTACGGACGTGTGCAACGCGACCTTCGTACACATCTGGAATTCAACGAGGGAATTCACGAGTTACCTTTTACACCCATGTATAATATGGCGTTTTTCAATACATTTGTAAGAAAATAGGTAAAACAAAAAGGGTCAATAACATAAAAACAAAATCACTCGACAGCAGAGAAAACGGGTCGGTAACAAAAACCTCAATAACTTCCAAAATATTGTAACTGTCGGGTCGTTCCTTTCCCTCTAATATGGTTGAGAGGAGCGATGGCTGACTCTCGCGTTATACTCGTGACCGGGTGCTGTCCGTGTGAAATGGCCTACACTTGTCAAAGGCGTTCATGACATTCAATAATTGTGATGTACCTATAACTTCTCGTGTCTTCTCGTGTAAAGTATATAAAACAAATGGTTCCAAATTTGATGTGCAAATTTTGAAAATCGTCTTTATTTTTTTAACAAGAAATAAAAAAGGTTTTACTTTTTCATTTATTCGTAATGAAATAAACTTTAATTAAGTTTTTATTTTGAAAGGATTGCTCAAATGTTTTAAAAAATATCGCATTTCTTATAACCGACCCGTTTTTTTTGCGATCCAGTGTATGTATGTATATGGATACATAGGTATAGTTTTTGGCAAGTACATAAAATTAATTATACACGATTCGCGGCTCTTTTAAAATGTCCGGCGGAGTTATCTCACTTAAATTTACCTATACCGTAACCGTAAATCAATGACACAACCTTCAGAAAGTGAAGAGTGCGACAAAGATGAGAGATTTTTTTAAAAATTCACATTTGGTAAGCCCTTGGCATCATCTCACCTGATGGTATGTGACGATGATGCCGAAGATGGAAGCGGGCTTGCCAAGATTCCCCAATGCAATGGGGAACTGGTTATTTTATCTTCAAGCCTAAGAGCCTAGTAACATACCTACTCGTATTTGGAACAAAAAAAATCAATTTTACGCAAACGGTGTCAAAACCAGGCACTAATAAGCACACATACGCATGCGTCAGTTTGTAGGGTTCCGTACCCAAAGGGTAAAAACGGGACCCTATTACTAAGGCTCAGCTATCCGTCCATCTGTCTGTCCGTCTGTCACCAGGCTGTATTTCATGTACCGTGATAGCTAGACAGTTGAAATTTTCACAGATGATATGCTATTTCTGTTGCCGCTATAACAACAACATTAGAAAATTAGAAAAAGTGAAAGTCTCCATACAAAAAACGTGTTTTTATTAAACCGAAAGAAACTACTGCCATCTAGTATGATGGTACGGAACCCTTTGTGCGCGGTTCTGACTCGTACTTTACCGCTTTTTTTATAAGGTGAATAAGTATGCAACCTCCTTGGGAAAGATGACCTTTTCCTTGAGTGCTTGATGCGTCATCAAGTCCTCCTGTCTCCTTCTGACACAGGGCTCCGTGAGTAATGTTTAATCTATTTTCTTCACAAAGACATAATTTAATTATTTAAAATTCTCATTCCAAAAGTCTGAAAGAATAATATTCTATGTCTTTGTTTATTTGCTAGTATAGATATAAAAAAAAGTAAAAGTAAAAAGCAGGTGTGCAGTAAAATCAATTTTGCGCACAATTAAATGGCATATAAAATATCACTTTTCTAGCAACTGTATTGAAAAATAACATGTGTCGCTAATTAAAAGCAATATTAGGATTTTTGCAAATATCCGCCGCAAGATTGCAAAATGAAAAGGCTCCGAAAAGTACCAAGTCGACGGGACATCGCGAAGCTCCTTTTTGCAGCTTCACAATAAACCTAACTAAATCTAATGCGATTTTTCGAAATTTCTGATTTCACGATTATCTTACGATATAAATATAAAATGTATCTCTAACTAGATGAAATGTTCCTGCTTACGATACCTAGCGATATCACTACTGTACTTTAAAACTTGACCTTTTCATCTGAACTTGGGTAAGGTCACTTGTGACCTGCAAGTACAATATCACGTAGGTAAATAAAAACCAATAAATAATGGTTGTAATACATAGTTTAGTTCACATCCGGCACCGGACATAAAATAATGGTAACTAAAGCGCACATGCAAAGGCCAAAGACCTGTAAAGGCATCGCATCGTACGTGTAAACAAAACACCAAGGGAGTTCAACAGAGGTCAAAGAAGTTAAGGAAATAACCTTTACAAATACATTCCCATGTAGGCCACTATTAATTTCTTGTAATGAGAGATAAAAAAAACTTAATTGTATGTAAGAACCCCCCACGAAGTAAAATTAACAGATAAAAAACTCGATGATAAAGAAATGGTATGAAGCATTTAAAAATAAAAAAGCATAGGTGGCTCAACCGGTAACGACTCGGTCCTTCTAACCAGAGGTACCGGGTTCAAATCTGGACGACCAATGTACCAATGAGTTTTTCAAAATTTACGTACATACTTACCGATTGCTTTAACGGTGAAGGAAAACATCGTTAGGAAACCTGCACACGCCTGAGAAGAAACTCAAAGGTTGTGTGTGAAGTCGACCACTCTGCATTAGGCCCGCGTGGTCGACTAAGGCCTGATCGCCCTAATTCCGGGTAGGCTCGAGTCCCTCGGTGGGGACGTATATGAGCTGAGCTGCATTTGAAGATATCTGTGAAACTTTCTGTGTTTATAGTTTTCGAGAAATAGGCAATCGAAATACAATTTCCATTCAGTCACTTCGCTAAGTGATTTCGCTAAATCACTGCATAGTATAAAGGCTGTCTGTCTGTCCCTATGTATGCTTAGAACTTTAAAATTACGCAACGGATTTTCATGCGGTTTTTTTTTAATATCTCGATAGAGTGATCCAAGAGGAAGGTTTATACTAACCGCCTCCGTAGCTCAGAGGCAAAGTTCACTGGCTTTACACAGGAGGTCACGGGTCCGATTCCCGGCGGGGTCAATTGTAAGACTCGATTTAGTTGGTGGTAGGTGGCATTTTCTAAGCCCGCCTGGCTAGCTACCACCATCTTATCTAAGTCTTGCCTCCAAATATCAATGTTGATACCATTGGTGTGTTCCGGCATGAAGATAAGATAGCCAGTTCCCCATTGCGTTGGGGAATCTTGGTAAGCCCGCTTCCATCTTCGGCAACATCGTCACTTACCACCAGGTGAGATGTTGTCAAGGGTTTACCAATTGTGAATAAAAAAAAAAAAAAAAAGTATAATACATGCATAATATAGTAGAGAAACACTGATAATTTTAGAGGTTTGTGATGTGATGCCGTAAATAAATACTTTTTTTGCGTTTACATTGCAAACGCTGGCTGAACCGTATTGTGCAACTTAAAAAGGTTTACAAAAAAGTCCGCGATGGTATATGTCTATCTCTTAGGGATAACCTACTATACCCATTTTTTATCCGCGCACCACTCACCCTCACAGACAGTCATAAAACGATGACCACGCGGGCGAAGCCGCGGGCAAAAGCTAGTCACCTTATATTTTTCAGCAAAAATAGCCCTAACTAATATTGTCAATGTGGAAATGTTTTTGTTTTTTTGTTACCTTTTCACGCTTTAACACCTCAACCAATCTTGGCGCAGTTTGACATGGAGGTAGCCTGTGTCACGGGAACGACATAAGGTATGTTTTGTCCCGTGATAATAAAAAAACACTCAACACGTTAAAAAACCGACTTCCATCGCAACAACTTCATACAATTTTGCATTATTATTTTTGGTTTTTGTTAATTTTCTAATAAAGTACTAAACCGATTTTGATTAAATTTATATGGGACCACACGGGAATCACTAGCTTTCAAATAAAAAAAGAATCATCAAAATCCGTTCACCCAGTCAAAACATAAAAAAAACATAAAGTCGAATTGAGAACCTCCTCCATTTTGGAAGTCGGTTGAAAACAGCATAGTCCGATACAGTTTCGAGGGAACTGAAAAAAATACTTCTTTTTGCTTGATTTCCTTAACATCGCAACGAAACAGATTGTTCTGTTTGTTATTTGCAAAGAGATGATCGAGGGGGTGGGAAATGACATAGACTACTTAAGCGTAGCCCGAAGCAGTTTCCGTGGGAGTTCGTCGCAACGGAGCAACAGATTGACGTGATTTTTTGCACATAAATATTTGAGGGGGTAAGAAATCACATAGACTGCTAATCAGAATAGCTCGATATAGTTCTCGAGGGATCTGAAGTAAACTCCTGTCTAAAGTCATTAATACGATGCCCACCCAAGCGAAGCCGCGGGAAAAAGCTAGTAATATTATATTAAGCTTGAATCACGTTCATAATTTCAGCTCATATATGTCCCCACCGAGGGGCTCGAGTCTACCCTGAATTATCGGCGATCGGGCCTTAGTCGACCACGCGGGCCAAGTGCGGGTTGGTCGACTTGAATACCCAATTTCAATGTTTTTTTTAACATGGTACTTAAGTCTGGGACAGATCTCTTTAAGGCACTTAACAGCCAACATGTACGATGCACGAACATTTCCGGGTCACATAGTCACAGCCGAGGTTGTACTGACCTTTATAAAGTCAGGCAAATATGACAGATCAAGGTTCTGCCGTTGAAAAGTGTGCAACAGCCTACGCACCAGCGCCCCAAACACGGTCGTAACAACAGCTAAAGCTCAAAAATAATAACTAAACGAATTAATCAAAAATTAAAATCCCGACCTCATAAAAACTTAACCCCTCTTTTTTGGCAACTTGGGTAAAAATGAGGATCACGGGATAAAGACGTATCTAACGACACCTCACACTCCCAAATCCATCAAGCCGTTTAGGCTACAGAGAGTGCCAAGGCACGTACACAGTACACTCGAAAAAAAATACCCTCCTTATGGTGCAGTCGGGTAAAAATGTTGCTGATGGTATTTTGTCTACAATTAATTAGTCTTGTTTGATTTATAGTAATTTTATCAGCTCATATACGTCCCCACCGAGGGGCTCGAGCCTACCCTGAATTAGGGCGATCGGGCCTTAGTCGACCACGCGGCCACAAGGGTTGGTCGACTTCACACACAACCTGCGAGTTTCTTCGCAGGGGTGTGCAGGTTTCCTCACGATGTTTTCCTTCACCGTATGAGCGTCGGAGATTCAAGATTCAAGATATTTATTCAAAATAGGTGCAAATTACACTCTTTCTGATAGTCATAAAATAGTGATTACATAATTGCATTTGTAAAAAATCAAGAAATATACAATCATTAGTTAATAACGTCAAAATCCAATCCGTTATATAAAAAAAAACAAATAATGTTATTAGAACATGAAAACAACAGGACACGAAAAGTTATACATTAAAATCATTGAATGTCATGAACGCCTTTGACAAGTGTAGGCCAGTTCACACGGACAGCACCCGGTCACGAGTATAACGCGAGAGTCAGCTATCGTTCCCATCAACCATATTAGAGGGAAAGGAACGACCCGGCTCCCGATGCGCCACCATCCGCACGAACATTTTATTTCATATAGTTAATAGAAAATATTATGTTGTTGCTTGTTGATGTTATCGACGATTACATTGCAATTTGCAATCTACTGTGGGGAATCTTGTTATGGCGACGTCTTCTCGTTTGTTTGTAATGTAGGTATTATTTGATTAACCTTTAGCATGTTACAGTGAAAGCTCGCTAGTGAAAGTTTACAAAATGTAAAGTTTAGGTCAAGGCTTCATGGGTTAGCGTGCTGCGTGACCTTCGCTTCCGCATTTTTCCGGAAAATAAAAGGAAATGCGAGAAAAGCCGTTCTTTGCAGTAGACCTGTTGGGAACCGGTTTTAGCTGATGGCATTAACCGGTTTATGAGCCGGTGTAACGATGTTAAAGACAAAATCAACACCGGTTAAAAAAAAACTGATTATTTGTAAATTTTTGAAATCAAAACTTCTTTAGGCGCGTTGGATATTTTTTGAGATGGGAAAAACCATTGATTTCGCGACACTGTTACGGTACCGACACTGTTACGTTACCGACACCTTATCAGAAACACTCGTAGGGTCAACACTTTGTCAACCTAATTGTTCGCCAGGAACACTCGGAGGGTCAAAACTTATAAAACTGTGAGTGGTTAGGTTTTTTTATTAGGTCTGATACATACAACCTCTGCAAACAGGTTGGCGTGTTTTTAATGTTGATTTATGTATGTCAAAGGGTGAAGCCTACGTACGCGAGGAAGTATGCACAGCGTGGCTGTACTATTTATTTATTTTCAGTTTTTTTTTAATCTACAATTGATAAGCCCTTGGCATCATCTCACCTGATGGTAAGTGACGATGATGCCGAAGATAGAAGTTATATTATATGTTTTTTTTATGTTTAGACTGTGTGAACCGATTTTGATGATTCTTTTTTTATTTGAAAGCTAGTGTTTCCCGTGTGGTCCCATATAAATTTAATCAAAATCGGTTTAGTACTTTATTAGAAAATTAACAAAAACCAAAAATAATAATGCAAAATTGTACGAAGTTGTTGCGATGGAAGTCGGTTTTTTAACGTGTTGAGTGTTTTTTTATTATCACGGGACAAAACATAGCTTATGTCGTTCCCGTGACACAGGCTACCTCCATGTCAAACTGCGCCAAGATTGGTTGAGGTGTTAAAGCGTGAAAAGGTAACAAAAAAACAAAAACATTTTCACATTGACAATATTAGTTAGGGCTATTTTTTCTGAAAAATATAAGGTGACTAGCTTTTGCCCGCGGCTTCGCTCGCGTGGTCATCGTTTTTATGACTGTCTGTGAGGGTGAGTGGTGCGCGGATAAAAAATGGGTATTGTAGGTTATCCCTAAGAGATAGACATATACCATCGCGGACTTTTTTGTAAACCTTTTTAAGATGCACAATACGGTTCAGCCAGCGTTTGCAATGTAAGCGCAAAAAAAGTATTTATTTACGGCATCACATCACAAACCTCTAAAATTATCAGTGTTTCTCTACTATATTATGCATGTATTATACTTTTTTTTTATTTTTATTTTTTTATTCACAATTGGTAAACCCTTGACAACATCTCACCTGGAGGTAAGTGACGATGTTGCCGAAGATGGAAGCGGGCTTACCAAGATTCACCAACGCAATGGGGATCTGGCTATCTTATCTTCAAGCCAGAACACATCAATGCTGTTAACACTGATGTTTGGCGGCAAGACTGAGATAAGATGGTGGTAGCTTGTGTGGGGCTTTGAAAATGCCCTACCACCAACCGAACCGAGTCTCACAAAGTTGACCCCGCTGGGATCCTAACCCGCGACCTCCCAGTGTGAAGCGAATGGACTAACCAATACGCCACGGAAGTGGTTCCGGTATCAATCCTCTATTGGTTAGCCCTTGCGGCATCATCTCTTCTGATAGTAAGGGATGATGATGCCGAAGATAGGAGCGGGGTTACAAAGATTCCTACGGAATGGAGAACTAGCTGTGCTGTTAACTAACACTGATGTTTAGCGGCAACACTTCGATAAGAAGCCAGGTAGCTAGTCAGGCGGACTCACTGAATATCCTACAACCCTGCCGGGAATCGAACCCTCGACCTGATGTGAAGCGAATTGACTAAACACTGCGCCACACACTGCATGGAGGCGATAAGCGGTTCGTGTCTATGCCCGTATATGTGTTTCATCTTCTTCATCTTATCAGCTCATATACGTCCCCACCGAGCCTACCCTGAATTATGGCGATCAGGCCTTAGTCGACCACGCGGGCCCAGTGCGGGTTGGTCGACTTCACACACAACCTTCGAGTTTCTTCGCAGACGTGTGCAGGTTTCCTCACGATGTTTTCCTTCACCGTAAGAGCGTCGGATAAATGTACATATGAAATCGAAATTCGAAAACACATTGGTACGTGGCAGGATTCGAACCACGGCCTCCCGGACAGGAGGTAGCGGCCGTAACCGTTACGCCACTGACGCATATATTTGTTTGCTTTACATTTTCTTGATAGTATTTCGTCTTTACTAATTTAATTGCGTATTAATGTATTCGTGCAGATCTTTGACGTATTGTTTTGTTTACCATGTAAGTGATTTTTTTTTTACCTTTTTAAAAGCTATGTTATCGGAGAAAAACACTAAAACACGCCTTTTTCAATTCACAATTGGTAAGCCCTTGGCATCATCTCACCTGATGGTGACGATAATGCCGAAATTGGAAGCGGGCTTACCAAGATTCCCCAACGCAATGGAGAACTGGCTATCTTATCTTTAAGCCGGAACATATCAATGTTGTTAACACTGATGTTTGGCGGCAAGACTTAGATAAGGTAGTGGTAGCTAGCCAGGCGGGCTTAGAAAATGCCCTATCACCAACTAAACCGAGTCTTACAAGATGACCCCACCGGGAATCGAACCCGCGACCTCCTGGTGTGAATCGAATGGACTAATCATTACGCCACGGAGGCGGTTAAATGTAAGTAATTACTGCATTACTGGTGTCACCTCGGTCACTGACGATCAAATGTATGAAACAAACGCGTTCCTACGCACACAGTCTAAGCTTGTGTAGGTGAACGCGTACCATGCTTGTGTGAGTGAGATAAGACATGCTAGGGTTGAGGTTGAGGCTACTGAGCGGGGGTGGGCGGCACGGAGGCAGGGAGTGACCATACTGTACGCTAGTACTCTTTATTGTACTGCGCTAGTGTGTTACTGGTATTATTAAATTACTGAACAGCTGTAATGGCAACTAGTGCCATAATCACCGTTACATCATACAGAACTAGCAGTTTCGTTCACCGTACGAATCGGATCGTTGAGACTAAATTGAGCGTGCTGATGCTGATTCTTGATAACGATTTGGTATCAAGCATCGATATATTACTCGTATGTTTCAAGTGTTTAAAGTGGCCTAATCGCCCTGATTCAGGGTAGGCTCGAGCCCCTCGGTGGGGACGTATATGAGCTGATATAATAAAGTTTGTTTAAAGTGTGTTTCAAGTTTTATGTAGTCGTGTAGTTAACTGAAAATGTAAACAACATGTAGCGCGGTAACGCTGTTGTTCGTTCTTATTTCATTCGACCTTTTTTCATTACATGTATTGTTTGTTTCATTACGCATGCGCTCAATCAATCAATCAATCAAGATAATTTATTTTAAATAGGTGTTTACACACACTTTTAAATAGTCAAAAAAAACTTATTGTATATTACAAATAATGTCATGATTCAGATTACAGTCTCAGGTATTTGTTATAGAATCAACATATACTATATCTTTGTCATTTACATAATCTATTATTTTATAATATTCTCTAGAGCACAAGCATTTTTTAACATGAGTCTTGAATTTATTCTCTGACAAACTAGTTACATTTTCTGGAATTTAATTGTAGAATCTTATACACAGCCCCACAAAAGACTTTTAACCTTATACTCAGTCTCGAAAAGGATATATCTATTTCATTTACATTTCTTAAATTCAAATTATGCCTGTCACTATTTTTAGGAAATAAATGCAAATTCCTACGAACGTACATGATGTTTTCATATATAAATTGACAAGCAACAGTTAAAATATTGATTTCTTTGAACTTATTCTGTAACGACTCACGTGATCGCATCTGATAGATTGCGCAGATAGCTCTTTTCTGCAAGATGAAAATAGTTTCTATATCAGCCGCATGCCCCCACAGTAAGATGCCATAAGACATTATACTATGGAAGTAACTAAAATACACTAGTCTCGCAGTACCTACATCGGTTAACTGTCTTATTTTCTTAACGGCATAAGCAGCTGAACTAAGCCTTCCCGCTAATGTTTCAACGTGTGGTCCCCATTGAAGTGAAACATCCAAAGTTATACCAAGGAACACCGTAGTATTTACAAATTCTAAATTATTACTGTCTAATATGTTTTAAAACTTAAATTCCATCAATCATTTAACATTTCCACCCTTCAATATATTTTTTTATTAAAAATAAACTAAAATAAAATGTATTGCTGCTTTCTGTAAAGACCCGTCTTGTGTTATTTAAATTATGTTTTGTGTAAATTATTAAATGTGTAAATAAATATCTTTTTTTAATTACTTTTTACTTTTTTTAGGTCTTTTGTCCCAACCCTAAAAACCCACGCCCTACCGTACCTACCTACCCTTCGTGTCACAAACAACCGACCTTATTCACAAAATTGGGGCGTTATACCGACGACTTTTCCCAGGAGTCCGGTCTCCCTATGTCCAGGGTCGAACAGAGTAGAGCTTCGAATGGACTACAACAGTCCCATTTTGTCCAGTCCCGATTTGACTAGTGTCCAGTAATACCTAGTGATCACATTCGTCTAGAGCTTGTAATAATCTAGTTCATCGAAAAGACTACTTCTCATTTTTAGTCTCCAAGTATTTTGTAAAAAAAAACCTCATAAAAGTCCATATCTCGAAAATTACTGAATCTATGTTTATGAAACTTGCACTGTTCCCTAACTTAAATGACACTTAATTTATTAAAAAAATATTATCACTTTTAATTTTTTAGTTTTTTTTAAAATGCTTGGTCAATCATAGACACATACACACATATATACACTTATAAAACACAACACCTATCAAGTCTTGCCGCCAAACATCAGTGTTAACAATATTGATGTGTTCCGGGATGAAGATAAGATAGCCAGTTTTCCATTGCGTTGGGGAGTCTTGGTAAACCCGCTTCCATCTTGGGCATCATCGTCACTTACCATCATGTGAGATGATGCTAAGGGCTTACCAATCTTGAAAAAAAAAAATGCCACACCTGTTTAGAAGCTTACATAGACTAACATATTGTACGAATTTTGTGCAATCCCAAACTATATTAGAAACTTACGGGTCAAATTGATAACCTCCTTTTGTTGAAATTGGTTAAAAAACCAGGTAGGGTAGAGTACCGTAGTCTTTTCAATAAATAAATGTGTACTTTCAAAGTTATTTTTTCAGTTGGTACCTATAGTACATTAATTTATATAAAAAATCTATGAACTTTTTATAAATCCAACTGTTAACCTACTGGCCGTAATAATGTTTCTTTTAGTTATTCCAATAATAATGATTTCTGTTTAAAGAGTGCAAAGTCCTACAAATTACTAAGACATATTTTTTACTCTTTTTTTAATTAATTATTTAGTCATTAAAACGAAATTTTATGCATGATATTTTGCCCAATCTATTTTATTAATATTATTGTGTTTAATACTGAATTTAACTTGTTTCCTTTTGTTACGTGTCGAAGAATTTACTTTACCATGTTTAACCGCATAAATCAGCCGCATTCTTTGTAATCTGGAAATCGTACTAATAATCAACTACCACGATACAGGCAAGTTGCCTAGTGTGGGGTTATTGTTAAAAAAAAATAAAAAAAAATGTAGTGTTCTTTCTGCAAATAAACATTTTTTACTTTTTTACTTTTACTCTTTTTTATTTTCAAGATTTACTGCGCTTTTCAAAGTGACCCTTTCGCGTCATTTTAAGATCCTTGACTTGCATTCTTATCTATAATTTATTTCTTATTCTTTATGTATAATGAGACTTGATGCACCCTTTTGAGAGAAATCATTATGTTTTGGTAAAACTAATTTGTATTTTTTATAACTAGTGTACCTTTTTTGAAAGCTGATAAAATAAGTCAGTTTTCGTCTTTTTTCGTTTGCTTATTGTATAATATTTTTATTTTACAAACTGACGTCAAAGTGCAGCAAAGATGTTTTTCATACAAAATCTGAAAATTTAAAAGCGAATATCTCGGAAACTGTTCGACATAGGCAACGAGTGTATTAAGTTGAATCTATTCTAAACTAGTATTCCCGTCGAACTTCGTACCACCTTACATTACACTACCCTACCCTAGCCTACCCTACACTACACTACCCTACACTACACTACCCTACACTACCCTTCCCTACCCTACCCTACCCTACCCCTACACTACACTACACTACCCTACACTACATTAACCTACCCTCCTACACTACCCTACCCTACCCTACCCTACATTAGAACCTTCTCCTGACAATAACGAACTCGACAAAAAAAGAAATTGCGAAATCGGTCCAGCCGTTCACGCGTGATGCCGTGACCAAAGGAAATAGGGATTCATTTTTATACACATAGATGACCGCCTCTAGCTCTCCTTTCAGTTTTCTGCTTTATGTCCCGAACACCCTGTATATTTGCACCAACGCTGCAGGAAGATCCTTGAGCCACAAGGAAGCCGGAGATCTGAACGTTCCACGGTTTACTGCGGTGACGTGCACGCACTTACTTTTTCTGTGCGTGTACGTTATATTCAAATTTATGGTAATCGGCGATACCGAGCGAACTGCGAACTTCGCCTACGTATGGCCGTAGACTCGTTCAACGCACGATTTCAGACTGTCATTATTATTATCTGGAAGAGATCGCTTGTTGACGATAAGACCGCCTATATGTATACCTTCTTTACTCCTTGTATATTTTTCCTGTAATTTCCTTTTATGTTTTGCAAAAAGTGTTTTTTTTTAAATAAATCAATATAAGTAAACCATATTATTTGGTATCGATAACAGCGATAAAACTTTTAAAGTGAAAATGTCTTTAGGCGCGTTGGGAATTTTTTAAAATGGGAAAAAACTATAAAACTCGCGACACTGTTACCGTTACCGACACCTTACCAGGAACACTTGCAGGGTCAAAACTTTGTGTCAACCTAGTCGTTTGCCAGGAACACTCGGAGGGTCAAAACTTTTAAAACTGTAAAATGTTTTCACTTCTGTCGGCACTCCCGGAGTGGTTTTTTTACTAGCTTTTGCCCGCGGCTACGTCCGCGCGAACATCGTTTTTATGACTATATTTGAGGGTAAAGGGTGGGCAGCGTGGGCATCGGTTTTCTCTAGATCCCTCAGGATCAAGCAATCTATGTCACTTCCCATCCCCTGAACCAATTCTATACAAAAAATCACTTCAATCCGTTGCTCCGTTGCGACGCCTACGTAGGCGAGCGTGGAAATGAGTTTTCCTCAGATCCCTCGGGAACTACAATGTCAGGATATGCTAATTAGTAAATTACGTAATTTCCCACCCCCTCAACCATCTCTGTGCTAAAAATCACAACAATCCATTGTTCCGTTGCGATGATAAAGAAATTAACCAAAAAAGAGATTTTTTTCAGTTCCCTCAGAAACTGCATCGGACTATGCTATTTTCACTGAACAAAAAGTAGCCTATGTCCTTCCCAGTGTCACAGTCTACCTGCATGCCAAATTTCATCAAGATTAGTCAAGTAGGCAAGTAAGGATTCACACTCGCAGGATCAAAACTTCCTGGTAAGGTGCTGGTGTCGGTAACGATATTGCGAGTTCAGTGGGTTTTTCCCATCTCAAAAAATGCACAACGCGCCTAAAGAAGTTTTCACTTCAAAAAAAGATATAGCTGGGGTTTATGCTTTAAAAAAAACACTAGTGTGTTTTCGTTGCATTTCTAATAATAATAAATGATTGCGTGTCATTATTGGGGTCGCAGAGGGGTCGCACGACCCCGCATGACTCACCCGTGACTGGACATTTGTTTTGTCCGTACTTGCCCGCACAGTCGGCTAAATGTATTCTAATCGTTGCTAATTCGATGCTAACGCGCCCCACTGATGGCATCCATTGTTTTTTCACGAATTATACGTGTAAATAGACCGCCTCACATATGTTACTTTGTTCACGCTTGTTTGTTCCGTTTTGTTTTGCTCGATAACTATTCATTTGAAATAGGTACCTAGTTGTAAACAGGTATATAATTGAAAACGCTAAACACGTTAAAAAACTGATTTCCATCACAACAACTTAGTATAACTGCATTTCAGTATCAAGACATTTATTCAAAATAGGTGCAAAGAGCGTCGACGGCGTAACGGCTAGGGCCGCCGTCTCCTATCCGGAAGGTCGTGGTTCGAATCCCGCCACGTAGCAATGTGATTTCGAATTTAGATTTCATATGTACGTTTATCCGACGCTCTACGGTGAAGGAAAACGTCGTGAAAAAACTTGCACACGTCTGCGAAGAAACTCGCAGGTTGTGTGTGAAGTCGATCAACCCGCACTGGGCCTGCGTGGTCGACTAAGGCCCGATCGCCCTATTCAGGGTAGGCTCGAGTCTCTCGGTTGGGACGTATATGAGCTGTTATGATGAATAATAATATACTAGTTTTAGTATCATCATTGTCGTTCTACCCTCCAAATACAAGCACCTATTTTCGCAGGTAGGTAGTATAATACAATACCTATTATGTCTTGCCTATTCTATCCTATTCCGCGATATAATAATATTGTATTTCACATTCATTGTCGTTGAAAGGAAAGCAGAAAGCCTGTGTAACATTTCACTATAATACCTTGAGGACAATGGCAGATAAAGTTCTAGTACCATAAATGACTACTATTCTATCGTGTGGCACACTTAACCGTCCTATCCAAGGGATAGACGACGACGGTTGCCTGGTGTTGCATGTAGCATCACCCGCGGTCACGTGTAGGGCATTTAGATTTACACCTGTGGACGTGTGCAACGTGCGTGACCTTCATACACATTTGGAATCAGGTGTGCAGGTTTCCTCATGATGTTTCCCTTTACCGTTAAAGCAATCGGAACTAGCTTTGTACGGGCTGAATGCATCATCATCATCATCATATGAGCCGTAAGACGTTCACGCTGGACAAAGATCTTTCCCAGAGATTTCCACGGCTTGATGGATTTTGGAGTACGATGTGTCGTTAGGGATCACGTGAGTGACATAGGACACATTTTTACTCGAATGGCCAATAAAGAGGGGTTATGTGCACGTATCATCCTCGACGGAATCATCACTTCTCATCAGGTGAGATACAGTTCATCGTATCAGCTCATATACGTCCCCACCGAGGAGCTCGAGCCTACCCTGAATTAGGGCGATCGGGCCTTAGTCGACCACGCGGGCCTCGTGCGGATTGGTCGACTTCACACACAACCTTCGAGTTTCTTCGCAGGTGTGTGCAGGTTTCCTCACGATGTTTTCCTTCACCGTTAAAGCAATCGGTGAGTATATGCACGTAAGTTTCGAAGAACTCATTGGTACATTGGCCGTCCGGATTTGAACCCGGCACCTCTGGTTAGGAGGAACGAGTCGTTACCTGTTGAGCCACCGACGCTTCTACAGAGATACAGTTAAACTTTAGTAACTTAAATGTTTCAATTAAGGAAGTTAGTTCTAAACAAACATTTACATGTTTTGTTCAACAATCAATACATTATTATTAGTGCCTTAATGAGTGCCATTGACATTGAGTTGTCTTTATGAAGTAAAACAATATTTATTGTCCGTGCGAAATAGCTCTATTGGTTAACATTACGAAACGCAAGGATATATTTTTAGATAACTACACGCGTGTAACGAAAAAAGTTTTCAAAATGAAAACTCTTTTCGCTTTTTGGTTCTAGTTCTTACTAGATAGATGATGTATATCTTTAGAATGCGCAAGAAGATTTAAAATTTTTAGTTGTCATGAAGACTCCGTCTTTTTATTGATCATTTATAAGGAACAATAACAAATGTCTTTTAATAGCTTGTCCTTTTAAATTAAATCTTTAATTATAATATACTTTGTAAACTACAACCCTTTATTTTATTTTTAAAGGAATCTTTTAGGCCAACATACTAAATTCTACGTATGATGTAGCAAGGCCTTTCGTAAGTTTTATTCGCTATTTTAGTTTATTTTTGCTACAACTGATGTTTATATTCTTGTTACCACACAGAGCAGGGCAGACGTGTTTTAGGGTTCCGTAGTCAAACTAGGAACCCTTACAGTTTCGTCATGTCTGTCTGTCTGTCCGTCCGTCCATCGGTATGTCACAGCCGTTTGTCTCGAGGACTCTTACAGCAATAAATCTGAAATTTAGTATGGTTAATATACAAATCTGTGACGCCTATGAAGCTATGAAATAAAATCTGTAAAAAAAATAGGGTAAAGTCGATTCGCTCAGATAGGGTCATTCGTTTAAACAAAATGCAAGAATTAAATCTACTTTAATAGACAATTTACAGATGACAGATACAAATCAAGTAATACACATGTGTCAGCATTTTTTGACGTCATGCATGACGGCGTTCTTTGACACGCGGCGGCACGCGCTGTGTCGGTGTTTTCAAATGGCGAGCGACACTATCTCAGCGAACGGGCTTTACCTCCCTCCCCTATATGTAAAGTGGGAGTGATTTTTTTTTAGTTCTACCACGCAACAAACCGAATCTTACTAAGTTAGAACCCGCCGGGAATCGAACCGGTGGTTTCCTTTTTTTTAAAAAAATTTGAGGACGTTTGGCTGCACCTCACCTGATGGTAAGTGCCGATGCAGCCGGGGATGTGACACGCTAGCTCAAATAGTGCCTATTATTCCTGGCGTAAAGCTAATGTGCTAGTGAACTGACGTTCACGGAGGCGGTTATAGATTACCTATGTCGCAGTAAGATATAAAAAATCTGTGATATAATTTATGTCCTAGGGATATAGATATGTACCGGTAAATAGTTTTTACTCTAGTTTAGGTTAAAGTTTTAGAGCGACTTCCAGAAATCTGATTGAGCTGAAATTCGGTATGAAATCTTATTCCCGGTGACAGATAAAATAGCCAGTTCTCTATTGCGTTGGGGAATTTTGATAAGTTCGCTTTCATCTTCGGCATCATCGTCACTTACCATCAGGTGAGATGATGCCAAGGGCTTACCAATTGTGACTTAAAAAAACCTAACCTAAACACTACGGGATTGCCGACAGAAGTAAAAACTTTTTACAGTTTTATAAGTTTTGACCCTCCCGAGTGTTCTTGGTACTAGGTCGGTGACGGTTACAGTGTTGCGAGTTCAATAGTTCTTTCCCATCTCAAAAATGTCCAACGCGCTTGAAGAATTTTATAAGTTTGACCCTCCGAGTGTTCCTGGTACTAGGTCGGTGACGGTTACGGTGTCGCGAGTTCAATGGTTTTTTTTCCATCTCAAAAATGCGCAACGCGCCTAAAGAAGCTGAAGAAATTTTCAAAATAATTTATCAGTCTCAATAAATTTTAAATCAGTGGTAATCTACTTCATTTCATAGTTTTGTTTCCTTACTTATATATATACTAGCTGTCCCGGCGAACTTCGTACCGCCTTACATTACATTACACTGCCCTGCCCTACCCTACACTACACTACACTACACTACCCTACCCTACACTACCCTACCCTACATACACTACACTACACTACCCTACCCTACACTACTCTACACTACCCTACACTACACTACCCTACCCTACCCTACACTACCCTACCCTACACTACCCTACCCTACCCTATCCTATCTCTCAAGTTGGATCGAACTGCACATGGTGTGCGAATTTTATTATAATCGGTTAAGTGGTTTAGGAGTCCATTGAAGACAAACATTGTGACACGAGATTTATATATATTAAGATATATATATATATAGCCATGCATGTATGCCATGCTAGTAGACACCATGTTTACAAAACGATTATCCTTGAATTAACAATTTCCTATATCGGCTGAGACTGGTGCGTGTGCTAGTACTTTGGTACCTATGTCTAGTACCTACCTACCTCACAATGGAACAATTATTATGTTGGAGTGATAGCTTGGACCTTGGAGCCGTGTGTGGCGTAACGGCGAGACTGCTAAGTAAAATAGCCTAGGTACTTGTGGTTTAAATCCCGACAGAAGAAATGGAATTTTAACCGCTTCCGTGGCGTAATGGTTAGTCCGTTTACCACAGGGTCGCGGGTTCGATTCCCGGCGGGGTCGACTTTGTAAGACTCGGTTTAGTTGGTGGTAAAGCATTTTTATAGCCTGCCTGTCTAGCTACCACCATCTTATCTAAGTCTTGCCGCCAAACATCAGTGTTATCAGCATTGGTGTTCCGGCTTGAAGATAAGATAGCCAGAGCCCAATTGCCCGCTTGTAAGCCCGCTTCCATATTCGGCATCATCGTCACTTACCATCAAGTGAGATGATGCCCAGGGCGCTTACCAATTGCAAATTAAAAAAAAAATGTCGCCCAACAATACAGAATAACATACATACATTTTTAGTGTTTGTTGTTATAGCGGCAACAGAAATACATCATCTGTGAAACTGTCTAGCTATCACGGTTCATGAAATAAAACCTGTGGACAGATGTTGACTCCGTAACATGCATGTTATTGTCTACGTGTAGAAATGTTGACTCCGTTACATGCTTGTTATTGTCTACGTGTAGCAAATGTTGACTCCGTAACATGCTTGTTATTGTCTACGCGGAGAAATGATGACGCCGTAACATGCATGTTATTGTCTACGTGTAGCAAATGTGGACTCCGTAACATGCTTGTTATTGTCTTCGTGTAGAAATGTTGACTCCGTAACATGCTTGTTATTATCTACAAACATAAGCAATGTTAATAAAATGTTAACCTTCAGGAAGTTATGACTTTACCTCTACACATGATGATATTCAATTTCCGGGTGCGGCTGCGACAGTCATCCATCCTTAATAATATTGTAAATGTGAAAACGTGTACGTTTGTTACCTTTTCACGCTTTAACACCTCAAACAATTTTAGCGAAATTTGTGATGCACCACACGTAGACTGTGTTATGGAGATGGATACTTTTTATCCCGTGAAAATAGCATAGTACGAAAGTACGATACAGTTCCTGAGGGAATTGAAGAAAATACTTTTTTTTGTTGATTTTCTTCGAAATCGCAACGGAGCAACGGATTTATGTGATATTTAGAAAAGAGATGGTAGAGGAGGTATGAACCCGACATAGTTCCCGAAGGATCTGGGGAAAACTCATTTCCACGCTCGCGAACGGCGGCGTCGCAACAGGTTGACGTGATTTTTTGCATAGAAATAGTTGAGAGGGTGGGAAGTGACGTAGACTGCTATTCAGAATAACCCGATATGGTGCCCGAGGGATCTGGAGAAAACTGCGCTTAAAAGCCGCTTGCGGCTGGCGCACCACTCACCCTCAAAAACAGTCATAAAACTGTGCGCACGCGGGCGAAGCCGCGGGCAAAAGCTAGTATAATTATAAATGTACCTCTTCACGCTTTAACACCTTCTTTTTTTTAACACCTCAACCAATCTTGGCAAAGTTTGGCGTGCACGTTGCACGTTCATTATTATTAGTAGTACCTAAGGGAAAGTGGATGCAGGGAGGGTGAGGTCATTATCTACTGCGGATATACCTTTGGCATTACGTAACAAGAACGGAAAACAAAACGCGTTGAAATATAAACATATGCGTCATCAATAATGATGATAATTATCAATAATTATCGAAGTTTATGTTCTGAAGAAGCCAGAGTGTCCGCACTCGATTCAAAACGAAATATACGTTAATGTTAAATTATTGACGACACACACACAGTTGATTTTAGACCCCGAAAAACGTTTACGACACTATCGTTTTTATTCCAAAATCTGATAGACCTTGTCTTTTAGGGTGAGTGGTGAGGGTAGAACGTGGACATGAGTTTTCCTCAGATTCCTCAGGAACGATATCGGGCTACTCTGATTAGAAGTCTATGTCACTTCCCATCCCCTAAACCAATTCTATACAAAAAACAACTTCAGTCTGTAGCTCCGTTGCGACGCTGACGTGCGCGAGCGCGGAAATGACTTATCCCCAGAGCCCTCGGGAACCATGTGAGGATATGCTAATTAGTAATTATGTCAATTCAGAGTACCAGGACAAGCGTCTTGGCGGCAAGACCTACCGTAACTGGTCCTTGTCTTCACCTTATGGTGTTGGCAGGAATAGCGGCCCTCACTTTATGACCTAGCTGTCGGTGAGTGGGGACGCTATATCATAAACCTGGTAGTCTAGCGTATCTGGTAGATATACGAGAGGGAATGTTCCGTTGCAATGTTAAAGAAACTAACCAAAAAAAGAGTATATTTTTAGTTCCCTCAGGAACTGCATCGAACATGCTGTTTTCACGGGATAAAAAGTAGCCTATGTCCTTCCCAGTGACACAGGCTACCTGAACGCCAAATTTCATCAAGATTGGTGAAGGTGTTGAAGCGTGAAAAGGTAACAAAAACACAAACAAACACATTTTCACATTTATAATATTAGTAAGGATTATCAACCAATCTTGGCGAAACTTGGCATGCATATTGCACGTCGCCTGTATCATGGGATTTTTTTTAACATCGCAACGGAACAATAGATTGTTGTGCTAAAAATTGCACAGAAATGGTTGAGGGGGTGGGAAATGACGTAGCTACTAATTAGCATAGCCCGACATAGTTCCCGAGTAATCAGGGGAAAACGCATTTCCACGCTCGCGCACGTCGTCGTCGGCGTCGCAACGGAGCAACAGATTGAGTTGATTTTTTAGCATAGAAATAGTTGATGTACCACGCGAGCTATGCCGCGGGAAAAAGTTAGTTTTTTTTTAAATAATTATTTGTAACATTTTTTTTTATTTCATTTCTTTGTTTTCTACGTGCTAATTTAACATAATTTCTTATCAGTGACACATGTACCCTTACGATAAACAATAGACACTCGTGTATTGTGTCGTGTTCACATTCTATTATTTTCAGGCAAACTGCATTTGTTTGAAATCCAAAATTGATAAGACTTTGGCATCATCTCACCTAATAGTAAGTGACGATGATGCCGAAGATGGAATCGGGCTTACCAGGGTTCCCCAACTCAATGGAGATCTGGCTATCTTATCTTCAAACCGGAACACATCAATGCTGTTAACACTGATGTTTGGCGGCAAGATTTAGATAAGATGATGGTAGCTAACCAGGCGGGCTATGAAAATGCCCTACCACCAACCAAACAGAGTCTTACAAAGCGACCTCCTGGTGTGAAGCGAATGGACTAACTACGCCACGGAGGCGGTTAAAATTGACCGGTGGTGCGGGCCTAGAATAAAACCACCTCATCTAAGTAAGAGACGACTAAAGGAACAAGCCGGAGGATGGACAGCAGCGTCCCTGCCACCACACAGCACAATGCGATTGGCAACCCGCCTGGCAAGCGTGGCGATTGGCAACCTGCCTGGCAAGCTTGGCGATTGGCAACCTGCCTGGCAAGCGTGGCGATTACCTCCCAACTTGGGGGAGCCGCTGTCCTATCTCCAAAGGAGGCCCATTTTTGGATGATGTCACATCAGCCAAAGCAGTGTGATTAGCTAACTACATTAGCTACGTGTTTTATCTAACTACTGCGTATAGGAAAATGTTATTGTTACATAATCGTGTGAATGCTCGGGACAATAGAGGGTTTGTGAAAGAAAACCCTGTTATGCGGCGAGTTCTATTGACAACGGTGTTGGGCTCAAACAAGTGTAGATGAGCTATACGTAGTTCTTTTAACTTCTCTTTCTCTCTCTCTTATCGTGTGGCACAATTTATTCTTTTTTTTTCATGATTCTTTTTTTTAATCGATAATGCCAAGTTGATTCCATACAAATTTTATTAAAATCTGTATAGTACTTTTTTAGATAATTAGCAAAAACCAAGAATATTAATAATGCAAACGTAATAAACTGTTGCGATGGAAGTCCGTTTTTTTGTAACGTGTTTAGAAGAGCTAAGTCGAGTCCAAGCTATTATAATAGTTTACTGTGTAAATGTGTTGTTCTCCGTTAAACAGTTCCATTGCTTGTAATTATAACCCGGGATTTACACTCAGCCACTGCCACTACTAGAAATATTGCCCTAAATCTCCGGCAGCATCGACGCAAGTGAGTGTTTACACTCGGCCGATTCCTTTGACTTCCGCACAAAAGCCGACAATCGTGCCAATGGCGGCGGCAGCGGCACGAGCAGCTGCAGTGGCAGAGTGACTTTATTACATGCTTGCGCTGCCCACTTCTCTGCCCAACAGGGCTGAGTGTAAATGTGCCATATCCAACACGGACAGATTTCATACGATCTTACCAATAATGTCTGAACATGCCTGAACCTTACTTAACCATCTTCATCATCATCATCATATCAGTCGAAGGCCGTCCACTGCTGGACATAGGCCTTGCCCAAGGATTTCCATGACGACCGGTTCTGCGCTACACGCATCCAGCGGCTTTGCTAGCTTACTATGGGCCTCATAAGAAGGCTCAAGGTCACCCAAAGGGCAATGCAGCCTGCTTTGCTCGGAGTTTCTCTGCGTGATCCAATCAAAAACGAGGAGATCCGTAGGAGAACCAAAGTAACCGACATAGCTCAGAATTGCTAAGTTAGTGGCAGTGGGCGGGGCACATAGCTCGTAGAACGGATGGCCGTTGGGGTAGTAAAGTTCTCGAGTGGCGACCGCGCACCGGAAAACGTAGCGTAGACAGGCCTCCCACGTCATGGAACGATGAACTGGTAAACTATCTTGGTATTATCTTTCTATTAATAACCACGCTGCAAAAAATGGACTATATTATGGCGCTTTAGATATTCGTAATATTTTCAGTTGTATGTAGGTATGTAATATGTATGTCTGTTTCTTCGGCTGAGCCTGTAGCGTAAACGGCTTGATAGATTGTGGAGTGCCAGGTGACGTTAGATTCGTCTTGATTCCGTGAGCGACATAATGTTCATTTTTAACTTTCCTTTCCCTCTAATATGGTTAAGAGGAGCGATGGCTGACTCTCGCGTTGTACTCGTGACCGGGTGCTGTCCGTATGAACTGGTCTACTCTTGTCAAAGGCATTCATGACATTCAATGATTTTAATGTATAAATTCTCGTGTCATATTGTTTTCATGTTCTAATGACATAATTGTTTTTTTTTTATAATAAGGATTGGATTTTGACGTTATTAATTAACTAATGATTGTTTTTTTCTTGATTTTTTTGTAATCACTATTTTATGACTGTCAGGAAGAGTGTAATTTGCACCTATTTTTGAAACTGACTGCTAAAAAAGAAGGGGTAATGTGTTTGTTTATGCAGTCGGGTTTTTATTTTTTAATTAAATTTTTTATACAGGGTCAACAAAGGTATGCACTTATTTTTAACTGGAGCTTGTACTCATCAAACTGAACAACTTACCCCAAGAAACCTATCGTCAATTTGCAAAAAAAATTTTAGACTTTCCATGCAAATCGATCAGCTGGCGGGCAAACTTTGTATGAAAGTCCAAAAATTTTCTTGCGAATTGTCCATGGGTTTCTTCGGGAAAGTTGTTCAGTTTCATGAGTACAAGTTCTAGTTAAAAATAAGTGCATACCTTTGTTAAGACCCTATATTATTTACTATTCAAGCGTCACGACTCGAACCTCGTAACCAGAGGTACCGGGTTCAAATCTGGATGCTCTATGTACCAATGAGTTTTTCGAAACTTACGTACATATACTAACTAATTGCTTTAACGGTGAAGGAAAACATCGTGAGGAAACCTGCACACACACCTGCAAAGAAACTCGAAGGTTGTGTGTGAAGTCGACCAACCCGCACTGGGCCCGCGTGGTCGACTAAGGCCCGATCGCCCTAATTCAGGGTAGGCTCGAGCTCCTCGGTGGGGACGTATACGAGCTGATATGATGATTATTTACATCTGAAAATACAAGAAGCGTTGATTTATCCTCTTTTTTATAACAAAAACTAATTCTTGAACGTAGGTACGATAATGAAACCAATTCTTTTTTTGCGGAACTCACTTCAACTCACTCGACTCGGCTCAATGAAAAAAGCGATGGTCTAATGGAAAAAAGCAGTCAATTAAGATAGCTCCGCTCCATTTCGTGGAGTGATTGGCAGGGGCAAAAACCGCAGCATCAGGAAATTGACCGCCGGCCGTTCTGACTGACTGATAGTTGAAATGGTGGTAAAATCGACACTCTGTTTTCTTTCGCTGTAGCTAATTGCAGTCGGATGCGATCTTTTAATTTGATACACACTTACTTTTGTCCGCGGCTTAAAGTGAAATTTTTATTACATCGTCTCAAATTTTTTCGTCTATGTGTTGCATGTCGCGTGACGGTCGCTTTCGTCTGACGGTATGATCGTTTCGTCCTCTGTACCGTAGCGAGAGCAGCCATGATCATTTCGTCCTCTGTAAAGTTTCACTTTAACCGTTGTTTCATAAAACCACACACTTACTTATTGTTTTTTATTTACAATTGGTAAGCCCTTGCCATCATCTCACCTGATGGTCATGTTCCTGAACTTTTCAATGTTTCGGACAACTTTTCCTGTTTTTCTCTTCCTATAAACCTTTTCGGACAATTACGAACATTAAAAAATAGCTAAATTGTTCACAAGTGTTGCCCGTACCAACGAAAAGCATTTAATTTTTATTATGTATATGGTAAGTATGTAGGGTAAGAGCGTCGTTGGCGTAACGGCTAGGGCCGCCGCCTCCTGCCCGGGAGATCGTGGTTCGAATCTTTAGGTTTCATATGTACGTTTATCCGACGCTCTTACGGTGAAGGAAAACATCGTGAGGAAACCTGCACACGCCTGCAAAGAAACTGTTGTGTGTGAAGTCGACTTGGCCCACGTGGTCGACTAAGGCCAGATCGCCCTTATTCAGGGTAGGCTCGAGCCCCTCGGTGTGGACGAATATGAGCTGATATGATGATGATGTATATAGATAGGGTGCAAAAAATTGGTGTAGGATTAACTGGGGGCTTCTACTCATCATACTGAATAACTTCTTTCTCCAAGGAACACATGCATTCTCAAAAAAAAATTGACGCCTTATATAAAAATGCACAAAATTGGTTGTATGAATATTCTTTTTGAAAACTCCTCTGAAAAGTTTTTCGGAATGATGAGTAGAGGCCGCAGTTAACGGCTCCCATACTTATTTAATTACGCCACAGATTACTAAATATTACGCCCTGTATACGTATATAATATACTTGGTAAATACTGTTAAGATTTTCTTTATTTATTTTTATCTACGATTGGTATAAGCCCTTGGCATCATCTCACCTTAAGTGATGATGATGTCGAAGATGTAAGCGTGCCTACCAAAATTCTCCAACGCATTAGGGAACTGGCTATCTTATCTTTGAGCTGGAACACATTAACTTTGTTAACATTGATGTTTGGCGGCAAGACTTCGATAAGACGGTGGTGGCTAGCCAGCCGGGATTAGAAAATGCCCTTCCACCAACCAAACCGAGTCTTACAAAGTTAGTCTCCGCCGGGAATCCAACCCGCGACCTCTTCATGTGAAGTTAATGGACTTAACCGCGAAGGCGGTTGAAAATAATTTTGAAAACCTATTCTTTAGTCCACTGTTGCAAATAGGGTTGAAAATAATTTTGAAAACCTATTCTTTAGTCCACTGTTGCAAAAAGGGCTACCACCAGCTGTGTAACTAGCAGTCTTCCGCAAGCATCGCCTGACCACACCCTTGACACTTCATACAACGGGCCAGAAATGACATTTCAAAAAAGTAATGACGGAACAAACAAAATGGCGGCGAAATCCTACACGTTCGACAACCAAACTGTAACCAATCTGGGTGACGAGACGAGGGGGTGTGGTCGCATTTTAGAGAGCGGCAGGGAGTGTCCATACTGTATGTTAGTACTAATATATATACTTTGGCCTTATTATATCAGCTCATATACGTCCCCACCGAGGGGTTCGAGCCTACCCTGAATCAGGGCGATTAGGCCTTAGTTCGACCACGCGGGCCCAGTGCGGGTTGGTCCACTTCACACACAGCCTTCGAGTTTCTTCGCAGGCGTGTGCAGGTTTCCTCACGATGTTTTACTTCACCGTTAAAGCAATCGGTAATTATATGTACGTAAGTTTTTGAAAAACTCATTGGTACATTGGTCGTCCAGATCTGAACCCGGTACCTCTGGTTAGATGGACCGAGTCGTTACCGGTTGAGCCACCGACGCTTTTTACCTTTGGCCTTACCTAGCCCAGATTTTATACAATAAAGCCTACCTTCGTAACACTACCACGTCACACCCCGGACACAGCATACAACGGACGAGAAATGACATCCCTCTATATATATATTATATATAATTATATATTATATGTCCCTACTAATATTATAAATGTGAAAGTAACTCTGTCTGTCTGTTACGCTTTCCCGCAAAAACTACTGAACGGATTTGGCTGAAATTTAGTAGGTAGACAGATTAGAACCAGGATTCAGACATAGGCTACTTTTTACCACGCTCGCAAGCCGCTTGCGGCTCGCGCACTGCGCACCCTCGAAAAGTCATAGAAACGTTGTCCACGCGGGTGAAACCGCGGGAAACAGCTAGTAATATTATAAATGTGAAAGTAACTCTGTCTGTCTGTTACGCTTTCCCGCAAAAACTACTGAACGGATTTGGCTGAAATTTGGTAGGTAGACAGATTAGGACCTGGGTTAAGACATAGGCTACTTTTTACCACGCTCGCGAGCCGCTTGCGGCTCGCGCACTGCGTGCCCTCGCAAAGTCATAGAAATGTGGTCCACGCGGGTGAAACCGCGGGAAACAGCTAGTTTCTAATAACTTTAGGAATTCATTAAAAATTTAAAAGCCGACTTAACCCTGCTTTGTGGCTAGTCGATTAAAAATGTATCCTATGTCACTCACGAGATCAAAACGAATCAAACGATACCTCTTACATTAAAATCCTTCAAACCGTTCAGGCTGTAGGAGGGAACATAGAAATCTACATACATACATACACTCGAAAAACATAACCCTCCTTCTGAGGCGCTTCCTCCTCCTTCTTATCTAAGTCTTGCCGCCAAATATCAATGTTGATATCATCGGTGTGTTCCGGCAGGAAGATAAGATAGCCAGTTCCCCATTGCGTTGGGGAATCTTGGTAAGCCCGCTTACATCTTCGGCAACATCGTCACTTACCACCAGGTGAGATGTTGTCAAGGGTTAACCAATTGTGAATAAAAAAAAGGCACTCGGGTAAAAACAAATGACGGAACAAACGAAATCACGGCGAAATCGTAAATAACACTAATCTGTACAATCTGCGCGTGATGACGAGGGGAAGTCGGAATCTAGCGTTAGTACTAATATATATACTGTGTCTAGAGAGTGTCAATACTGTATGTATGTTAGTACTAATACATATATTAGACTAGGAGGTCATGAAAAATTTGGTAACGATAACGGAAATGGATAAACTTATGTTGAGAGGATTCGCCCTGATTCAGGGTAGGCTCGCGCCCCTCGGTGGGGACGTATATGAGCTGTAATGATGATGATGTTGAGAGGATAAATGGCGACCCTCTAGTCTGATGTTAAATATCCGACATAATCGTTTGCGCGTGGTCCCATTTCGCTATCTTCAAGCGTTTCCGAGATAGGAGTTCCAGGCAACTTTGGTCTCCGGCAGGGGGTACAGACGTTGGTCCATACCGCAACCGAATCATTTTATATCTTACTCAGCCATTTCCCTTATAGTTTTTTTTTTGGTCACGATAACTAGTTTTTCAGGCGTTATAAGTACATATAAGTAAGCGTAGGTGGCTCAACCGGTAACGACTCGGTCCATCTAACCAGAGGTACCGGGTTCAAATCTGGACGGCCAATGTATATGACAAAGAGTTTTTCAAAAACTTACGTACATACTTACCGATTGTTTTAACGGTGAAGGAAAACATTGCGAGGAAACCTGCACACGCCTGCGCACCCGCACTGGGTCCGCGTGGTCGACTAAGGCCTAATCGCCCTGATTCAGGGTAGGCTCGTGCCCCTCGGTGGGGACGTATATGAGCTGTAATGATGATGATAAGTACATAACGCAACCACTTTGCGCAGGCAGACCGACATATTTAACATCCTAAGTTTATCCATTTCCGTTATTGTTACCAATTTTGTCGTTACCTCCTAGTATATATACTTTGGCCACGCTTAGCCTCAGCCCTCAGCCTTGATGCCACCACGTTTAGGGTGCAAGAGCGCAGCCTTCAGAGCCCGGTCTGAAGTTCAGTGCCGTGCCGTCACGCGATGTTCGATCGCACCACGCAGTGAGGGAAGTAACTATTTAGTAATCTGTGGTGAGGGGGCGAGGGAGGTGTTCTCGCTCCCCGGTGGTGACCTCTCACCACTCCGCTCGGAGACTGGCGACAATCGACATCGAACTTTTGATGGCAGTATCAGGCCCAAACACCGAATTCGCTCATTCTAAGTTTGTGTATTTTTACTAAATTGTTATAATTTATTATATTATTTGTTTCACAATTTATTGTACACAGAAATAGGGACAGACAAACATTAAACAAGATAAAAACATACAAAAGTTCAGCTTACTTCTATAAGAAACTTCTTTCAGCTGACCTTGGAAAGAGAAAGATACAAAATAATGGTACATCAAAGACAAAAATTTTGAAAAACAGAAATTTTGATAACTCATTCCTAAATACCTAACAAACAAACATAAATACTACGTACATAATAATACATACTATTATACTACTTATGTAAGTTAATAATAATATAAATAAATGTAATGAAATAAACGTAATAAAGTACATATAAGAAAATAAATAAACTATAAAATATATAATTATGGCTTAAGAAGGAAAAGACAAGAAGTATTCTTTTACTGTAATTACTTTAACCATTCATGTATATTTTTCCTCACTTAATTGCTCTCCCTCTCTCTCTTAATCGTGTGGCACAATTAACCGTGCTATCCAAGGGATAGACGGCGGTTGCTTGGTGCCTGCCTGCCTGGTGTTGGTGAAGCATCACCCGCGGTCACGTGAAGGGCATTTAGATTTACACCTAAGGACGTGTGGAACGCGACCATCATACACATTTGGAATCAGATGTGCAGGTTTCCTCACGAAGTTTTCCTTCACCGTGAAAGCAATCGGTCATTGGCACATTGGCCGTCCGTATTTGAACCCGGGACCTCTGGTTAGGAGGACCGAGTCGTTACCGGTTGAGCCACCGACGTTTTTTTACTTTAACTTAATTGCTTCTGTATAGAATAAGGTTGATTCGGTCGTAGTTGAGTGGAATTTGCTTGGTTGGATCGATCACGCAGGTTAAGCCGTTTGTGCTGGTCGCTGTCACTAGATGACAGTCGTTAAGCCGTGTCAGATGCCTTATAGGCGGCTTGAAAAAACTTCTGACTGTGGGGCTCGCCACTAGCCCTCGAACCTCCACAAACCCGGACTTGACCCCCCCGTGTGTGGAGTATGGCCAACTTTCCCCAGTTTAGAAGAGACCCGTGCCCCATTAGTGGGGAAGTTTATGTCTTGGTAACAAGGATAATTAATTTGAAAAATATAATGCACTTGCTTTTGCCAGCGGCTTCGCCCGCGTGGACATCGCAAGCGGCTCGCGAGCGTTGACATTATTATTATTATTATAACAGCTCATATACGTCCCCACCGAGGGGCTCGAGCCTACCCTGAATCAGGGCGATTAGGCCTTAGTCGACCACGCGGGCCCAGTGCGGGTTGGTCGACTTCACACACAACCTACGAGTTTCTTCGCAGGCGTGTGCAGGTTTCCTCACGATGTTTTCCTTCACCGTTAAAGCAATCGGTAATTACATCGGTAATGACATTAGTAAACTAACTCTGATCCGTTTGACTCAAAATTGTATTTGCTTCTACTAATATAGGTTAAGTTGTGTTCTTACTAAAAAAAAAATAATGGATCTTTGGTCTGAAAATAAATGATTTTATTATTATTATTATTATTAGTTTTCTTTAAATTCCTATCCCTGATCGGGCTATTCTAATTAGCAGAAGTAACTATTTAGTAATCTGTGTTAGCAGTCTGTCATTTCCGACTCCCTCAACCATCTCTGTGCAAAAAATTACAAACAATCCATTGTTCCGTTGCGATGTAAAGGCGAGGTATTATTGGAACAGTTGTCTCTGTCTTTTTCTTTACTTGTAAAGCGTAAGGAAAATAACCACACTTTTTAAATGGTTCTTTTTTTTCAATCAAAAACTACAGTGAAAGTATAAAAAATAATAACATTACTCACTTTGTATTATTATCATAATAAATATTGTTGTATATTTTTTTTAAATTTATGCTTCAATAAATTAGTCATAACTAGAGTAGAAAGTACTAGAAAGCAACGGTGTAGACCTATTTTTGAGATTTTTTTATATCGAGCCAAAACTGCTCAATCGTGTTTCTAATAGCTTTTGACTTTAAGGAGCATCACCAACAATAAGGGTATAATAATAATAATAATAATAATCTGTAATATTATCGCTTGAAAGAAATGAACCAAAAAAATACTATTTTTTCAGTTCCCTCGGGAACCCTATTTTCACGGGATAAAAAGCAGCGTCAAGGTGTTGAAGCGTGAAAAGGTAACAAAGAAACACATTTTCATATTTATATTATTAGTAAGGATTTCATCATCATGTCAGCTCATATACGTCCCCACCGAGGGGTTCGAGCCTACCCTGAATTAGGGCAATCGGGCCTTAGTCGACCATGTGGGCCCAGTGCAGGTTGGTCGACTTCACACACAACCTTCGAGTTTCTTCGCAGGTGTGTTGTGCAGGTTTCCTCACGATGTTTTCCTACACCGATAAAGCAATCGGAGAGTATATGTACGTAAGTTACGAAAAATTCATTGGTACAATGGCCGTCAAGATTTGAACCCGGCACCTCTGGTTAGGACGACCGAGTCGTTACCGGTTGAGCCACCGACGCTTGTAGTAAGGATTTATGAGTTCGATAAATCGTCTTTGATAAATGTATTTTCGGATTTTTTGAACGCTATTTGCAATATAATTTTAATCAAGTACAAACGTGTAATAAACAAATTTAGTAATATCTAAGTCCTTATTCTATATTATCTATCACCACTCGCTACAATAAAACTTGCCTTTATTACCGAGTTCGACCATCATTTTACTACACACGCCACGTCTGCCGGCATGGTAGCCTTGTCGAGTCACCACGCCATGGCGCCATTAACAAAACATCGATATCCGACAACCTTCTACCCTCAATGCCACTGCCACCCTTGAAAAACCCCTCGGCAGAACCGCCACCATCAGTCACGGCCGAAACCTTTCACATTGCCCTTCAGAAAACCATGTGACGCAGTAATTTGGAACCTTGGGAATAATAATAATATACAGGGACTGTGAAGGTTGCGGGAAGCCGATAGATGCGGGCAGCGCAGGACTGTTCGTCGTGGAAATCCTTGGCGGAGGCCTTTGTCCATCAGTGGACGTCTTTCGGCTGATATGATGACGGAGACAAATCACACAGGGCACGTGCACAGGGTCATCTGGCTCCAAACTAGGATTTCCTCTACTATGGGAACCAGAGACTGATACCTACATACATACTTATATAAGTTATGGGTGGATTATTTTAATGATGGATACGGGGTACAAAAATAGGTTTAATTTTAATTAAACACATTTTTTTAAAACTTATTTGAAAGTGAAGTAATAAAAAATGTTAAAATTGGGCGTTCGGTTTCAACGTAACAGCCGCGTTGAAGCCCGCATTGAACTTAAAATTAATAGACTTACGTTCGATATTATTTTAACACACATCAACGTGCTCAGATTGAGTCATCTTAAAGCCTTAAACGCATAAAGTTAATCAAATTTATTATTTACAAAAAAAAAGACGTGTGGCACTCGGGGACTGCCGCAGTAAAGCTATTGCATGGCATTTTTTATCAACTTTTAACACTAAGAAAGTTACACCAGTAAAATTGACTAAGTCCTTTTAGTACCGCAAATCCCTAATAGATGGTACTGTAAGCTTTTTTAGAACGCGGTAACGTTACGTCACGCTCGGCCGAGCTGCATGGTAGGCGGAGTGTGGGGTGTTAGGTTTTTTCGTTACGGAATTTCTTGAATCGGTCGCCGCGCTCAAAGCCCGCGATAAAAGCTATGCAATAGCTTAATAACATGTCTAATTGACATGTTTTATACATAATACATGTTGTTCTTCACTTTCAAATAAGTTTAAAAAAAATGTGTTCAATGAAAATGATAGTTCTTAAAGTCACTGATTTTTGTGTATTCGTTTTATTCAACATTAACTATTTATTTGTTTTCGAGAAATTTTGCAATTAATGTCAAAAACAGGGTCTATACAGTATATTTTTTTAACATCAAAAGTGGTAATATTTTTAAAATTGTATTCAATTAAATCGATTTTTTATTACTTTAAATACATTATATATTTTTTCCATAGTGATACTAGCTTTACACAGTCTTTCAATAATTTGAATTGAATATTGTCATTTGACCCATCATCATAAGGCCTAAAATACATACACATACAAATATTGAACATAAAAACACAGAGAAAACAATTCTGTACGTCACACGAATGTTTGCCCTAAGTGGGGATCGAAACGACGGTCTCGTCCCAGCAGGTAGGAGCGCTGCTACTGGACCAACAGCGAAGCCTGTCCTTGGGAATAACGTTGTAGTTAAGGGTCGGCAACCCCCCTTAACTCAGTTTGGTGTTCCGTGAAAATACGATAGCTAACATTTTTGTTTCTACATAAAATTGGAGCCAGTCGCTTGTCAAAGAGAGAAAGAGAGGAAGTGTGACGTAATACAGAAAAAATGCGGTTAAAATTTATGTTTTTTTTAAACGACTTCATAAAAGGAGGAGGTTTCTCAATTCGACCATATATATATATATATATATATATATATATATATATATATATATATATATATATATATTTTTTTTTGTGTGTTCGCGGATAACTTCGTCATTTATGAACCGATTTTGATGATTCTTTTTTTGTTGGAAAGAAGATGTCCCAAGGGTGGTACCTTGATAGGAAAACTAGGATCTGATGATGGTATGCCAGAGAAATTGAGGGGAACCTTAGTTTCCTGATTGAAGTCGTTTTTTTTTGTTTAAAATCATTTTATTTGTTTTTAATTTGCATGTCTTCATAAGACTGAATACGTTTACAAGCATTGTACTTTTCAGATCTGTATATTTATGACTTAAGTATTCTTGCACATAAATTATTCTGATTCTGATATGATTACATCAAAAAATGCTACAGAGAAATTCATGAAAATGACCGAATCAGAAACGAGGCGATCCGTAGGAGGACCAAAGTAACCGACATAGCTCTCAGAATTGCTAAACGTAAATATAACTTCTGTCTCCGTCTCACGTTACGAGAAATGGTTTCATCGTTATGCTTGTAGAGTCATCCTAAATTGAAGCCAAATTCCGCATCTTTTTACCCGACTGCCTCAAAAGGAGGGTTACCTATTTCGAGTGAATATATGTATGTAGATTTCTATGTTCCCTGCTAGAGTCTGAACGACTTGAAGGATTTTAACGTATGAGGTATCGTTTGATTCTTTTTAAACCCGTTAGTGACATAGGATACATTTTTACCCGGCTGGCCAAAAAGAGGGGTTAAGTTTTAACGCAGTTGGGTTTTTTATATTTAATGAATGAAGTTATTAGAAATGTCATTTATCGTCCGTTGTATGTTGTGTCCGGGGTGTGACGTGTTAGTGTTACAAAGATAAGCTTTATTGTTTTAAAGCTGGGCTAGGTAAGGCGATGCTTGCGGAAGACTGCTGGTAACACAGCTGGTGGAAGCACTCTTTGCAACACTGTGGACTAAAGAATAGTTAAGTTATTGGATATAAAAGTAAACACCTGTTTGATTACCATATTGTGTCAATAGAGCGATCTTCCAAAACAGGGGCTTGCCTACCTGGCTACCAATCTGTGTAACACCAATGCATGTTTTAAATGCAAATTAACAATCACTGACATAGATTCCTTTATTCGTCCATTAGTTGTTGACCTCTTACAAAAGCACTACTTTCATCATGAGAATAACTGTGACGAGTTTCAGTTGCTTTGTCACATTACAATTATACCTAAATTTATTATTTTCTACTTAGTACTTACTTTAAACTGGCTAGACTTGTATGGGAGGTACCTTATTCGAATTTTTCTTGGAATACCGAACTACCGCGTGCTGCAGGCCATGTTGAGTTATAGTCAGAGATATGCTATATATAAGGGGAGGGTAATAGTAACATATCAAGGTTCATTAAAATCGTTAGTCATTTGGAAAAAAAATAAAAAACAACTTGGATTTGTATGGGGGTACCTTATTTAGATTTATATGAGAATAACAAACTTACCGCGTGCTGTAGACCACATTATGTTATAATATAATAGCATACCGAGTTTCATCAAAATCGTTAGAGCCATTTCTGAGTAAAAAACAAAGTGTTTTTTACTATGGTGGCAACCCTAAAAAATCTATAAGGGAATTAAAAAAAACGCCTGGAGATATTAAAATATAATAGCCCTAACACTTTTTTATGTTTCTTAGACTATTAATGTAAAGACAATCAAAATATCAACTTCGACTTTTTATGGTCATCTTCTTTATACGTTCGTCGCTCCCGTTGGCACCCCTTGAGTCATCATGTCAGCTCATATACGTCCCCACCGAGGGGCACGAGTCTACCCTGAATTAGGGCGATCGGGCCTTATTCGACCACAAGGGCCCAGTGCGGGTTGGTCGACTACACACACAACCTGCGAGTTTCTTCGCAGGAGTGTGCCGATTTCCTCACGATGTTTTCCTTCACCGTATAAGAGCGTCGGATAAACGTACACATGAAACCTAAAGATTCGAACCACGACCTCCCGGGCAGGAGGCGGCGTACCTAGCCGTTACGCCACCGACACTCTTACTCCTTGGGTACAGAACCCTAAAAAGCCACGAAAATTCAATTCATTTTATTATTTTACTATGATGATGTCACGAAATAGCTTAGCAACAAAACAGCGGCGTAGGTAGTCCTTGTGGGAGTAAGTACGATTGTGTTATTACTTGTCGATAAGAAAACTGTGTTTATGACCGTTTTCAGTAACTACGGCAATTACTTTTAGAACCAGAAGGTTTATTCGTAAAATTGATAAGGTTTTTTTTTTAATTTATTTTTATTAACAATTGGTAAACCCTCTTGACAACATCTCACCTGGTGGTAAGTGACGATGTTGCCGAAGATGGAAGCGGGCTTACCAAGATTCCCCAACGCAATGGGAACTGGCTATCTTATCTTCATGCCGGAACACACCAATGATATCAACATTGATATTTGGCGGCAAGACTTAGATAAGATGGTGGTAGCTAGCCAGGCGGGCTTAGAAAATGTCCTACCACCAACCAAACCGAGTCTTACAATTGACCCCGCCGGGAATCGAACCGGCAACCTCCTGTGTAAAGCCAGTGAACTTTTCCTCTGAGCTACGGAGGCGGTTAAAAGGTAAGACCAAAGATAAGAAAAAATCTTCTATTCTGTGGGTAAGACAGTCTATGAAATTCAAATCACATAACTGGAAACGCTGAACACTTTCGTTTTTTAAATTGCTGATTATAAATAAACAAAAAATGGCCGAAATTAGTTTTGTATGAAAACACGTGATCGACAATAAAATTAAACTTATTAACTTTATCGATAAGTCTAGCTTTCGTTCTGACTGACAACCTATCAAAAATTTGGTCGAGGTGAAAATCGTTATCGCCGTTTGTATGAAAAGTCGCAGCTTCACAATCCTCTTAAAACTAAATTAATTTAAAGGAACTGAAAGGGGAAAAAATGACACTTGCTCATCTCGAAAGTTACTACCCTACACATGTCCTAGGTTTTTAAGCTATTGTATAGCTTTTATCGCGGGCTTGAGGGGACCGAATCAAGAAATTTCGTAACGAAAATAAAACTTAGGTAAAACCCCAAAAAATATATATTGAGTTCTAAAAAACTTACAGTCCATGATGATGATGATGATGACGATGAAGATGATGATGATGATTTAACTTTCTTAGTGTTAATTTATTACATAAACATCCCGCGCCCTACTGCGTAAATACTGCATAAATAAAAAAAAATAAAAAAAATGTAATTGCATAAGTTGATAAAAAAATGCTATGCAATAGCTTTACCGCGGCAGTCCCCGAGTGCCACACGTCTTTTTTTATAGTACTTCAATAATTTTAAACAAAAAAAAAACCGACTTCAAACAGGAAACTAAGGTTCCCCTCGATTTCTCTGGGATGCCATCATCAGATAATGGTTTCCTTTTCATGGTACCACCCTTGGGATATCTCCTTTCCGACAAAAAAAGAATCGAACGTTATCCGCGAACACACATTAAAAATTATAGCCGAATTGAGAAACCTCCTCCTTTTTTGAAATCGGTTTATAAAACCATTGTTTTGTATGAAAAGTCTAAAAATAGCCCTAGACAAAGTTGATGTGTGTATGACACAATGAACGTCGAATCAAAATGGTATGCAAATAATATAGTAGATAAAGCAGTCATAAAAAAACATTACAGCTCTTACGTAATAAGTTTGTTTGGCAATACAGACGGATAAGGAAGACAGGTTGACATTGCACGAGAATTAACAAATTATTAAGTTTCCTAATACCCCAGAAATACTGAATTCAACTAATTCCTAGAATTAGATATACTTGTTTTCTTTCATTTTATGTGCGACGACGTATGAAACGATAATACTCGTATTATTTCCTAAGATATTGATAAGATATTTAATAGGGATGACGACAGCAACACAAGTAAATTATAAACTCTCGATCACTAAATTGCCCTCCCAATTAAATTTCGGAAAACCTTACTCGTTTTGTTTTTCATCAATTCTTCGATTTTTAATTCACCAAAATCACAATATAAGTACATAAATGACGCTGTTAAACTATGACGTCACGCCTAGGAATTTCAAACATTTTTAGAACAAAATGTCATTTTTGACAGATGTTAAAAAGTAACTCAGATGACTAGCATTCGTCATCCATATTCTATAAAATAATGTTCTCGTGTAAACTTATTCGATGACGATGACGTAAAATTAAAATATATAATAGTGCCCGTAAATTTATTTTTTTCCATACAAATACTTATTATTTTATTTCCTAAACTTTAGAGAATGTCTTCTATTTTACACTACTGCCCACAAACACGGAATGGTATTGTTTTCAGGTCAAATGTATGTTTATACTAGCTTTTGCCCGCGGCTTCGCCCGCGTGGACATCGTTTTTATGACTGTCTTTTAGGGTGAGTGGTGCGCGAGTCGCAAGCGGAGCGCGGACATGAGTTTTCCTCAGATTCCTCAAGTACGATATTGGGCAATTCTGATTAGAAGTTTATGTCACTTTCCACCCCCTCAACCAATTCTATTCTCAACCTATTTTATTCTACGTTTGATGAACAATTTACAAATAATCTGGATTTATATGGGAGGTATCTCAATAAGTTTTTTAAATGGAATAATGAACTACCTAGTGTAGTAAGTAGCCCTTATTAAGTTCTAATAACCCACAAAGTTTCATTAATATCTTTTGAGCCATTTCTGAAAAAAATAACATAGGCTCTGAATTTGTATAGGAAGTATCTTATTCCCATTTTTCCTGGAACAATGAACATCACAGTCGTATAAAGTTGCAGTAATATACAGTTTAATTAAAATCTTTAGAGCCAATTTTGAGAAAAATAATAAGTGTTTTTTACTATGTTGATCCAATCCGATCAGTCGTTCCCAAATATGTTGATAGATAACCCTAAAAATCAATATAGGTAAAATTAAAGTGTAATGTGAAGATAGCATCACCCAAAAGATCTGCAAGTGTTGCAGGCATTTTACGTCATTGCCTTTGACGAACTATTTAGTGATTTTCATACATAAGTACAAAATTGAAAATAGATTTAATTTTCAAATGATTTTTTTACAAGTGTAAAAGAAGTACTATCCTACTAATATTATAAACGAGAAAGTTTGTAAGAATGTATGGATGTATGTTTGTTACTCTTTCACGCAAAAACTACTGAACGGATCTGGCTGAAATTTGGTAGGTAGACAGATTAGGACCTGGATTAACACACAGCCTACTTATTTCCACGCTCGCGAGCCGCAAGCTCAAAAAGCCATAGAAATGTTGTCCACGCGGGTGAAGCCGCGGGAAACAGCTAGTTTACAAATAATTTTGTTTGACTGGAGTTCACGTTTTATTTCGTTGATTTTAGACGGAGGGCATTTTTTACTGAAACGCGACGTGACGTCACAATACCGCTTTGAACGCATTTATTGTCAACGGGTCTTGTGACTTTTTAAAACACAATGGACTGGAAACTTTTCTTACAAATTAATAATACGGAAGTGAAAGAATAAATGAAAGAAACGTTTCCTGTAAGTACTTATTGTAGTTTAAAATTATTATAAATAAAAATAAAAAAAACGAGACCTACAGTACTCGCATATGATGTGTAACATGTGACAAAATACTTATGAAATTAATTAATTATCGGGTCGTACATTCACGGGCCGACCCTTCGAATAGTAGTATGTCATCTTTGCCTTTGCCATCACACTAGGCGGCATGGCTATGACAACCTTAGTTTTCGAGAATTAAAAAACGTTCGCATTTCCTGTTACACATTTCCGTCCCATTTCACGAAATCACTCCCACAAATTGCAGGAAAGCGAGAGCAAAGATGTTACACATCAAAAATGTTATGTTAATTCAGGCGGACTAAAAGCGACAGTTAAAAGGAACTCAGAAAAGATTTAAACGGGAATCGGGAGTTTGACAGTACCTACCTATCGTTTAAAAGTTGAATTTGCTGCCATCCTGTACTAGTTTACCTGTTTTTCAATCCCTAACTTAAGGTTGCCTGGTAGAAATCGCTCAAAGCGATAAGGCCGCCTTCGCACTCTATATGTATATATATAACAAATTATAAGTCCTGTATTGTTTTTTGGCGTGGAAAAAAGTATATTTACTTACTTATTTACATACCTACCTAAATTATAAAATAATTGCAAACGATAAACACGTTAAAAAACCGACTTCAATCACAACAGCCAAGTAAAATTTTGCTACATTTTTGTAATTTCCTAGAAAAGTACTAAACCGATTTTGATGACATTTCTATGGGACCAATCTAATCCAATAGTATGTATGTATATCCTTTCATAATAAAAAAAATATTTTTTTAAATCGGTTTATACTCGTAGGTTTATACATGGCGAAGTTTTTTTTTAATTAACAATATTTTTTTAAAATCTTGTTTTTTATAACTTGTATAATCGGTGTGTTTGTGTCAAATAAAAAATGTTCTATATTGTCATCAGCGTCACACTAATATTACAAAGGCAAAAGTTTATGAGTGTGTATGTTTGTTACTTCTTCACGCAAAAACTACTGAACGGATCTGGCTGAAATTTGGTAGGTAGACAGATTAGGACCTGGATTAACACATAGGCTATTTATTTTCACGCTCGCGAGCCGCAAGCGGCACCCTCGAAAAGTCATAGAAACGTTGTCCACGCGGGTGAAGCCGCGGGAAACAGCTAGTACTAAATACAACCGAACTGAGGACCTCCTTTTTTTAAATCGGTCGGTTGAAAATACAAAATATATGACTTCTATTTGTTTATGTTGGCATTTGTTATAGTAGCTAACGCTAAATTGTCAATAGGGATGACGACAGCATCAGAAATAAATTATGAACTCTTGATCACTAAATTGCCCTCCTACTTAAACTTCGGAAAACCTTACTCGTTTTGTTTTCCATCAAGTCTTCGTTTTTTAATTTATCAAAATCACAAAATGAGTACATAAATGACGCTGCCAAACTATGACGTCACGCCTAGGAATTTCAAACATTTTTAGAACAAAATGTCGTTGACAGATGATAAAAAGTAAATCAGATGACTAGCATTTGTTATCCCTATTGTATACTTTCGATAACGTTGGGCCCAACCAAAGGAAGACTGTTGATTCAATTCGACATAATTTTTTTGTACCTACCCACCCTACAGCAATTAATTTGTTATTGTTGAGCTGTGTCTGCGTTGAGTTGGGTTATGTGAATCACTGATAGTGTATATGTAGTTCGTTCGCTCATTTAATCGCATCTTTGACTGCTCCCGACAAACGCTGTCAAAGCTGCCGCCCACCGCAAAAGCGGCGGCGCGGCGGGCGGCACGATTGAATTCAGAGCGGCAGCTATGATAGAGTGTTTATCGGGAGCCGTCAAAGATGCTGTTAAATGAGCGAATGAGCTTTATTATAGTTCATTCGCTGAATTAGCAGCACCCAAGAAGTTTATAGGTAAATCTGGAGGCCACACTCTAAATAAAGCAAAGAAATATGGCCTTGAAGTTTCTCGTTACCGCTCCGTCTCTTTCTAATTAGGAGGTATGAACAAGACGTGTATAGGTGAAGCTCTTGCTCACACCCGCTAATTGAAAAGAGACGGAGCGGTAAAGAGACATTTCAAGGGCATATTTCTTTGCTTCAATTAGGTATTTAGAGTGTGGCCTCCAGTTTTACCTATAAACTTCTTGGCAGCACCTTTGATAAATGCCGCTCGCCGTTGCCGGCTCGCGTCCAACACCGCCCTGAGCTCAATCGCGCCGCCTGCCGCATCGCCGCCGTCGCCGATGTTGTCGGCAAAGGTGCAGCTATTTCAGCAAACGAACTTTACCAAAAACCATGAAGGAATAAAATATAAATAAAATGTGGCCAATGACCTGCGTCGACTATGATGTTTTTAAATACCTACTTATGTGTGCAGAGAGTAAATGTTCGACGGAATTCGGTGTGTTTGCGCAGATGATTCTAATAGTAGGTACTAAAGTATTTGAGTCGATTGATGATAAGGTTGCCTGCCACTGGTTTGTTTTTTACTCGACTCGGGTGTTTTTATGTATGTCGTGTCAAAGTATATATTATATTAATACTAACATACAGTATGGTCACTCCCTGCCGCTCTCTAGATTGCGACCTCACCGCCTCGTCACCCAGATTGATACAGATTGGTTGCAGTTTGGTTGTCGAACGTATAGGATTTTGGCATCATTTTGTTTGTTCCGTCATTCCTATTTTGAAATGTCATTTCTGGCCCGTTGTATCAAGTGTCCAGGATGTGGTAGTGTTTAAATGCAGTCGGGTTTTTACTTATTAAATTAGTTATGGTACTAAGTGGTTCGCTCCGAACTGTGAAATCGCGATGCACTCGTTCCACAGATTACTTCGTAACAGATACATCACTCCCATACAAAAGCGTAAATACCTACGCTATAATAGCCTACAAAATCTTAATAATAATACCACCTGTTTGCAGCGAGAAGAAATGTACCATAACTACGCATACAGAGAGTTGAGATTGTTTTGTCCGCCTCGCGACCCACGTGCGAGCGCGTCATCCAGCGATCAGCGAATGTGCTAGGGTTGTATTGTACCTATGATGATTTTGGTAATGAAATGAATGTTGTAGAAAATCAATTATTTTTAACTTGTATATCAAATATGTTTGAGTTTAATAAAATTACAGATGCATTTTTTCCCTTCCCTGAATTCCCGATTATTAAATTTTAATGTCGAAAATATCCGAAACCTCGTAAATAATTTTAACAAATAATCAAAATTGTAAAAGAAGCAAATCGGAGGAAAATCAATCAGAGTCTTTAAAATTTCCAAGACGGTGCTGCCAGGCCGATCCATTATGACGTTATCAAAATTGTTTAAAAACGCTTTTTCTAATTCTTCAACAACATTCTACATTCTACAAAAACATTCCCCAAGGGGGCCTCATTGTAAGCTTGAATTATTGTTATTTTAAGTGAAAGCTAGGTAAAAACGTAACGAAAATAGTTTTTCTGTTACTATCTACAAGTCATAACATAACACCTATTTGAAATAAATTGTTTTGAATATTTTTTTTGAGCCCAAACACGATACTTCTACTGAAAGTTTTTGAGGAGTTGGGTATTCTGCAGATTCTAGGAGATGCTGCATCAACAGTTCAAGGTTATCATGGTTTTGCAATATTTTTACATTAACAGGGCACCAAATTTTGAATCGATCAGACCTGTATAATTGCCCAGATCCCTTAGTCACCTAGATAAGAGCTGATAACCCTCAAACAGATCTTGGCTGAACAGATCTTTATCGATTATAGCTAAGAACCACCGCAAGGAAACTTGTTTCACGTAAAAAAAAACGCATCAAAATCGGTCCATCCGTTCGAGAGTTGCAATGCCACAGACAAACAGACACAAACACACAGAAATTGGCGTCAAACTTATAACACCCCTCTTTTTGCGTCGGGGGTTTATATAAGAAATCAAAGCGAAGGTTTATCTCAATAATATTTAGTTCACAGTTAGTCATAGTTTCAGGTACGTATGTCAAAAATTTAACGGATTTTAACAACATCAGCTCACCGTATTGCCACCATTGCATTGTATGCAGAATCAAATACTGATCAAAACGAGTCCAAACACGACATATCTGCTATTATTTTTTTAAGAGTGTACTAGTGTGCTGGATATCCTGGCCGCAGCATCAGCTCACCGTGTTGCCACCATTGCATTGTATGCAGAATCAAATACTGATCAAAACGAGTCCAAACACGACATATCTGCTATTATTTTTTTAAGAGTGTGCTAGTGTTCTGGATATCCTGGCCGCAGCATCAGCTCACCGTGTTGCCACCATTGCATTGTATGCAGAATCAAATACTGATCAAAACGAGTCCAAACACGACATATCTGCTATTATTTTTTTAAGAGTGTACTAGTGTGCTGGATATCCTGGCCGCAGCATCAGCTCACCGTGTTGCCACCATTGCATTGTATGCAGAATCAAATACTGATCAAAACGAGTCCAAACACGACATATCTGCTATTATTTTTTTAAGAGTGTGCTAGTGTTCTGGATATCCTGGCCGCAGCATCAGCTCACCGTGTTGCCACCATTGCATTGTATGCAGAATCAAATACTGATCAAAACGAGCCCAACACGACATATCTGCTATTATTTTTTTAAGAGTGTGCTAGTGTTCTGGATATCCTGGCTGCAGCATCAGACCAAGAGTTCCATAATCCTGCATAGTTATTAAGCATACATGAGTGTTTCAAGTTTTTGGTCACATGTATGTTTGAAAGTAAAGTAAATACACATTAAGAGTCTAAGAACCCTACCGCAGCTAACAAAAGAGCTGATGACCTTGAAACGGCTGAACCGATTTTGATAAAACGTATCTAAGAACCATCGCCAAAAAACCTGCTTGTAAATTAAAAAAAACCGCATCCAAATCGGTTAACCCGTTTGAGAGCTACGGTGCCACAGACAGACACACACACACACACATAGCGGTCAAACTTATAACACCCCTCTTTTTTGCGTCGGGGGTTAAAAAAACGGCTTGTGAATGCAAGCTATAGTTTACATAGTAACTATTTAGTAATATTGTCTATAGTTCTTGACATTTTTTCGTTTACATTCCTCCTGGTAATAAAAATTTGGCGGCGCGCGGAGGGGGTGGGGGGGCGCTTGATGGAGTTATTTCGATGACGTAAATTTTTAAACCTTGGATTTCGGTTTTAAACGGTTTATTTACAACTATAGCAGTGCCCCCCAGCTACCAAGTGGCCGGCGCATTAGTACTTCTATTCTATGACACAACCTACCTTAATCACGACTAGAGATGTGATTTATCCCGGAAAAAACCCGTATGTAGGAATTAACCCGGGAATATTGCGAGGGAAAATCCCAATTGGAAAAATACTTGGGATTTTTAAAAATAAACGCATAGAAATGTTGTGTTAGTAACGAGTAGGTACACAAATAAGTAAGTATATAAGAATATGTATAGCTATATACTATAATTTACATAATTTAACTGTAATACGTATTGTATAAATAAAATAGAAAATAACTGAAGAAAGAAATAAAGACTGAACTAATCATTTGGCTGAAAGTGTAAGTGTAAAAAAATCACTTGTATTTTTCAACCTAAACACTGGCAGAATTGTCAATAATGACGTAAGCCATCGATTTATAATGATTGGTTGAAGACTTGCGGGAGCGAGAGAGAAGCATACGCGGTACGCGCAGATCTTACTTGTCAGTAGTGTGGGTAATCTTGAGTTAATCACATGTTATTCTCGCTGTGTACCGCACGCACCGATGTTTGCTATCTAATATTATATCGACGACCAGTAACAAAAGAAATAGATTGACAACAAATAGGGCCGTAAAGATTGCATTTATTGCATATAACTGTAATCTTCTACACAAACACAAAGATGATAACGAAGAAGATGATGACCCCTTATCTTCTCCTTTGGTAATGAGTAGTCAGATCCTTGATGAGCAACCATCTACATCACAAAGAAACCAAGCAGAAATAGATTTTTTTGATATTGCACATTTATCAGATTCTAATGACAGCGACAGCAATTAAAAATATAATCTAATTTACATATTTTTTTCTTACTGGTTTATTCTCTTTCGTATTAAATAACTTTGATTATCACAATTTTGTTTAATTCTTATTTCCATACTTATGGCTGTTGTATCTAATGATAATGTGTCGAAATGCAGTGCACAGTATTTTTCACAGTGTTGCACCCCATTTCCTACAGATGAAAACAAATAATTGTTATAATAATAACAACCATGAAAGAACCCACCGTGTGGGTTTTTACCCCAGAGTAATCATGTTAATGTATACTCAAAGGTTTTTACCCAAATAAATTCCGGGTATTTTCCCATTTGGGAAAAAACCTTGGAACTTTCCTATCGGGATTTTTCCCACCGCCCATCTCTAATAACGACGACGACGCTAGGTACCTACTTATGTTCTGACATTAAGTAGGTATACAGGGTTACAGGAAAAGTCGTTCTTGATCCGTTAAGGGCGTGGAGTACCCTACATTTCTGACTTATTTCACTATGAAAGACCCTGCCCTAAACTTAACCCTTTTCCAGATATTCGACTTTCAATTCTTTTAATTAAAGTTGCCGATTTTTAGGCTACTTAATTTAATTTTGTTTATTTTATTTTATTTAGCGTCAATGTGTGGATGGGCATTATCTCCAATCATTTGATTGGACCTTACTTCCTCCCGGACAATTTAAATGGGGAAAGCTACGAAAACTTCTTAAGAGGAGACTTGAGTGATTTTCTGGATGATCTGCCACTCAACTTGATCAGGGACATGTGGTTCCAACAAGATGGCTGCCCTGCCCATTTCAGGAGAAGTATCAGAGACTGGCTGGACACAAATTATCCAAACAAATGGATAGGACGAGGTGGGCCGTTACCATGGCCAGCAAGAAGTCCGGACCTAACCCCCATGGATTTTCATGTGTGGGGGCGCATGAAAAGTCTTGTCTACAGCGAGCCAAATCCAGTTTCGTCTGTGGAAGAATTAAGAGAAAGGATTGTGGATGCAGCAAATCAAATGAGGACAACGTTGACCACGGGAGTAGTGAAGACTGGTCTCCGTAGAAGGATGCGACAATGTATTAGAAACAGAGGCGGCCATGTTGAACATGAACTGTAGAGTAAGAAAATGTTGTGTGAAAACCTGATTTAATAAATGACATTTCATGCTTCCCTATTGTTTTATTTTACTTTTTAGGGCTAAGTATTATTTTTCAAGCGACTTCCAAAAAGGAGGAGGTTCTCAATTCGTCTGTATTTTTTTTTATGTTTGTTACCTCATAACTTTATGCTGGGTGAACCGATTTTTATGATTCCTTTTTTATTCGAAAGCTAAAGCTTCCCGTGTTGTCCCATTTAAATTTTATCAAAATCGGTGTAGTATTTTTTTAGAAAATTAACAAAAACCAAAACTAATAATGCAAAAATGTACTAAGTTGTTCCGATGGAAGTCGGTTTTTTAACGTGTTTAGCGTTTTCAATTATCTTCTCCACTGTCACCTATAAAACTAAGTTTTTTTCAGTAAATTTAAATAAAACCCTAGATTGTTATACCTCGTTAGATAGCTGATGAAACGTAGATATTTTAAAACACATCTGCCGAACAACTGCCATAATATTTTTTTTAGATATCCCTTAGAGAAAAATAAACTTTCTAATATTTTTTAAAAATTCCTAACTTTGACTTGTCTACTACTGCGTATTCAATTGATTTATGTACGCTTTTAATGATTGACGTCGATCTTATTACACATGTAAAAATGCAATAATAATAATAATAAGACACACAAAATAAACAAAATTAAATTTAGTAGCCTAAAAATCGGCAATTTTAAATAAAAAAATTAAAAGTCGAATATCTCGAAAAGGGTTAAGTTTAGGGTAGGGTGTTTCACAGTGAAATAAGTCAGAAATGATGGGTACTCCACGCCCTTAACGGATCTAGAACGACTTTTCCTGTAACCCTGTAATTAATTGTATAAAAAAACACATAAATGGAATACCTGAAATCCTTAATTTACGACGATTAACATAGTATGTTATATGGTTCAGAGTGTTGGACTGCACTATAGAAGCACGAACAACAAATGCATACGGCAGAAATGAAAATGCTGAGGTGGGCAGGTGGGGTAACACGCTTGGATAAAATACGTAATGAATATGTCAGAGGATCCTTTAGGGTAGCCCCAATAAAGGACAAGATGAAAGAAGGGAGACTCCACTGGTATGGCATCAAAACACAGCCCAAGGGAAGAGGCAGACCACCTGCCACGTGGTGGTCAACTGTTGAGAGGGACCTAAAGGCCCAAGATATTTCGCCAATGACAACCCGGGACAGAAGGTCCTGGCGCCGCTGCACAAGGAGGCCCGACCCCAGATGAACTGGGAATATGGGCAAGGACAAGAAGAACATAGTAGGTACCTACCCACCATAGTTCTAAGTTTAAGGAATAAATTATGATGATTAGTAAGGGAACGAAAAAAGGGAATTCGAAAAAAACAAAAGATTTAAAATACTATATTAATCTCTCGGCAATGAAAAAAATTACAAATTTTAATTGGTCTTTTGACTGTGACACCCATCCACTGCACACTAATTGCATGGTTTCGGCATTTCGATAGTCAGAACGGTAAATGTGACGTACGAGCACTCAGGCAGGCGTACGGCAACCCACTGTCGGTTGTATCGTCTCCGATACGCGTAGCGGTAGGCATATAACGTGTGGCCTTGAGCAAGAGACGGACGCCTGCTCGTTCTCACTTACTCTTGTGCTAGGATCCGTCCAGCGCCATCTAGTGATGTTAGAAACTATTTTTATTTTTTTATTTTTTTTAATTCACAATTGGTAATCCCTTGACAACATCTCACCTGGTGGTAAGTGACGATGTTGCCGAAGATGGAAGCGGGCTTACCAAGATTCCCCAACGCAATGGGGAACTGGCTATCTTATCTTCATGCCGGAATACACCAATGATATCAACATTGATATTTGGCGGCAAGACTTAGATAAGATGGTGGTAGCTAGCCAGGCGGGTTTAGAAAATGCCCTTGTTTTTAATACAGTGTAAACTCTGTATAACGTCACTCGATATTAAGATTTACTCTTTGAAACGTCAAAATTTTCTGACTCCAGTTGCGCTAATTTTTCTCAATATAACGGAAAATCTCAATAACGTCACAAAATGCCCGGTCCCTTGAGTGTCGCTGTAACTTTACACTAGGGTTGCCATCCCAGGACATTTCTGTTTAAAAACAGGACGCAATATAAGAACAATAGTTAATAGCAATAACGCAATGAATATAGGATCAATGCAACTCAACTATAATAGCAAAAATTGAGCTGCAGCCCCTTCATAAGCTAGGTACTGTTTTCCCATATATCGACATTCGAGACACATCGAAAGTGTGTAAGGCTTTAGAAGTCCCTGCCCAAGACTGTAATCTCGTGTTTGGCCTTTTTTGATGCTCTTCAATGTCTATCGCACTTCTACTGGGTATAGATATACTCGATTCTTAAATACTTAAATAAGACAATTCACCCAAAACCCAGGACACTACTAAAAAAAACGATCCAGGACATTCCAAAAGCAGAACACGTCCTGGTAAAACAGGACGCTTGGCAACCCTACTTTACACTGTATTTACAACCCCCTAGGTATATCTTGGCAACCCCTAGACCGACTGCGCTCATGTTCGAACCCAAAAAAATTTCGCCTAGGTACCAATTTCACGACGTTTTCCAATCAACGATACTGGACTTATCGTCGAACAAAAATACATACATACATACATTCATACAAACGCCGGATTGTTCCAGTAGATTCGGAGAACTTCACTCGCTCGTTTAATAGGTATTCTGTTAAGATTAATAGAGGCTTATTCCTCACTCGAACCGTTCTTAACTCGAACCGGAAGTAAAATACCTAACAAAAATTCTCAACTCGAACCGATTTCATAAACGTATAGAGAAAAAAACAACAAGTATAGTTGGAGCGAAAAGTGATACGCCTAGAAGAATATTTTTATTTATTTACTAGCTTTTTCTGTTTTTATGACTGTCTTTAAGGGTGATTAGTAAATTATGTCGTTTCCCACCTACTCAACCATCTCTGTGCAAAAAATCACAATAATCGAGTATTTTTTTAGTTCCCTCAGGAACTGCATCGGATTATGCTATTTTCCCGTGATACAGGCCACCAGCATGTCAAATTTCATAAAGATTGGTAACGGCGTTGAAGCGTGAAAAGATAACAAACAAACAAACACATTTTCACATTTATAATATTAGTAAGTATGTATTAATCAAGTTGCAATTATTGAACGTTGTGTTTATAACTGGAGTGGACTGTATAAATAATTATCACAAATTGTTCGACACTGGTTATATTTCACAAATTAGGTGGAATTTACACGGTTTTAAGGTTTTATCTATTTTTTAATTAGGGAAAATCAAGAGCGGCGTGATGCTGCGACTCAGTAAGAAACGTAAGAGACAGAGTTATATTGAGTGACAGAGAAAACAACTTTGCGTTTGGGAAAACGCATAGAATTCAATAATTAATATTTAACATTCTCGCACCTCTTGATTTAAGCAGTAATCTGTAAATTAAGGTACAGTTATACACATAAAACATTGTGTTGTATTGGAACCAATAAACCGCCGCTGCAACCGCCTCCGTAGCTCAGAGGCAACGTTCACTGGCTTTACACAGGAGGTCGCGGGTTCGATTCCTGGCGGGGTCAATTGTAATACTCGGTTTGATTGGTGGTAGGGCATTTTCAAGTCCGCCTGGCTAGCTACCACCATCTTATCAAGTCTTGCCGCCAAATATCAATGTTGATATCATTGGTGTGTTCCGGCATGAAGATAAGATAGCCAGTTCCCCATTGCGTTGGGGAATCTTGGTAAGCCCGCTTCCATCTTCGGCAACATCGTTACTTACCACCAAGTGAGATGTTATCAAGGGTTTACCAATTGTGAATTAAAAAAAAAACGCTACAATCGATTGCCCTTTATACAAATCGAATCTCGCGCCTTAGCTAACTGCAAATATAAGTACATAGTAGGCTGGATGTACGTGAGTAAAAATTATAAGCTGTACTGACGTCACTCTCCATTGTTTCAGCTGCCCGCCGCAGTGGAGTTCCTGGCCGGGTACGGAGCGGCCGTCGATTTTCACAACGCCCATACTACAGATACCACGCTTCAAAATCGTTCTGCGTGACAACACAAGGAAACATAGCACAGCTGTGACCACAAACAACGAATAAAGAACACCTGCAAGATAAAAAAAGTTTCTAGCGCTCAAGAAGGAAGCTAGTGTTGTGCAAATAGTTATTAATAAACATATAGATAACGATAAATTTGGCAAACCTAGTAATATAATCCGTTGCGTCTGTTTTCGTTAACCGATAGCAGTGATAGCGAGTGTAAAGTAGGAACGGTGCGCGTTCTATCGGCAGTCGCTGTTGTTGCAGTTCGAAGTGCGCACGAGTCGCCACCGCGTTCATGTTGAGAAACGTTACAATAACATTGCCTTGTTGTTATTGCACAGTGTGTAGTGTTTGTGAGAGATGCGTGCGGAAGAGTTGTGGTGTGGCGTAGCCGCGACGCTGGGGTGGATGGCGGTGCTGGCGGGCGGGCACGCGCCTGGCAGCGAGCTGGAGTCCGTGCGCTACGGGCCAGGCGAGGAGCGCTTCGTCAGCGACACCTACACGGTGGCGAACATCAACATCACATACCAGGATGAGCACGGCGAGATCTACACGGAAACATCTGAGGTAAGTGCTTATAACCACTGGACCATACTGGACGAGTGTCGCGTTAATTTTTTTTTAATAAAAAAATTGAGTGCGTTTGACTATATCTCACCTGATGGTAAGTGACGATGTAGTCGAGGATGGTACACGCAAACACAAATAATGCCTATTCACTCTCGCCTTGAAGATCCCTAAATTAGATAGGATTCGGGAAAAACAGACGCAGGCAAGGAGTTCCACTCTATCGCCATCGTCCGCATAATAAAAGAGGAAGCGTAACGCGCAAATTGGCTGAATATCAACAAAAAAGGGGTGGAACCTCTCCCTGCGTCTCGTTGACCGAAGGTGGAATGGAGCTGGGGGAATGAGGTCGTTAATTTCTTGAGCACACTCTCCGAAATGATTTTTTATTTATTTATTGCTTTAAAGAACAAACATAAGGATATTAATACACTACAAAGGAAACCCGATAGAAAACCGAAAGACAGGCAACTTTGCGGCAATGCTCAAGGCTTTGAAGCTTGTTTTTGTCAAGCTCATCATAGCCAATGACATTATTATCTGTTATTAATAGATGCAATATTTTGACAATCGATTTAAACAAATTTTTAAATGAAATTTTTGTCTTTCACGATATTGTATGAAGGATGAAGGGGAATTATCCAGTTCCTGTTACAATAACGTTAGTAATTTTGAATTGTTCTAGAAGTATTCTTGTTTGTAGTATAAACTGCTTCTTCTGGTAAAATGAAAATGCAAGTTTTTTTTGTATCTATTTTGTTTTGATCGGACAGACAGCGCTACGTTTATAATAATAAACACCACTCCCGATATCACTTGATATTGGACGCGTGCCATGATATTGTAATCTTGGCTGGACAATGACTTTCGCAGCATTATTAAGCAAATTAAATACAATTGCATATTTTTGTGAAATTATATATTACAATTTTACAAGCTTTTATTTAACTAGCAATGTATATGTATGTTTGTTCGGGTGAAATCTTGCAAGTTATATTTGACACACTTCCCGGTTTCCGATTGAGTTGAAATTTTGCATACATATTATGTATGTCGCGTGACAATGCAATATTAAAAGCTTGTACCTAGTTTTTAGGTTTTTCGAAATTTTTTCTTCTTTTGGTGCCATATTCTATCGGATGTCGGTGACCGCCACACGGAACTCTTCTCTATTCTGTGCCAGTCTGCTTAGACTGGCAGCGTCTTTGATGTGTGTCCATTTCTTCTTCATGTTGTCACCCCATGTTATTCGCCTTCTCCATCTTCTCCGCTTTCTTTCTATTTTGCCTTTCATTATGTTTTTCAGAACGTTATATCTTTCGTGCCTGCATATTGGGTGACTTTTAATTAGTTCTTGATAGCAAAGGATATGAATGTACTCGTGATTACAAACAACTTTCCCAAAGAAACTGTATGTCAAATATGAAAAAAAATTTTTGGTCCTTCATACACTTTTGCCGATTTGATAACTTGTTATGTATCGAGGACCAAATTTTTTTTAAATATTTAACTTATAGTTTCTTTGGGAAAGTTGTTTGTAATCATGAGTATGCATGCAACTCTTTTGTTATCAAGAACTAATTAAAGGTCACTGTATATGTCCAAAGTATGCTGTTTTAAGTTTTTTGATCGTTACTAATAATTCTAACTGTTTCTTGATTCTGTTGAGAACTTGTACGTTTGTTACTCTATCTCTCTATATGAAATTTTTAACATGCGTCTGTATAACCACCTTTCGAAAGCGTTAATTTTTAATTCAATGTTTCTATTTAGGGTCCAACCCACCATAGGCACCATACAGAAGCACTGAAAAAACGTAACGTAACGTACAATTTTACTTATAATAAATAATAATATTAAATAAATAAATCTTTATTGTACAAAAGAGAGATTTACACAGTATTACCTGGCAACCCTGAGTAATCAAGATAGGGGAAATAAATAAAAAAACGGCCAAGTGCGAGTCGGACTAGCACTCCGAGGGTTCCGTACCACCATACCTCTCCATTAGTCTTTATACAACTACATAGTATAATAACAATGAGAGCTATTCACATTACAAACAAGACATCAACACGAGCGACAAAAATATGCTTTATTTTTGTCATTAAGTTCAGTTTCCTTCACACTTGGCCAATTTTTATCCTCGTACGCCCTAAAATACACCTTCCACTCGGCGACTAAAAATGCTATTAGAATCAAGTATGAACTTGTGACGGTCCTTTTGTGGAATTTATCGTTTAATTGATGACAATCCCAGTGTCAAGAACTTAAAATACATTACATCGTTAGAAAGTAATGTAAGGCTCTCGCGAAACAAAAAAAACTTGAAACACAAAAAAAAAAGAAATTAGATCCATGAATATTTCACCTTAAATTTAATTATACTGCCCCTAAAATAAGCCTTCGGCGACTATATTACGGTTTAGTGGCAAGTATTACACAAACTTTATAATTATCCTTATATAGAATTTATCATTTAATTGATAATTATCCCAGTGTCATCATAAGTCATATCATATCTGCGCGCACGCAGGTAAAGGGCGCGATAACTAGCTCCAATCGGGTCACGATCGATCTTTACCAAATCGTGTTGAAAGGTTGTTGGTTTTAACGTTACTGTTTGACCATCTGCGTACGAATTAAAAATATTTTTTTATTATAAACGATTCAACGACCAATTTGCATACAAACAACTTTTGGGCTCGTTTCGACCGAAAAAATAATTTTATTGGTATTTTTTTTTGTCTTCGGTAGGTCATCCCGTTATCTGATAGTGCTGTTTTTTTTAATGTGGAACAAACAAATTAAAACTGTTCATAGTTTTGAATATACTTAAGGCGGTAATATTACAGATTTTCGTTATTTTTTGACGTCAATTACTCCTAAACGATAGCACACCCAAGGTTGAAAAAAATACCCTTATTGTTGATGATGTTCCTTACAGTCAAAAGCTATTTGAGCAGTTTTGGCTCGATAGAAAAATCCCAAAGATAGGTCTACACCGTTACTTTCAACTCTAGTTATGACCAATATTTTGTAGTATAAATTAAAACAATATAAAACAATATTTGTTATGATAATACAAAGTGAGTAGAGTTATTATTTTTTATACTTTCATTGTAGTTTTTGATTGAAGACAGAGACAACTGTTCCAATACCTCGCCTTAAATGGAAACATAAAATGTAGTCCTTATCGTGCGCGTTTCTTATCGTAATTAATTAATTATGTATTTGTTTATTATTTCGATGTGGAATATCTGAGTAGGTATCTACCTACCAAAGAGTAGGTAATAAATACATCATGATATACCAAAACAACCTACGTAATTGTTATTTTATTTGTTTTCCGTGTATTTTTTTGCACTTTTTATTCTATTTAAATACTTTACACGGGGATCAGTGTAGAGCGTGGTAGAGCTAAGATAAGAGCGTCGGTGAGGTCCTGTCCGGGAGGTCGTGGTTCGATCCTGCTACGTACCAATGTGATTTCTATTTCATACGTACGTTTATCCGACGCTCTTATACGGTGAAGGAAAACATCGTGAGGAAACCTGCACACGCCTGCGAAGAAACTCGAAGGTTGTGTGTGAAGTCGACCAACCCGCACTGGGCCCGCGTGGTCGACTAAGGCCTGATCGCGCTAATTCAGGGTGGGCTCGAGCCCCTCGGTGGGGACGTATATAAGCTGATATGATGATGATGATGATGATGATGATGACACAGGGATATCACACGACAATATAAAATAGGTACCCGGTGGTGGTCCGTGGGTTGGGAGCGGGAGGGAGGGGGGGTAGGGCATGACCGAATCAAGTATCAAGACAATTGACGAACATCTGCTAACTGTAAACTTGCGATAGTAGGTTCTTGATGGAACACTGAATTGAACATTTTAATGATTTCTCTTGCACTATTCCACAATTGATATAAATAAAACAACACAGATTTTTTTATACTGCAACCGGTTTCGTGATCATATTCTTCTACCTCTCATATGCCTGAAGATGATCGATCACGACCCCGGTTTCAGTATAAACGAATTTGTGTTTTATATCAATCAATTGTGGAATAGTGCAAGAGAAATCATCATCATATCAACCGAAAGACGTCCACTGCTGGACAAAGGCCTCCCCCAAGGATTTCCACGACGACCGGTCCTGCGCTGCGCGCATCCAGCGGCTTCCCGCGACCCTCTCCAGTTAGTCAGTCCACCGCGAGGGAGGCCTGCCTACGCTACGTTTTCCGGTGCGCGGTTGCCTATCAAGAACTTTACTGCCCCAACAGACATTTGTTCTACGATATATACGCTCTGCCCACTGCCACTTCAGTTTAGCGATTCTGTGAGCTATGTCGGTTAGTTTGGTTCTCCTGCGAATCTCCTCATATCTGATTACATCGCGTAGGGAATATCCGAGCATAGCACCCTCGATTGCCCTTTGGGTGACCTTGAGCCTTCTTGTGAGACCCATAGTAAGCGACCATGTCTCAGTTCCGTATGTCATCACTGGCAACACACACTGGTCAAAGACCTTAGTCTTGAGACACTGCGGTATTTGGGACGTGAAGATATTGCGAAGTTTCCCGAACGCTGCCCAGCCGAGTTGGATTCGTCGATTGATCTCTTTCTTGAAGTTGGACCCGCCTACCTGGACTGTTTGTCCCAGGTATACATATTCTTCAACTAGCAATTAATGATGAAGTCATACTTTTTAGTTTCTTTTTAATCTGTTGTGATATGTTCTTCTTTTTAAATTGTTTTTTTAATGTTTTCTAAATATTAACTTTTTCGCGGGAAGCCGCAGGATGCGGGTAGCGCAGGACCTGTCGTCGTGGAAATCCTTGAGGGGGGAGGCCTTTCTCGAGCAGTGGACGTTTTTCGGCTGAAATGATGATGATGCTAGTATTATGATGAAGTCATACTTTTTAGATTCTTTATCAGCTGAAAGACGTTCACTGCTGGACAAAGGCCTCCCCCAATTTCTACAACGACCGATCTTGTGTTGCTCGCATCCAGCGGCTTCCCGCGCCCTTCCCCAGGTCGGCTATCCACCGCAAATTACTGGCAATACTTAATACAAATGAAATAACACATGACAATAATAGCTTCAATACATAAAAACAACGTTACACACAGTTATCAGTAGGGCGCTATAATTAATTAATTATCGATCGATTGACATTACGCGTCGTCAGAGCAGCGCAATGCATGACAATGGGTTGCAAGCACAGGCTGCGTAGCATGTTGCAACACTATTGTGCACCTCGAGATGCATGCCGTTACGACACCGTGAGAAGTAACAGGAAGTATACTTTGTATTTATCATCATCATCATATCAGCTCATATACGTCCCCACCGAGGGGCTCGAGCCTACCCTGAATTAGGGCGATCGGGCCTTAGACGACCACGCGGACCCAGTGCGGGTTGGTCGACTTCTAACACAACGTTCGAGTTTCTCCGCAGACGTGTTGCAGATTTTTCTCACGATGTTTTCCTTCACCGTAAGAGCGTCGGATAAACGTACATATGATACTTCATATTTATAATGTGTAATGACTAAACGAATTAAGTAATAACTAAAAAACTTAATGCATAAAAACGTAACCCCTCTTTTTGCAGTCGGGTTAAAATATATCTTATCTCACTCATAAGATCAAGGCGAATCTAACGACACCTCGCATTCCAAAACCCATCAGGCCGTTTAGTCTACAGAGAGCGTCTAAAGAAATATAAATAAATAAATGAATACACTCGGACAACATAATCCTCTTTCTGGCGCAGTCGGGTAAAAAAGAGGATAGTGAAGCTGCGACTTTTCATACAAACGGCGAGAACGATTTTCACCTCTTAAATTTTAACCGATTTGAACCAATTTTTGACAGGTTGTCAGTCAGAACAAAAGCTGGGCTTATACGTTTCTTTTTATAAATTACTGATTACAAATAAACAAAAAATGGCCGAAATTAGTTATGTATGTATGTATTAGTTCCGGCTTGAAGATAAGATAGCCAGTTTTCCATTGCTTTGGAGAATCTCGGTAAGCCCGATTCCATCTTCGGCATCATCGTCACTTACCATCAGATGAGATGATGCCAAGGGCTTACCAATTATGAATAAATAAAAAAAAATATGAAAACACTTGAACAAATATAAAATTAAACTTATTATCATTATCGAAAAAACAAAAACGTATAAGCCTAGCTTTTGTTCTGACTGACAACCTATCAAAAATTTAGTCCAAATTGGTTAACATTTAAGTGGGGAAAATCGTTAACGCCGTTTGTATGAAAAGTCGCGGCTTCACAACTCTCTTAAAGTTGTGCCACAGATTAATAAATAGTTACTTGTTGTGCCATTAATTATTTCGCATTTGGTGTTGTTTTCGAATCGGTTCTGGATAGTTAAATAACTGCGCAGGTGAGTTCAGATCAGAATGAAAATAATATTTATATTTTCGTCAAATGGTGGTGGGTACACACGGCGCCACATCAAAATATACAAAACCAGTATACGCGGGCCTCGCGTATGTTGAAACGCAAGGGCGTCGCGCGGCCAGCTTACACTGGTTTTGTATAGCTTGATGTGTCGCTTTTCGTACAATATGGTGACAAATTAATTATTAGCGCGTGCAGTCATGTCGCGTTTAACCATGTTAAGACGTGCAAACACATCTTACAGATAAGTTTTAAATCAGGCGGCTTTCCTTCATTTCATGAGGTAATTTATTGAATTTTATTGTGCAGAGTAATACACGTTATACAACTGTTTTTTTTTGGGTTCCATACCAAAGGGTAAAAACGGGACCCTATTACTGAGACTTCGCTGTCCGTCTATCTGTCTTTCTGTCCGTCCGTCGGTCACCAGGCTTTATTTCATTAACCGTGATAGATAGACAGTTGAAATTTTCACAGATGATGTATTTCTGTTGCCGCTATAACAAAAAATACTAAAAAACAGAATAAAATAAATATTTGAGGAGGCTCCCATATAACAAACGTTATTTTTTGCTCGTTTTTGCTCGATATTGATAAAAGCAATAAGTAGACAGAAACACTTACGTCAGCAGAAAGATCAAATTGGAGAAAAAAAAACTCTACACATTATCACACTTTGGTATATGTTTACGTTAATTACACATGTTTTTGGAATAAATTTACACTTTTTATTTGTTTTATGTGGAATTAGTGTAAATATATACCAAAATTTGTGAAAGAAAGAGGTTCACAGTTCGACTGTATTTTTATTTGTGATTTTCTAGCCAGATCCCCATCTCTAGCCAACCTTGGTAAGCCCGCTTCCATCTTCGGTATCATCGTCACTTACCGTCACTTGCCAATAGCGAATAAAAAAAATAAATAAACTTTTTTAGCCAAACGCACAAATTATAAAATATTAATTTAAATAAATGTTTACACACACTTTTCAATAGTGAAAAAAACATTACCCTCTTTTTTGGGTGTTCGGGTAAAAACTCCTTAATGTCTTTTACAAATAATGTCATAATTCAGATATGATCACAGGTTTCAGGTATTTGGTAGAATTGTTTCGTCGTGGAGATCCTTGAGTCTTTGTCCAGCAGCGGACGTTATTGTATGGGATGGTTCATGTAAGACTCATTATCTACGCGTGGAACGAGCGCAAAGAGCTATACTAAAAGTAATGTCTTTTAGGCCTATTCGTTCTACTAAAGAATTTTACAATTTCTGTAAGATTCTTACTGTTAGGCAAACCTTTTTACTAAACGTTTTATTACGTAAACACCGTTCTCTTCCCTATGATATAAACTTAATTAAATATAAACGCAGAAAGTACAGTGTCTGTAAGATGGAACCGCGAAGATTGTCCTTGGCCAGTCGACACTTTTACTTCCTCAGTCCAATCCTATATAAAAAACCTCAACAATATTCTAAATATCTACCCCCTATCAAGACCCCTATGAAGACTTAGATTATAAATTAGAATATGTCAATGTTTATAATTATAATGCTCGCTAATACACACACACACACACGCACACACACACACACACACAATAAAGAAACGGCACACACTTCTGAGATTCTACATTAATTACTCATAGCTTAGTAAATTTTTGTACTTTTTCGCTTTACTCTATATCTGTAACATCTATTTTTAAATTCATTTGATGTTTTATATTTCATACGTTAAGGAACGTCACATTATTTATTTTTCCGGAGGTGGGCGTTAGTAACTGCGACACAGTCCTCCACTAATGCAGTTGCTATCGTACACATTAAATTTGTACACTTAGTTTAAGTTCCAAATAAATACATTTTAATTTTTTTTTTTAATTTTTCGGCTGATATGATGATGTTTATATTATTTTATAATATTATCTAGAGCACAGGCATTTTTGACACGAGCCTTGAATTCATTCTAAAGCAAACTATAGTATCCCAAAAGCTTTCCGAATAAAGTTCACGTATTTCGAGAACACATAGCCCTACGGAAAAAATAAATTGTTATTAATTATATTACATGCCGACTCAGAATCGTTACTCGCGATACTTGCGATCAAGTTAAACTTAGCCATGACATTCTGTTAACTGCGTTAAACTAACCATGAGACTATACCTATTATCTAATTTAAGAATCTGACAAAACGCAGGTCATTCCCTTCCGCACAGTAATTTTAGAGATTTCTTGCATGATTTTGATACAATTTTAGTTTATTTTAGACCGTTGAAGTTTGAGTGCAATGGCCTTACTGAATCGATTCGATTTGGCCGACAGCCATTCTCTCCAAATGTGGGTTAGCTAGCTCTGTTTACTTACAACTACACAGCAGCTGTTGGTTGATGTTTAACTTTTCAACCGACTTCCAAAAAGGAGGAGGTTCTCAATTCGACTGTATGTTTTTTTTTTCATGTGTGTTACCTCAGAACTTTTGACTGAGTGAACCAATTTTGATGATTCTTCTTTTATTTGAAAGCTAGTGCTTCCCGTGTGGTCCCATATAAATTTTATTAAAATCCGTGTAGTATTTTATTAAAAAATTAACATAAACCAAAAATAATAATGCAAAAATGTACTAAGTTGTTGCGATGGAAATCGTTTTTTTAACGTGTTTAGCGTTTTTTCAACCGACTTCAGATAGGAGGAGGTTCTCAATTCGACTATATGTTTTTTTTGTATGTTTGTTACGCGATATCTCCGCCGATTGTGAACCGATTTTCAAAATTCTTTTTTATTTGAAAGAGTATACTCCCGAGGGGTCCCATTGTCACCAAGTAAGGATCTGATGATGGGATCCCAGGGAAATCGAGAACAACCCTAAAATTTTATAGGCACATATTACGTGTTTCATGTATTTCCTAAAACTATTCAAGTTTTGGCGTCTGGTAGTCATCATCTCATCATCATCATCATCATCAGATGAGCTGATGAAGGAAGGTACAACTCCTTAACGGTAAGGAGTTGGAGGATAGTTCTTTAAAAAATTTACGTAGACCGATAGTTGTATTCTTTCAGGTTATATGAGCAGATGATGGAAGATAACTTCTTAACTTTCATGCTGTTGAGATGATGATGGAAGCCACAGGAATCTGTATCTGTTAATGAAACACATACATTATGAATTATGATTTGAGGGTTCCTATTGGCAAGTGGGTGATTGGGTTTAACGTTGTTAGATAGATAGCATTATCACTAAAAATAAACAAAATAAAAATAAAAGTTTAAAAACTTAAAAACCGACTTCAAAATGAATTTCACTCAAAAGTATGAAAGTATAAGCACGCGCGAAGGTTTTAATTTTAAGGCTTATACCGCCTCCAAATTAAAAACCTCAATTTAACTTATAATTATATTATAATTATATATAATTTAAATTTAGCTTAACACGTAAAAACCGACTTCAATTGCAACAACTTAGTATTTTTTTTAGTTTTTGTTAATTTTCTAATAAAGTACTACACCGATTTTGAAGCACTAGCTTTCAAATAAAAAAAGAATCATAAAAATCAGTTCATCTAGTCTAAAGTTCTGAGGTAACACACATAAAAAAACATACAGTCGAATTGAGAACCTTCTCCTTTTTGGAAGTCGGTTGAAAAGATTTCAAGTGTCTCGGGGGATGCGCATCCTAAATGCCACGCAGCGAAGTCGTGGGCGACCGCTAGTTACTATTAGTTAATATTTGTTGAATTCAGCGTGGTGTTTTATATTTTTGAAGTAATTAATCGACAAACAAAACTTCCTTGTATTCCGGCCATCTTGCTATTTTCCGGTCTATTTATAATTCCGTACACATGATTTATATTTCGGTCAGTGGTTACAAGCCTGTGGTTGCTGCTCTTTGTCATACCTTGAACTGTAGTAACTCCATTTATTTATTCATTGTATTATTTTTCTTGTTTTAGGTTTACGGAACAAACGCTCAAAATAGTTTTTTCAATACAGTTTCTCGAAAAGTGGTACTTTATATAGTTTTTAGTTTACAATGCGCAAAATTGATTTTACCGCACACGTGCTTTTTACTGCGCCATTTTAATTTTTAGCTCTGCGAAACAAGATATATACAAACATATAAAAAATACAATAACCAAAGATACAGAATCTTCTTTAAGACTTTTGAAAGGAGAAATTTAAAAGAGATAGGTTGTTTCTTCGTGAGGTTAGTACATAACGCTAGCTGATTAAATTCTCTTTGAGTTATATCTTTGTGAAGAAAGGAGAATAAATATGAATAAAGCGCATACTTTTCACCAAATAGGAATAGGAATAGGTCATCTTTTCCAAGAAGGTTTTAATTTTTACAATAATATTACCGCAAGCCTTATTGTAATATATTCATGGTAATATTAAAAAAATACTTACGCATGCGTACGCGGTGCCTAGCTAAATTAATTATGTCGTAATGTTTTAGTTGTAAATACGAATAAAATTATGAATATAAATGTATATAGACAGTCGAAGAACGCTCCTCGACCAGATGTTATTGCACGATGTTTTGCATGGACAACTGGATAGTGCTAACTTACTAAGTGAAATTAAATTATCTACACCTACGCGAAGAATATACACACACAAGGCTCTTCTGTACAACACTTAGCCGTACTAACTATGCGAAAAACTCAGTTATATCCCGCATTTGTAATACCCACGACCGTCATTTTAACAATGTTGACATATTTAGTCACAGTAGAACATCATTCAAAAACAGAATTCTCTTCGAACTCATTACGAACTTATCACACACACACACACACACACACACACACAGACCTGGTTTGCCCTTTTTTGTTTTTTTTTTGTCTTCTGTTCTTTAAATTGTAAATATTTTCTTTTTTAAGGTAATGATTATTCTAATAACGTTGAACCAGACTATGCTCTCTACGCTACATCTGCACAATATGTTAAAGTAATTTAGGGAAACCTGTAAATTGCTCATGATCCTTTCCTTTTTAACGCTGTGTAATTAAGTAGCTGTTGGTTTTCTTAATAATTGAAAATAAATATAAATATATAAACAAAGGTGACTGACTGGTATTTCAACTCACAGCTCGGATCAGGTTGAAATTTGGCACACAGGTAGCAATCAATTATGACATAGGCATCCGCCAAGAAAGGATTTTGGGAAATTTCCACGGGAACCACAGAAACAGGATCCGCGCGGGCGAAGCCGGGGGCACGGGCACCCAATAGTAGTTAATATACTGTAATAAAAGATATACTTAAGTGTATGTATAGGAAAAAAAAGCGTGTGGCACTCGGGGACTGCCGCGGTAAAGCTATTGCATAGCATTTTTTATCAACTTATGCAATTATAATTATTTATTTATTTTTTATTTATGCAGTATTTATTCACTATTTTTTGATGTTTTACTGTTTTTGTGTGCTCCTTTTGACTAAAGGAACATATTGTTTTGAACTTTTTAGTTACTGGACTGATTGATTCCAAAATCGATATCTGAGGGTCCCGAAGTCCCTTATCAAGAATCCGTTGCCAGAATTTAAAAAAAGTGGCCAACAATTTTGAAAGCAAGCGGTCCAGTAACTAAAAAATTCAAAATGGCGGCCACTTTTTTCAATTCGGGCAACGGATTCGTGACTGATAAGGGACCCCCCAGATATCGATTTTGGAAGCAATTAGTCCAGTACCTAACTAAAAAGTTCAAAATGGCGGCTACTATTTTCAATTCGGGCAACGGATTCATGATAAGGGACCTCAGGGACCTTCAGATATCGATTTTGGGAGCAATCGGTTCAGTAACTAAAAAGTTCAAAATGGCGGCCACTATTTTCACTTCCGACAACGGATTCGTGACAAGGGACCTCAGGGACCCCCAGATATCGATTTTGGAAGCAATCGGTGCAGTAACTAAAAAGTTCAAAATGGCGGCCACTTTTTTCAATTCGGGCAGCGGATTTGTGATAATTGACCTAAGAAACCCTTAAATATCAATTTTGGAAGCAATGGGTCCAATTACTAAAAGTTCAAAATGGCGGCCACTTTTTTCCACTTACGACAACGGATTCGTGATAAGGGACCTCAGGGACCCCCAGATATCGATTTTGGAAGCAATTAGTCCAGTAACTAAAAAGTTCAAAATGGCTGCCACTATTTTCACTTCCGACAACGGATTCGTGACAACAGACCCCAGGGACCCCCAGATATCGATTTTGGAAGCAATCGGTCCAGTAACTAAAAAGTTCAAAATGGCGGCCACTTTTTTCAATTCGGGCAGGGACATCCGTCATTCGTCATCCGTTTTCCGTCATCCATCTTCCGTCATTCGTCATCCGTCATTCCTCATCCGTCATCCGTCATCGTCAGTCATCCGTCATCATCATCGTCATCATCACCATCATCATCATCATCACCACCATAATCATCATCATCATGATGGATAAATAGATGGCACTGTAAGTTTTTTAGAACTCAATATATATTTTTTTTGGGGTGTCAATTTTTATTTTCGTGACGATATTTCTTGATTCGGTCCCCTCAAAGCCCGCGATAAAAGCTTATACAATAGCTTAAAAACAAAGTGAAATACTCCCGGGTTATTTATTATGAGCGACATGTCAATTTTGATTGCCGAAACCTTGATAGGTATGTACTTTTAGGGTTCCCCACCCAAAGGGTAAAGTCGGGACCCTATTACTAAGGCTTCGCTGTCCCTCCGTCTGTCACCAGCCTGTATTCCATGAACCGTAATAGCTAGAGAGCTAAAATTTTCACAAATTATGTATTTCTGTTGCCGCTATTCGTCATCTCATGCCAAAGCAGGCTAGTGGTAGGTTAGCTAAGGACAGGATTTCATGAGGAAAGGTTACTGACACTTCGACCAAAGCGCTACAAGATGGTCACGACCTTCAGAAATGAAGACCACGATTGAATTGGTGAAAAATATAAATAGTCAACTCGCCAGCACCACACGCTGGACACTTCATACAACGTGCCAGAAATGACATTTCTAAAAAGGAATGACGGAACATACAAAATGGCGGTGAAATCCTATACTTTCGACAACCAAACTATAACCAATCTGTATCAATCCGGGTGACGAGGGGGTGAGGTCGCAATCTGGAGAGCGGCAGGGACTGTCCATACTGTATGTTAGTACTAATATATATACTTTGCCAGCACTATCTCTTTGTCCCCAATAGTGCAGGCAGCGTCGTCGTGCTTCGTAAATGTAATGCGTATACATGTGTAATCCGGTAATCTATAGAATGCCTAATATTATTATTTATTACATTTAGGCAAAGTATGAAATATAATTTACTAGCTTTGGCTTCGCCCGCGTGGACATCGTTGTTATGACTGTCTTTGAGGGTGAGTGGTGCGCAAGCCGCAAGCGGCTCGCGAGCGTGGAAATGCGTTTTCTCCAGCTTCCTATCCCAGATCGGGCTACTCTGATTAGCAGTTTATGTCATTTCCCTTTCCCTCAACCAGCTCTGTGCAACAAATCACAACAATCCATTGTTGCGATGTTAAAGAAATTAACCAATAAAGACTATTTTTTCAGTTTCCTCAGGAACTGCATCGGACTATGCTATTTTCACGGGATAAAAAGTGTCCTTCCCCGTGACACAGGCTACCTGCATGCCAAACATCAAGATTGATAAAGGTGTTGAAGCGTAAAAAGGTAACAAACAAACACATTTATAATTTAATAAGGATTTTATACTTAGCTTAGGCATTCTATACAATACCAAATGTTCAGCCGGCAATATGTTGACTAAGCGGTTGGCGGGAAGGCGGGGCGGTGAGTGAAATTGATACTGGCGCTTCACCGGGCTTTACCCCCGCTCCGCATTACCGAAAAACAGAACCCGATCACAGTATTACGATATGGCTTACGTAGCGCAACGCCTTTAAGGCCCAGTGGTACCTAAAAATCCACTTAAACAGGTTTTTAGAATTCATTTTTGAAGTAGTTAACAGTAAATTTAAATTCTAGGAAAACATACTGGTATTATTGAGAATAGTTACGAGGGATTATATCGAATGGAAACACGAATTAATAAAGTTGGCTCGATAGAATAAATTCGCACAGGTACCTCTTTTCGAGCCATTTTATCGTCCATTTTCGGTTTTATTCTTAAAATAAGTAATTTGATAATATGATTTATTTACTGAAATAAAGTTCATAGGTGACTGAAGGGAAAACATCGAATGGATTTTTATTTAAGATAAATATGATGAAAATAAAAACGAAAACATCGAAAAAGTGCAAAAGTGTGGTTATTTTCTTCCCTAAAGAAAAAGACAAAAACAGATTTTTAAGTACCATTGCGCCTTACTGTCGCACGATGCCGTCACGGCGTAGGTACTAGCAGTACTAGCCTGTAGCCCGCCCCGCCGCCCGATGCCCCGCAAGTACCCTTCCGTTGCTCTGCGTAAGTACATTCGTTGCGCTACTGTAAGCCGCTATAGTGTAATATTGTGATCCGATAGTAATCTTAAGAAATGTAAACTGTTCTGTCGTTTTATAGGTACTTATCCTGATGTCTTCGTGGTATTCTATGCAATACCTAGGAATTGCATACATTGACTAGCTAGGACATGTATATAACTATAAATAAATATATCACCATGTCAGCTCATATACGTCCGCACCGAGGGGCTCGAGCCTACCCTGAATTAGGGCGATCAGGCCTTAGTCGACCACGCGGGCCCAGTGCGGGTTGGTATATACATGAAATATTTTATACAATACCTCTCTCTACAAGCTCAGCATTGTTAAGAATGAATATGTATTCTGGTATACAATGACATGCTTTGCCGCTAACATTACATATTATCATTGTGCTTATGTCGATATGATGGATCAGCTGATTCATCCGATCTGGTCACTCTGACTGGTCGTTGACCTCTCTTATCGTTCAATTTATGAATGTTTACATCTTAACCATATCTTTATTACGAGTTGAATGTACCTACCTATGTATTTTGACAAGTTTGGCAGTTTTGTGTACACTAAGTATAAGTACGTATAAAACCAGTTTCGAAATGATGCGTTGTTATGAAAGCAGGTATCGTATCGAGAAGACGACAAGCGTAGTAAAGCAACAGGCTAATGACCAATAAATTATTCGGCCCTGCTGTGACCCGCTTGCCACCCGATAAATATGGCACGCACAACAAAGTAATTAGCTAGTTAACCACGCTACCAATTTTGCACGCTTTTGAATTTTACTTCGTACGAAGGTTTGACTTAACGATTTCAAAAAAGTGCTGCTGTTTTTTTGTACGAAGTTTTGACATATGTTGCCTCCTTTTTAACAATTTCAAAAAAGGTCTGATGTTTTTTTGTACGAAGTTTTGACTTATGTTGCCCCCTTTTAACGATTTCAAAAAAGTATACTGCTGTTTTTTGTACGAAGTTTTGACTTATGTTGCCCCCATTTTAACGTTTGCATAAAAGTGCTGCTAATTTTTTGTACGAAGTTTTGACTAATTTACCCCCCTTTTTAACAATTTCAGATAAGGTCTGATGTTTTTTGTACAAAGTTTTGACTTATGTTGCCCCCTTTTAACGATTTCACAAAAGTGCAGCTGTTTTTTTCTACGTAGTTTTGACTTATGTTGCCTCCTTTTTAACAATTTCAGAAAAGGTCTGATGTTTTTTGTACAATGTTTTGACTTATGTTGCCCCCTTTTAACGATTTCACAAAAGTGCAGCTGTTTTTTTCTACGTAGTTTTGACTTATGTTGCCTCCTTTTTAACAATTTCAGAAAAGGTCTGATGTTTTTTGTACAAAGTTTTGACTTATGTTGCCCCCTTTTAACGATTTCACAAAAGTGCAGCTGTTTTTTTCTACGTAGTTTTGATTTATGTTGCCTCCTTTTTAACAATTTCAGAAAAGGTCTGATGTTTTTTGTACAAAGTTTTGACTTATGTTGCCCCCTTTTAACGATTTCACAAAAGTGCAGCTGTTTTTTTCTACGTAGTTTTGACTTATGTTGCCTCCTTTTTAACAATTTCAGAAAAGGTCTGATGTTTTTTGTACAAAGTTTTGACTTATGTTGCCCCCTTTTAACGATTTCACAAAAGTGCAGCTGTTTTTTTCTACGTAGTTTTGACTTATGTTGCCTCCTTTTTAACAATTTCAGAAAAGGTCTGATGTTTTTTGTACAAAGTTTTGACTTATGTTGCCCCCTTTTAACGATTTCACAAAAGTGCAGCTGTTTTTTTCTACGTAGTTTTGACTTATGTTGCCTCCTTTTTAACAATTTCAGAAAAGGTCTGATGTTTTTTGTACAAAGTTTTGACTTATGTTGCCCCCTTTTAACGATTTCACAAAAGTGCAGCTGTTTTTTTCTACGTAGTTTTGACTTATGTTGCCTCCTTTTTAACAATTTCAGAAAAGGTCTGATGTTTTTTGTACAAAGTTTTGACTTATGTTGCCCCCTTTTAACGATTTCACAAAAGTGCAGCTGTTTTTTTCTACGTAGTTTTGACTTATGTTGCCTCCTTTTTAACAATTTCAGAAAAGGTCTGATGTTTTTGACGTGCAACGTCTAATAAATCCATGGAAGCCGGCTGCATTCACGAAATAGGATGACTCATTGTCCCGTTACGCTCATTTTTAGTTTTATCAGTTTTAAAAAAGTGCTGCTGTTTTTTGTACGAAGTTTTGACTTATGTTCCCCCTTTTTAACGTTTTCATAAAAGTGCTGCTATTTTTTTGTACGAAGTTTTGACTAATGTTGCCCCCTTTTTAACAATTTCAGAAAAGGTCTGATGTTTTTTTGTACAAAGTTTTGACTTATGTTGCCCCCTTTTAACGACTTCAAAAAGTGCTGCTGTTTTTTGTACGAAGTTTTGACTTATGTTCCTTCCTTTGTAACGATTTCATAAATCGATTTCTGCTCATTTTGTTTTATTACAAGCTTTTATTTACATTCACCTGTCCCGGTGTCTGTAATCAAATCTTGCAAGTTAAATTTGAGCTATTTCCGGTTTCCGATTGAGCTAAAATTTTGCATGAATATTAAAATCGGATGACAATATAATATTATTATGATAGGAGCTGATCTGATAATCGAGCCGGAAGGTGGCCACGGGAACTCTGTAATAAAACGACGCAACCCGATCGAGTTTGGGCCCGTTTGATTTGTCTCGACAAGGTCTCTGGTTCTGATGGAGTCAGAACGTAGCATCCTGGAAGGCGACTTAAAGCCAACCAATGTAACCAAATGGTTTTCCTAGGTTTTTCTTGGCTTGTTTTCTCGAAAAATTCTACTGGAAGGATTGTAGTGAAACTTTTTTGAAAGAGCACTTGTAACCGAAGGAAGCATCTTAGTTAAGTCTCAGAGTCAAAACAGTGGTTTCCAATATTTTCGCTATTATGAACTCAGAAGAAACCGGCTAAGTGTGAGTCGGACTCGCGCACCAACCGCACCTCTTCAAACACGTATTACAACGGTACCTATTCATTTTAATCAAGATATCAATATGAGCATAATAAGCGTCGGTGGCTCAACCGGTAACGACTCGATCCATCTAACCAGAGGTACCGGGTTCAAATCTGGACGGTCAATGTACCAATGAGTTTTTCAAAAACTTACGTACATACTTACCGATTGCTTTAACGGTGAAGGAAAACATCGTGAGGAAATCTGCACACGCCTGCGAAGAAACTCGAAGGTTGTGTGTGAAGTCGACCAACCCGCACTGGGCCCGCGTGGTCGACTAAGCCTAATCGCCCTGATTCAGGGTAGGCTCGAGCCCCTCGGTGGGGACGTATATGAGCTGTAATGATGATCAATATGAGATATAAGATATGTTCAGGATCCTTAGCGCGTGTACGACTTACACTTGGCCGGTTTTTAGTTGTTTTACTTTAGGACTAATAATCATACCAAGTTTCACGCTTGTATGCATTACGATGGAGCGAAAACAAAAAAACCTTGATAAACACGTTTCTTGTATGGGACCCCGCTTAATGTTTACTTTTTTCATTTTCCACCGTAATATAACACATATTCTGTAATAAAAAAAACAGCCAGCTACCTATTACGATGCAAAAGATACAGCCTCTTTAAGGTCGGCAGACGGACAGAGCGTTAGTAATATAGCCCCCTTACAAAACATTCAAGAGCTGAACTCGTTGATGTCTTTTGTATTTCCCAGACTTCACTTTCCATTATACATTTAACATTTCCATTAACTACTCCGGTAATGATGTTTGGGCTCATTCATGCCCATTTTGAGTGCTCCTCATATAAAAACACAGTATTGTCAGCGTTTTTTGTAACAAGGCCAAGCTCGCCCGTTTAGCATAGAGAGCTGGCAGTTGCCTTCCATCCGCGCTCAAGTTAAACAGCGACCAGTGCACTAATTTTATGTAACTAGTACCTACCTAGTATAATTATAACAGACTCGTAATTGTGGACACTACAAGGTCATCATATCAGCTCATATATATGCCCCCACCGAGGGGCTCGAGCCTACCCTGAAATAGGGCGATCGGAACTTAGTCGACCACGCGGGCCCAGTGCGGGTTAATAGACTTCACACACAACCTTCGAGTTTCTTCGCAGGCGTGTGCAGGTTTCCTTTGCGATGTTTTCCTTCACCGCAAGCACGTCGGATAAACGTACACATGAAATCGAAATTCGAAAACACATTGGTACGTGGCAGGATTCGAACCACGACCTCCCGGACGGGAGGTAGTGGCCCTTGCCATTACGCCACCGACGCTATAACCATATACAAAGTAAAAACTTTTTTTTTTATTCACAATTGGTAAGCCCTTGGCATCATCTCACCTGATGGTAAGTGATGATGATCCCGAATATGGAAGCGGGCTTACCAAGATTCCCCAACGCAATGGAGAACTGGCTATCTTATCTTCAAGCCGGAACACATCAATGTTGTTAACACTGATGTTTGGCGGCAAGACTTAAATAAGATGGTGGTAGCTAGCCAGGCGGGCTTAGAAAATGCCCTGCCACCAACCAAACCGAGTCTTACAAGTTGACCCCACCGGGAATCGAACCCGCGACCTCCTGGTGTAAAGCGAATGGACTATCCATTACGCCACGGAGGCGTTTAATCTTGTTTCACTGAAAACCCTCCTCTGATCATAAGGAGTAATAGTAATTGTTACCAAGATCACCTTACTAACCTAACTCAGGTGAAAAGTCTTCATTTCATTGCCATCATCATCATATCAGCCGAAAGACGTTTACTGCTGGACAAAGGCCTCCCCCAAGGGTTTCCACGAAGACCGGTCCTGCGCTGCCTGCAACCAACGGCTTCCCGCGACCTTCACCAGGTCGTCGATCTATCGGTTTATTGCCATATCTTCAAAATAAATCTTCAAATTTTGGAAATTTATTATTCCCAACTTTACAAATGCTTTTTACCTATTTTAAATTGCACCAAGACTTGCGTACTTAGTACAGGACTATCAAATCACAACTATCCATAGCATATAACTGAAGCTCAAGCTAAGCTTCATACGATACTGGTCACACTGGCGTTTTGTTTTATAAAGGTAGCATTCGGACTTGATGACACCGGCAACCAGTCGAAAAACAAGTTTATATTTTCACTTCTCTCTCTTCTCTTATCGTGTGGCGCAATTAACCGAGCTATCCAAGGGATAGAGGAGATGGCGGTTGCTATTATTTCCGTAGTCAAATACGTGGCAACTAGAGTTGCGTCAAATCCAGCTTCGAAAGTGTGCATTTTCCTTATACAGAAGATTAGATTCGGCATCATCGTCACTTACCATCAGGTGAGATGATGTCAAGGGCTTACCAATTGTGAATAAAAAAATAGCTGCACTAAAAACTATTGGTCGCAATAAATGTTATATTTTTAGGGGTCCAAGGTCACTCCCACTGGTCGCGCGACTCTGCAATTTGTCAGTGCTTCATATATGGTCTATCAACGTAAAGCTCTACACGTTGACAGTCCAATTTATATGGTCTGCTTGCCGGAACAACTTCTAGGCTTTTTGACGCTGTGGACGTACGGAGATAGTTCCTTAAACTGCTCGGACTTGTCAGGACCAATCATTGTGAACCTGAGACAGAACACAACTGGACGTGAAGGGTATTTTACGACTTCATGGTTGGACATTCCCTCTCGTATATCTACCAGATACGCAAAACTACCAGGTTTATGATATAGCGTGCCCACTCACCGACCCTTAGGGCATACCAGTGAGGCCCGCTATTCCTGCCAACACCATAAGGCGAAGGCAAGGACCAATTGTGGTAGGTCTTGCCGCCAAGACGCTTCTCCTGGTACTCTGCAAGGCAAGTGCCTTGTGGAAGAGAACCACTACCTACTCTCCAGGTAGGTCCCGGAGCTGTAGGCACGCTCATCTCCCGCGGCTTTCGCTGCTGGCGGTTCGATCCCCGCTTGGGACGCCAGAAAAGCTGGCTCCCACATCTCCAGTGTAGTACCAGAGCTGATAACGTGCTCACTTCCCGGCGCTTATCGCACCTGTCCACACTTACTCCTACGCGGCTGGATCGGCCGGGAGCAGTATTAGCTTAATTCTACTTGCTATCCAGGCAAGTGCCGGAGATGCTTCCTTGCCAGTAAACAAACCAACAGTTCCGCTTAAAGGATAACGCTCGTGCCCCGCGTTGTTTTCGCCCAGAGCCCACGTCGAAGTAACTAGTATCTCATCTGTGCACACGTGGCCAGCTACGACAACACTAGTTGCGCGTGGGGAAGGACGCCTGGACGCAACGTGCTTGCCAGGCAACACACATTGCCCAAACCCTGCAACTAACCACAGACCACTACGAGTCCATGACCCAGTCGGGGGACCGACAAGCCAGAGTGCCGAAGGCGATAGATCCAACGGCAGGCAAGCGGTGGGCTACCCCCGACCCCGTAGTACCCTGATCCAAACAGCCCTGACCCGTAGTTCCGGTTGCGATCTCCACCTAGGCGGGTAGCTCTAGGCAGGCAGAGGTAGAAAGGTACATGGTTAGACATTCCCTCTCGTATATCTACCAGATACGCTAAAACTACCATGTTTATGATATAGCGTCCTCACTCACCGATAGCTAGGTCATATAGTGAGGGCCGCTATTCCTGCCAACACCATAAGGTGAAGACAAGGACCAGTTGCGTTAGGTCTTGCCGCCAAGACGCTTGTTATGGTTAGACAGTGAACCTGTTTAGGCTTCCGTAACAGTCAGTCCGGCCGACCTTTACTTTGAAGGGCTGTATCTTTGAACCCTTAATAGGTACCCGGCTGAAATTTTCACAGATTATGTGTTATTTATTATGGAGAATTTACCAACAAATAATACTTTTTGAAGGTAAAAAAAATAATCCTTATACGTTTTTTTTCAAGGTTTGCTCTATTGTAAAAACGGTATAATACATGCGGACGGACGTGAAACTTGGTGTGATTAAAGTACTAATCCTTAAATAAATCATTAGACAACAAAAAATTAAAAACTGGCCAAGCACGAGTCATATTCGCGCTTAGGAGTCTTGACTGAATAAAATATTTTTTTTTGTCGCTCGCCTTAATGTCTCTTGTTTGTAATGAATAGGTATCACTGTTGTACCTGTGTGAAGCGGTGCGGTGGTAGAGTTACGGAAACCTCGATGCATTACTACTTTAATCTGTGTTTATCTGGGGACACGGTCGTTCCCTCGCCATGAAGAGTAAAAGGCACACATGGACACTTCATACAACGGGCCAGAAATGACATTTCAAAAAAGGAATGACGGAACAAACAAAATGGCGGAGAAATCCTATACGTTCGACAACCAATCTGTATCAATCTGGGTGACGAGGGGGTGAGGTCGCAATCTAGAGAGAGGCAGGGAGTGTCCATACTGTATGTTAGTACTAATATTTATATACTTTGCCAAAGGTAAATTGTAATGAATCAATAACCACATCAGAGGGTCGACGATCCGGACGCAAGCTCTTAGTAAACACAACGATTATAATTGGGGCCCACCCCCACTCACAAGTTTAGTGTCATAGGAATGTCTGTCTGTCTGTAATTGGCAAAAAGTGTTGCTCCTGTGATGTGGGCGCACTCCGCACATTGCAAAGTCATCTGTTGCTGTGGTGTAGTCCTTTCATCATATCAGCTCATATACGTCCCCACCGAGGGGCTCGAGGCGATCGGGCCTTAGTCGACCACGCGGGTCCAGTGCGGGTTGGTCGACTTCACACACAACCTTCGAGTTTCTTCGCAAGTGTGTGCAGGTTCCCTCACGATGTTTTCCTTTACCGTTAAAGCAATCGGTAAATATGTACGTAAGTTTCGAAAAACTCATTGGCACGTTGGCCGTCCGGATTTGAATCTGGTTAGGATGACCGAGTCGTTACCGGTTGAGCCACCGACAGTGTAGTGTAGTGAGTGTAGTCCTTTACGACGTTAGAGTATAGTCCTTTACTACGTGCTAACACATGTTTTTTCAATCCACAATTGGTAAGCCCTTAACATTATAACAGCCCTTTATGATGGTAAGTGACGATGATGACGCAGATGGAAGCAGGCTTACCAAGATTCCCTAAAGCAATGGGGAACTAGCTTTCTTTTCTTCAAGCCGAAACACATCATCATTATACAGGTTGTTACAAAATTGGTGTAGGTCTCGTTAACTGGGGGTTCTACTCATCATACTGGACAACTTTTGTTCTACGACTTTGCTGAAATCGCAAAAAAAAAATTTCTTCATACAATTTGATCAGCTGATCGACCAATTTTGTGCATTTTAGTATGGAGGGTCCAATTTTTTTTTTGAGAATTGACTATGGGTTTCTTGGGGAAAGTTGTTCAGTATGACGAGTAGAACCCCCAGTTAATGGGACCTACACCAATATTGTTACAGCCTGTATAATATTTGATTATCTGTTGTGCAATAAAGAGTTTTGAATTTGAATTAATGCTGTTAACATTGATGTTTGGCGGCAAGACTTGGATAAGATGGTGGCAGCTAGCCAGGCGGGCTTAGAAAATGCCCCTCCACCAACCAAACCGAGTCAAACAAAGTAAGACTTCGCCGGGAATCGAACCCGAAACCTCCTGATGTGAAATGGACTTAAACATTACGCTACGGAGGCGTTTAAAAATAAAAAAGAAGAAATAGACGCACCAAAAAGTATTGGTGAAAGTTGGGTGAAAGTATCATTTTTAAATCGCAAATAGAAGGTTATGTGATCGTCTGAAAAACCGACTACGAGATTTTTTACGAAAATGCACTCTAATATACTATTACTTACTAGCTTTTGCTATCGTGAACATAGTTTATATGACTGTCTTCAAGGGTGCGCAGTGCGCGAGCAGCAAGCGGCTCGCGAGCGTGGTAAAACGTAGCCTGTTTATCCGGGTCCTAATCTGTCTAACTACCAAATTTCATCCAGATCCGTTTATCTGTTGTGCCGTGAAAGAGTAACAAACATCCACAAATAACATACAAATTATCGCGTTTATAATATTAGTAAGGATAGACACCAAAAAAGTGTTCTAGAAAAAAATGTATGTGTATTTCCGTATCCTCGATTCGCAGAGAAACTGTTGGACCGATTTAAAGAAAATTTTGAACATTTAAATTATTTTCTAGGGGTAAGTTTTTTAATTTTTAATTTAATAATATTAATGGTACCTCCCATACAAAAAAGTAATAAAATACCTATTTATATCTCAAAAATGAGCTAAGAACGTTTTCCAAACTTTTGTTATCGAAATCATTTATTAACACCTAAAATATGCCATATGTGTTATATCTGGGAAAACTCTTAAAATGGTATTTGTCATACAAAAAAAAATTATTTTTCTCAAAATGAGCTTAGGTTTATTTATCTCAATTTACGAAATCGAGAAATCTTACAGGTTCCCATCATTGGTATATCTAGCTGAACCGATCGTCGTGGAAATCCTTTGGGGGAGGGGGAGACCTATGTCCAGCAGTGGACGTCCTTCGGCTGATATGATGATATATCTAGTGAAACCGACCAAGTTCGAGTTGTACTCGCGCACTGAGGCACAAATGAGATACTAGTTACTTCGTTAACTGACGGTTCCGTATCATAATCAACTTTTTTTAATCACAACTAGCTGTTTCCGGCGGCTTCACCCGCGTGGACAACGTTTCTATGACTTTTCGAGGGTGCGCAGTGCATGAGCCGCAAGCGGCTCGCGAGCGTGAAAATAAGTAGCCTATGTGTTAATCCAGGTCCTATATCTGTCTACCTACCAAAATTTAGCTAGATCCGTTCAGTAGTTTTTGCGTGACGAAGTAACAAACATACACACTCACAAACTTTCGCCTTTATAATATTAGTGTGATTGTTGAGCCCTTGACATCATCTCACCTGATTTTAAATGACGATGATGCCGAAGATGGAAGCGGGCTTACCAAGATTCCCCAACGGAATGGGGAACTGGCTATCTTATCATCCAGAACACATCAATGCTAATCGAATGCTATTAGAAGATACAACTTGATCCTATTAGATGTCGCTATTTGTGTATATGTTATTTTATATTTATTGTTACTTGTTATAACGGCAATAGACATACTCTGTGAAAATTTAAACTGTCTACCTATTACAGTTCATGAAATACAGCACTTCAGACAGTCAGACGGACAGCGGAATTATATTGATAGGGTTCCGTTGGCACCCTTGTGTACGGAATTAAGGCGTCAGTACTAATATATAAGGTCTAACCAAATTAGCTGAAACTATTTTAACTGGTGCTTCTACCCATGAAACTGAACAACTTTCCCCATGAAACATATAGTCAGATCTTAAAAAAAATTGAACTTCCCATACTAAGTTGGCTGATCAGCTGATCGAGTTAGTATGGGAGAGCCATTTTTTTTGCGATTTGACTATGTGTTCCATGGGGAAAGTTGTTCAGTTTCATGGGTAGAAGCACCAGTTAAAATAGTTTCAGCTAATTTTGTTACACCTTATATACTTTGATTAAGGTGTGTTATTAATTATGCCTACCAAATTGCTACCTAGCAATAAGGCCGCCTATATTGTATAGGCTTTCTTCTATATTGTCAATTTCTTTTTTGTGTTGTGATGCAATAAAGAATATAGTATTGTATTGTATTGTATGCCGCTGATGACGATGGATCATTATAAACTGAGCGATTCTCAATTGGGAAAATTCCGAAAAAACATAATTGGTTATTGGTTTTCTCAGTAGCTGGAGATAACACCTCAATTTATAATGATTCGTACTGTAGTTTAGAGTGCAAGCGTCAGTGAAGAATGGTAAAATCCCTTTTGTGGAAAATTCTTTAATAAAATGGCTACAGCTCGATACCTTTTTAGTTCCAACAAAAAAAATATTTTTACTCAAACACGCTATGTAATACTCGCTTTACATACTTAAAAAGTATAGACAGGACGAAGAAAAGAAAAGCGGGAAGCCGATGGATGCGGGCAGCGCAGGACCGGTCGTCGTGGAAATCCTTGGGGGAGGCCTTTGTCCAGCAGTGGACGATTTGTGGCTGATATGATGATAGACAGGACATATACGTGATTTCAGGATCATAAAAAAAAAAAACTTATTCCCGACTCGTTAGTGTTTTTTTTAACATTAAGAGGAACAGCACACTTATAATACAATTTCATACAGCTAATTGACAACACCATAGTCCGATAAATAAAAGCTCCTTGGTCTGAGGATCGCTGGCTGGTTTTTTCAAATTTTGAACGGCGAAGCGGCGCTGTGATCGGCGGAAAAGCTAAAGTGAGCGTCACGGCATTCTATACTCATTGGCCTCGATTCAAATAACGAGTGTATTTTACTTAAAATTAAATTTAATAATTTATTTTTTCATTTCTTTGCTCTGTTCGAGCAAAGTATATTATATAATAGTACTAACATACAGTATGTACACTCCCTTCCGCTCTCTAGATTGCGACCTCACCCCCTCGTCACCCAATTTGATTTCGATTGGTTATAGTTTGGTTCTCGAACGTATGGGATTTCGCCGTGATTTTGTTTGCTCCGTCATTTGTTTTTAGAACTGTCATTTCACGACAATTTGTTTGCAGTGTCCGGGGTGTGTGGTACAGGCTTCAGCCGAAACTGGATTCGTATTATTATTTAAACTCTACTCATCCAGCAAACGTTTACTTTCTCGGCCTTTGCAGTAGGTAGTGCTCTTTTTGAGGTAAATTGTGATTTGATATCTGAATTAAATTAAATGTCTTGGTAATACAATGACTTCATCGTCTTGCAATAGTTCTTATTTTGTATTAAATCCTACTATCCTTACTTATAATATTATAAATGTGAAAATGTGTTTGTTTGTTACCTTTTCACGCTTCAACGCCTTGACCAATCTTAATGAAATTTGGCATGCACAAGTGTCACAAGGAAGGACAAAGGCTACTTTTTATCCCGTGAAAATAGCAAAGCCCGATGCAATTCCCGAGGGAACTGAAAATATACTCTTTTTTGGTTAATTAACATCGCAACGAAATGGATTGTGTGATTTTTTGCACAGAGATGGTTGAGGGGGTGGGAAATGACACGATTTACTAATAAGCATATCCTGACATAGTTCCCGAGGGATCTGGAGAAAATTCATATCCACGCTCGAGAGCCGCTTGCGGCTCGCGCACCGCGCACCTTCTAAGTCAGTCACAAAAACGATGACCACGCGGGCGAAGCTGCGGGCAAAAGCTAGTAATATTATAAATGTGAAAGTTTGTACGTATATGGACGTTTGGATGTTTGTTACTCTTTCACGCTTCCACCACTCGACGGATCGAGATGAAACTTGGCACACATATAGGTTAGGTCCTGGAATAGGATATAGGCCGGGAAAACGTCTTATTCCCACGTAAAAAATCGAAAGCAACGCGGAAGTAGCCGCGGGCGTACGGCTAGTTTATTATAATTCTGCAGATAATTAAAAAACAAACACTCGGGTTATGTTGGTCGTCATCGTCTGCGTTATTTTTTACACGTCATTGGCGCCCCGGGTTAAACATGGTTAAACCAAAGTACATATATTAGTACTAACATACAGTATGGACACTCCCTGCCGCTCTCTAGATTGCGACCTCACCCCCTCGTTACCCAGATTGATACAGATTAGTTGTGGAACGTATAGGATTTCGCCGCCATTTTGTTTGTTCCGTCATTCCTTTTTTGAAATGTCATTTCTGGCCCGTTGTATGAAGTGTCCAGGGTGTGGTTAAACTCTGGTTCTAGCGGATACTCCGTTACCGCGGCAGTCGAGTCGACACAAAGAAAAAGTTAACGACGCAATACGCAAATAGGCACCAGTTTTCCAGTTTACGGGGCAAATGTTTCGGTTCAGTTTATAAACAATAGCATTAGCTTACTGTAAAACACTAAACGTTAGCGTGTGTGATTGTGTTAGAAACCTGCTAACAATCTAATAACGTCTTTTACTACTTTTAACACTCTCACCGCCATGCGGTCCGCCGGCAGGTCGTAAGATTTCAAGTATTGCAAGCCACCTTAAGTTGCGCTGAGCGGGCTTGTCGGGCCATACGGGTCGCCGGCGCACCGTAACTTTCGCGCCTAAATCAGTCAAAATATTTAAAGATTAAAGACAACCAGTGAGCCCGCCGGCCGCCCGTACGGCCTGCGACACTCGTTACAGATTTTCCACAGTGGCTTGCTAAGATAGCAACCGCGAGGGTCGCTGGCGGCCCGCATGGCTTGCTGTACTGGAAAATTCAATACATAGATGGCGGTGAGAGTGTTAAGTAAGTATGTAAGCAACAACTTTTTATAGGTAAAACTTGTATCAAAACTCGTATAAAATCAAAATCGCATTAGAGTTCCTGTTCATAACACACACTAACTTAATGCGCATAGTCGTTAACCAATTTATTAATTGTCAATAAGACGTTCGTTCACACTAGCATATTAAATTACTTACCAAATCGGCGGTGTTATGTTTTGTTTCTGATAAGGAAAATGACAAATTAATATATGGTTCGAGAATATTCGTTCTTAACTTTTTCAACTCGGCAATCGGCACTCATTCATTACACTCACTTGTAAATAGTGTCTGTATCGTAGAAGTGCAAAACAGATAAGAATTATGAAAACGTGTTCGCAAACTAAACGTATATAATTATTGTAAATTCGACTTTATTTATTTATTAATCGAAAAAAAAAGAGTACATAGGTAAACATTAGACCCACAAAACAGAATGATCAGTTTGTCTGTGGGATCAACAGTCTTACAATTATACATTACAATCAAGACTAGAGATGGGCGGTGGGAAAAATCCCGATAGGAAAGTTCCAAGGTTTTTTCCCAAATGGGAAAAAACCCGGAATTTATTTGGGTAAAAACCCACACGGTGGGTTCTTTCATGGTTGTTATTATTATAACTATTATTGGTTTTCATCTGTAGGAAATGGGGTTCAACACTGTGAAAAATACTGTGCACTGCATTTCGACACATTATCATTAGATACAACATTCATAAGTATGGAAATAAGAATTAAACAAAATTGTGATAATAAAAATTATTTAATACGAAAGAGAATAAACCAGTAAGAAAAAAATATGTAAATTAGATTATACTTTTAACTGCTGTCGCTGTCATTAGAATCTGTGAAATGTGCAATATAAAAAAAATATCTATTTCTGCTTGGTTTCTTTGTGATGTAGATGGTTGCTCATCAAGGATCGGTCTACTCATTACCAAAGGAGAAGATAAGGGGTCATCATCTTCGTCGTTATTATCTTAGTGTTTGTGTAGAAGATTCCAGTTTGATTCTATGGACAAATGTACAAGACCACACGTTTGCCTGTCAGTGATCTGGCTGAAGACCCAAGAGCCAGACTAACCCGACACTATACCGAAGATATCCCGGACGTCAGCCTGTACGAGATTAGAATGGCTCTCAAACAGCTCAAAAACAACAAGGCACCGGGTGATAATGGAATTACGGCTGAACTTCTGAAAGCAGGTGGATCATCGGTACTAAAAGCTCTTTAGAAGTTATTTAATTCCGTTATACTCGAGGGACAAACGCCTAAGACATGGCACAGAAGTGTGGTCGTGCAGCGAGGGGTGAGACAGGGAGACGTTATATCTCCGAAACTGTTCACCGCCGCCCTGGAAGATGTTTTTAAGCTTCTGGACTGGGGTGGACTCGGCATCAATATCAACGGCGAGTACATATCCCACCTCCGATTCGCTGACGATATCGTGGTCATGGCCGAGACTATGGAAGACCTAAGCACAATGCTCGATGGCCTCAGTAAAGTCTCTCAACAAGTGGGCCTTAAAATGAACATGGACAAGACGAAAGTAATGTTAAATGTCCGTGTCGCACCCACCCCTCTAAAGGTTGGAGACTCTACACTGGAAGTTGTTGACGAATATGTGAACCTGGGACAAACAGTTCAGCTAGGCAGGTCCAACTTCAAGAAAGAGATCAATCGACGAATCCAACTCGGCTGGGCAGCGTTCGGGAAGCTTCGCAATATCTTCACGTCCCAAATACCGCAGTGTCTCAAGACTAAGGTCTTTGACCAGTGCATGTTGCCAGTGATGACTTACGGAACTGAGACATGGTCGCTTACTATGGGCCTCATAAGAAGGCTCAAGGTCACTTTGGGTTGGAGTTTCTCTGCGTGATCGAATCAGAAAAGAGGAGATCCGCAGGAAAACTAAAGTAACCGACATAGCTCAAAGAATCGCTAAACTGAAGTGGCAGTGGGCAGTGCACATAGCTCGTAGAACAGATGGCCGATGGGGCAGTAAAGTTCTCGAGTGGCGACCGCTCACTGGAAAACGTAGCGTAGGCAGGCCTCCCACGCGGTGGACCGACGACCTGGTGAAGATCGCGGGAAGCCGATGGATGCGGGCAGCGCAGGACCGGTCGTCGTGGAAATCCTTGGGGGAGGCCTTTGTCCAGCAGTGGACGATTTTTGGCTGATATAATGATGATGATGAAACAAATATCCATAAATTAGTACCCGAGTCGTCGATATAATATTAGATAGCAAACATCGGTGCGTGCGGTACACAGCGAGAATAACATGTGATTAATTCAAGATTACCCATTTCACTACTGACAAGAAAGAGCTGCGCGTGCCGCGTATGCTTCTCTCGCTCCCGCAAGTATTCAGCCAATCATTATAAATCGATGGCTTCTGTCATTATTGACAATTCTGCCAGTGTTTAGGTTGAAAAAATACAGGTGATTTTTTTTACACTTACACTTTCAGCCAAATGATCAGTTCAGTCTTAATTTCTTTCTTTAGTTATTTTTCTATTTTATTTATACAATACGTATTACTGTTAAATTATGTAAATTATAGTATATAGCTATACATATTCTTATATACTTACATATTTGTGTACCTACACGTTACTAACACAACATTTATATGCGTTTTTTTAAAACCCAAGTATTTTCCCAATAGGGATTTTTCCTCGGAATATTCCCGGGTTAATTCCTACATTCGGGTTTTTTCCGGGAAAAATCCCATCTCTATTCAAGACGTAACTGTGGTAATTCGATTCTAAGTGAATAGGTAGGTACATAGGCAAGAGGCAAACTCCCTTAAAGGCTGTTTATTAAAAAAAAACGGAGATTTAATGTATTTTTTTCTTGTTGTCGTGTGTTCTGTTGAATCTGAATTTCCCACTGTCTAACTCTAACAAAGGAAAATCTTGATTGTCCACAGTCCGGCAAATATGGCGAGGGTTTCATCGGGTCGTCGCGGGGCGTGGCCGTGCACGTCCGCGCGAAGGGCCCCGGCGGCGCGCGCGACCACACAGGGTGCACGTGGCCACTGCTGTCGGTTCGCGGCGACGGCTTAATGCCCGACGAGCCCTGGGTCGCCGTCATCAGGCGAGGCAGTTGCAACTTCGAGATCAAAGTAAGTTTGAAGTCGAAATTTGCCTGCTGCTAAAACGTTGATTGTGCGTGACTGCGAGAATCTCTACATAGCAAATCACCGTAAACAAAAATGAAAAATAATCAAATGCTTCTTCCGAAACATCGCCACACGGGGTGCAAGTGGCCGCTACTGTCGGTGCGCGGCAACGGCTGCCTGCCAGGCGAACTCTGGGTTGCCGTCATTAGGAGAGGCAGTTGCAACTTCGAGATCAAAGTAAGCGTAGAGACGAAATCCTCCTGCAGCTAAAACGTCGATTGTGCGTGGCTACAAGAAGCACTACGTACCAAAGCACCGCGATTACTCTCGACCATAGATTCCATGAGAACTACACTGGTAGAGGTATCTGTAATCTGTACGAAACGAAAATCTTTCTTTAAATTGAATCGGGGCATTCTGTATTTATACTGATCCGTAGGAAAACCAAAATACTTAACCGATATAGCTCTTAGAATTGATTAACTTAAGTCGCAGTAAAATTCACGAGTAGTGAACGCGCACCGGAGCCTCCTTCTCGGTAGATTAACGACCAGCCGTTGGATGCGGGCAGCGCAGGACCGGTCGTCGTGGAAACCCTTGGGGGAGGCCTTTGTCCAGCAGTGGACGTAGATAAAATAAAATACAGATGTGTCCGTTGCGCTGGCAGCGACAAATTTTAACAGACACTTACACAAATAACATAACATGTATACTTATCTACAGAACAATATCACTATCTCTGTTACTGGGGATTAATTTCTCCAAAGAGGTGCAGTCGTAAGAAGATAATTTATGATCGATCGATAAAATAATACATTTATTGCATCAAAAAAATGCATTTCAATTAGGTGCCTGACCAAGTGAACACAGCAGTTTAAGCGTAGAAGACCTGGAAACGCGATGATAAGCAGTAAGCATCTAATCAATGAAGTTTTCCCGTTACGAATGAATATCATTGTAAGGTCTCCAATAAGTAAGTATTGCCAGTATTCAGTAATGTCTTAATGGAGACCTGTGTATACCAGTAACTGTTGTTCCAAAAAGTGGTCCAAAAAGAGTGTGTAGTTCAGCAGGAGGTAGGGAATATACTTCTGAATATGTTTTTCAATACAGTTGCTGGAAAAGTGTTACTTTATATGCCAGTTTAATGTGCGCAAAATTGATTTTACCGCATACGTGCATTTTGCTTTGCCCCTTTTTTGATGTCTAGCAAATAAAAATTTTTTATAACTAAAGTGCAGAATTTTCTTTCAGACTTTTGAAAAGATAGTTTTGAAAGTGATAGGTTGGTTATATGTTTGTGAAGATAGATGGTACCACGGTGGTCTGTAACAGAAGGCAGATTGATGACGTTGATGCATTAAGCGCATAGGTCACACTAAGGAATAGGTCATCTTTGCTAATGAGTTTTCATGTTCACCTTATTATCCCAAGCGTTATCTATTAAGGATATATTAAACAAAACTTACGCATGCGTATGACATATGTGCCTAGATTATTATTTTAATTTATGTGGTGCCTAGTTTAAATAATCCGCCATTTTCGTAAAACTAAATTGAGTTGTTTAAGATGTGAATACGAATATTAAATAAATGTTTAATAGTATCAATGTATAGGAAAAATGAAGTGAGAGAACTCTGCCGGACATTTTAAAAAGTTGCGTAAAATGAACTTTGGTTGTCAAAACCTCGATAGGTAATTAGGTATGTACATACCCGTGTACTTTGTTTTTCTGCTACAAAACTTATTATACATGGGAGTAAAAGGCAATTAATTAACTCGTGACGATGCTAAACCCTCGCCTGCTGCTCGGGCTTACAAATGTCACTCGTTTGCCATTTATCAGTTTACTACCATTGTATCATAAATTTATTATTATTATATCAGCTCATATACGTCCCCACCGAGGGGCTCGAGCCTACCCTGAATCACCCTAATAAATATATATTATTATTCCATTGAAGACGTCCGTCCACAATAACTGATTCCTAATCCTAACACGTCCAAGCCATCCAAACATGTCAACACCATACAAGTTGAACGTGTTCTTCGTAAATTACAGCTCAAATGGTACTACGTACGTACTAGGTTTGCGTTTGCGCATGTCATTCTCACGCATCGTCACCTTCGATCAGCCGGGCGAGATACACAACTCTGTGGACAGGGACCTAGATAGATAAGGGACCAGTAGATAACATCATCTATCTCCTTCCCCCCCCCCCCTGTTCACTAGATTAATCAGCGTTTTTGTCTGTGTCGACTACTACCTGACGAAGGCCAAAAAACATTTCTGCTGTTCTGTCAACCTCACTCAGCTGACCACCGTCATCCATCACCACTGGTCATTGATTTTAAATACTCTAGACATGGCATTGTATATACCTAAATAGTGGCAACAATAAAAATTTATATCAGTAACGATTTTTCAACTCCTATTAGTATGTCATGTGGCATAGGAATGAAAGCTGAAACTTTCTTAACCCGGCGCCAATGACGTGTAAAAAACAACGCGTACGATTTTTTTTTATGCACAATTGGACCCTTGACAACATCTCACCTGGTGGTAAGTGACGATGTTGCCGAAGATGGAAGCGGGCTTACCAAGATTCCCCAACGCAATGGGGAACTGGCTATCTTATTTTCATTCCGGAACACACCAATGATATCAACATTGATATTTGGCGGCAAGACTTAGATAAGATGGTGATAGCTAGCCAGGCGGACTTAGAAAATGCCCTACCACCAACCAAACCGAGTCTTACAATTGACCCCGCCGGGAATCGAACCCGCGACCTCCTGTGTAAAGCTAGTGAACTTTGCCTCTGAGCTACGGAGGCGATTAAAAACGATGACGCGGGGTCAGTATGTCCCAAATGTTTTTTTCTTAATTATCAGGTCATCTGCTGAATTATTGAATTACTGTCATTCAATTATTTTAATGTATTGTAGCTTCTCGTGTCATATCGTTTTGATGTTCTAATGACATAATTTGTTTTATATCAGTGATTGTAATTTGAAGTTATTAACTAATAATTGTTTATTTTTTATTTTTCACTAATGAATTTAAGTATATGTAATTACTATTTTATGACTATCAAAAAGAGTGTAATTTAAACATATTATAACAAAATTTATTACAGATAGTTAATACTTTTGATTGTAGGTTCATGGTGGAACTTTATATCACACTAATTCCACAAATTTATTTATATTATGTGGAATTAGTGTAAATATATACGATTATGTGTGAAATTTAATACAATATATACAAGACAATTAGATTTCAAGACGATGAAGTCATTAAAGTAACAATATATTTAATTAATCTTAGATATCAAATTATAATTTGGTTTTAATAAAACCCTCAAAAAGGGCAATTAAATAATTTCTGTTTTAGAACTAAAAATGGCGCTTTCTCACTACGCTATGGTTACGAATCGTCATAAATTGAGGTCTTTTCTCCAGCTACTGAGAAAACCAATAACGATGATAGTATGTTTTTTTTTGGAATTTCCCCAAATGAAAATCGCTCGGGTCATAATTATTAATGTAATGTAATGACCCACCATCATCGGCGGCGGGTTAAAGAGTTTGACTTGATATCTTTTAGGAGCATAATCTTCATCTTAAGCCAGCTGAATTAGCCATTCAATTAACTGCCTAGCCTTTTAACTAAATGACGCTGTTCAACAAACTGCCTGAATGATTATTCAGCCATTCAATTAAACGCGTACGCAAATGGCTTACAGTCTCCGAACCTAACCAAATGAGTCGGGGGTTCTCCGAAATTCCGAGGTCGCTTCGCTCGCTCCCGCTCTAGTTTCGATTGTTCCATTTCTCAGACGACAGAGCCCCTTCGGAGCTCCTACTTCTGTATTCGCTTCTCTCGTTTAATAAATGGCCTAAGCATCAGTCAGCCAAATCATTAAATGTATGATCATTCCGGCAGTTTTTTAATCGAAAGGTCAAGCTTGTTGTTGGCCGTGGGGGCCTTTACAACTTCACCGGGCAGGGGAGGCGAGTGCGGAAGGCACTCAACCTAAAAAAAAGATGCAACTGCCTAAGGGCGCCCAGGTGGGCACGGACCTCGGCTTAGGTCGTTGCTTGGACGTGGGAGGATCGGAGAGAAGCAGTTAGTTGAATGCCGTCATTTAATGAACCTGCTAGGCAGTTAATTGAATGGCTAATTTAACCAGTTTGCTGTGGCTTAATATATTGCCTCCATGTCTCTCAGGTGCAGAACGCGTGGCGAGCCAACGCGACCGCGGTGCTGATCTACAACGACCGCGACACCACCCTGCTAGAGAAGATGAAGCTGTCCACGGATAAGGGCCGTGAGTACCACATCGGGTCAAGTAAAGGCTCTCACAGATTAATATGTCAAATTATTGCTGATACATTATGTTGACAAATATTTTGTGATCATTTTTTTTTTATTAAAAATTTTAGTGCTTTTGGCTGCACCTTACCTGATGGTAAGTGCCGATGCAGCCAAGGATGTAACACGCAAATAAAATAAAATAATAAAAAATGTTATTTTAAATTATGCCTCTTCACTCTCGTCTTGAAGATACCTAAATTATACGAATCGGGGAATACAGACGCCACATATGTGTCGGTGGTACACATTTCTTAGGTGTATACCGTACCAGATCTGTTTTTTTTAAATATCATCATCATATCAGCCGAAAAACGTCCACTGCTGGACAAAGGCCTCCCCCAAGTATTTCCACGACGACCGGTCCTGCGCTGCCCGCATCCAGTGGCTTCCCGCGATCTGCACCAGGTCGTCGGTCCACCGCGTAGAAGGCCTGCCTACGCTATTTTTTTAAAATAAATATATTTGTATTTAGTAAAGTAGCTCCCACACAAACTTATATACAACAAACATTGCTAAAGCTATTACTGTGGCTGGTGTAAGGATCAGGAGGATGTAGGGGAGAAGGAGGCAGCTTTGAATAGGGGCAGGTTTGAAAAAACTTGTTATAAAACTTATTTCTACGAATATTTTGGCAGAAACAGTTTTAAACAAATGGCAACACCGTTTTGTTACGTCATCCCACCATTTTCTTGAAGTTTGACAGATGACACCAGAGATACACGGCACGTTTGTTTTCGACAGCAAAAACGAATCATTTCGCAAAAAAGTTGTAAGGATTTTGTGAAAAATTTAGTGTGCTATGGTAAGTGGACTTATTGTCAACAAACGGCGAATATATCTGTGCATTTACTCGTGTATTATTCCGGACTAACACCCATAATATTTGTTTTGGTTTTCGACCGATATTTTTGTAGGTTAGGGTTGGGGCAGTTTTGAAGAAAATAAGTGGGGCAGATTTGAAAAAAAATCAAAGGTGCCCCAAGATTAAACTGGGCTGGGGGACATTAGAAAACTTTAAGAGGCACATTTAAAAAAAACCGTTGTTTTTCTTTATGCAAAAAATGTCTGAAATCTTATTTTGTAATACATTTTCCTTTATTTCGCCAATAATTTACTATAAACTATTGTTACTTCTTAAAATTTTCGGTTTAAATCTGCTGGGGCACTTTTGAATTTTTTTTCAACTACCTTGTTTTGAATGCAAATAATTTATAAAATTATATTCTGTAATCATTTCCCTTCATTTTGTTAACAATTTATCATAAACTATTTTCACTTCTTAAAATTCCCTGAAAAGCAAGATACATCTTTTGTTAACATGAATGACATAATAACAAAATTACCGAAACCTACAAATTGCCCAGGAACTTCGAGAACTATGTCTTTTGTTCACTTTTAAGTTCAAATTTGAAAACTTCAAAATGGGGTAGTTTTATCTGATTAAAGTTTTGGTCTCTTTTATTAAAAAATAAACAGAAGTAAAGGGTATTTTTTAGACGTTATTGTTTTGTTACAGTTTATTTCAAGCATTTGTTAATTATTTACTGATCTCTTTTAGTTTTAGTTACCTATTTAAAATAACTATAAAGTGTTTTTGTCAATTCATGACATTGTTATTACTTTAATAGTTTTGATTTAACCAGTTATTAGTTAATAGTTGATTACTTTCTAAATGAGTAATTCGCATTGAGGTTGATCTTTATATGACAGAAACACTTAAATGGTGTCTTGTTTTTGTAAATTTATCACCTGGTTTTTGAAAAACATCAGTTGAATTACCTTCTGATGTCTTTTAGTTGTTATTTGTAACGAATTTAAGCTGTTTTTGTCAATTCATAATGTTCTTATTGATTTATAATTGCTCTACTATAGATTTGATCAAAACTAGTTATATGTTACGAAAGCTGATTTCATGCAAATATCTGCTGCTAGATCATCTTTGTCGATCTTTTAATTAAAGAAAACTTATTAAAATACGGTTTTTTATTTTATTTCTAATGTTATTTCAAATGTGCCCCAGGTCACATGAATGAAAAATAACAAATGAAAAATAAAGTTTATTTTCCTTTTCTAGATTAGTAACATGCAGTTAAATTTTGTTGAATTACATATTGAAGTAAGAATTGAATATATATAATGACCTATTAGCATTAAAAATAGCTATTTCAAATGTGCCCCGGGTTGTTTCAAAACTACCCCAGCAATGGGGCAGATTTGAATATTTGACTTTTCTCACATGAACGTGAATTTCTAGAAAATAGATGGAAGTAATGCACTGAAACTTTAATTATTATGGAGTATGATATATTATCAAGGTTCTTATGCAAAATTATCAAATTCGTATTATAAAATAAAAAGTTACGACTGATTAACGAATAAACTTTCAAAGGTGCCTCCCTCTCCCCTAAGTCTCGAACCCTTTGGGCACGCTTTGGGTGCGGTGACTTTATAAATTTATCCCTCACAAGCCCTCCGGCCGTCCTACCAAGTACTGTCTACTGGAAAGGACGTAAAGTATCAGAAAAAACCGGTCAAGTGCGAGTCGGACTCGCGCTCCGAGGGTTCCCTACTAATGCACCCCTTCGCACAACTATGACAATGATACATATTATGTACATTACAAACGAAAGAGAACAACGCGAGCTACAGAAATATCATCATATCAGCTCATATACGTCCCCACCGAGGGGCTCGAGCCTGCCCTGAATTAAGGCGATCGGGCCTTAGTCGACCACGAGACCACTTGGTCGACTTCACACACACAACCTGCTAGTGTCTTCGCAGGCGTGTACAGGTTTCCTCACGACGTTTTCCTTCACCGTAAGAAATTCGAAATCACATTGGTTCGTGGCGGGATTTGAACCACGACCTCCCGGACAGGAGGCGGCGGCCCTAGCCGTTACGCCACCGACGCAGAAATATACTTTTATTCAGTTCGGACCACTCGTTTTTGTTATTTGTTGTTTTACTTCAGGATTAGTACTATAATCACACCAAGTTTCACGATTATATTATGTTTTACCGTTTTCACGACGGAGCTTAATACTTACAAAATACCTATAAAAACACGTTTTTTTGTACGTGGACCCCGCTTAATTTTTCACTTTTTCAAAAATGTTGTATTTGTTGTTATAGCAGCAATAAATTTTAACTTTCTATCTGTTACGGTTAATGAAATACAGCCCGCTGACAGACGGACAGTAAAATCGTTGCTATTTTGAAATGACGTTGACCGTGTCCTTTTTTTCCCCTCGGAACGGAGGAGGAAAATGCATCATGCATACCAGTACAGCCGGCTGTCCTGGTCACAGTCTTTTACCTATATGCAAATACAAGACTTCACCTACCCACTAACAAAATTTATTTTAAAACGCATGAAGAGGTTTTCGAGAGGGCTACGCGTCATAAAGATCGACTCCATCGTCCCTGTTCAAGAGTAAATGTCCACAAGCGTAATTCCTTCTGTATGGCAATATGTGTTTACAACAACCTCCCTATCCACATTAAAACTTGTTCAAATTTTAGTTTCGAATCTACATTGGCCGAATGGCTACAAAACAAATGTTACTATTCAGTAAAATAATTTCTTAGCGACAAGAATTGATGATAGTTCGTAAAACCTAGGTTGTATTATAATATGTATATGTATTTGCATGCCATTGATGGTGGGACATAAGATACCTTAAATTTAAGAACACCATGTATTCAACTATGTTCTGGCAATTAAATGCTTTGACTTTGACTTTGACGACGAAAAGGGCGCTAAGGGGACTGCGCGGGGAGCTCCTGATGGGAGCTAATGCTTAGGGAGTTACATTTGTTGTGCTAGTGAGGAGGGTGGGTTGTGTCAACTGAAGATTGACACTATCGGTTCCTCCATGAGCTGCCAGGGACAGTTCAGGTTGGCTGAAATTTGATCAGGAGGGTCAGGCAGTATGTCTCTTGATCTACGGACCATATAACTAGATAGATCGAGTGGCAGGGTATAGTCTGCTGTCTCTCGTATTAACGTATGGGGACCGTGTCCCTCATTCTATCATCTTATAAGATATATACGCCCCCACCGAGGGGCTCGAGCCTAACCTTAATTAGGGCGTTCGGGCCTTAGTCGACCACGCGAGCCTAGTGCGGGTTGGTCGACTTCACACACAACCTTCGAGTTTCTACGCACGCGTGTGCCAGTTACCTCACGATGTTTTCCTTCACCGTTAGAGCGTCGGATAAACGAATACATATGAAATCGAAATTCAAAAACATATTGTTACGTGACAGAATTCGAACTACGACCTCCCGGATAGGAGGTAGCGGCCCTAGCCTTTACGCCACCGACGCTCCGACCCTGTCCCTGGTAAATCTAATTTCTGCATCCCATGATTTTCAATAGGTAGTTTTGTTCTTTTGTTTGATAATTCTTTTGTTTATTCATTCGTACTAGAGTTGTTTGCGAAATTGTAGAAACTGTCGTCTGAATACAAACATCTGTTTAACCACGCCGACTCATACATTTAAGAGGAATCACGCAAAAATTTTGTGTGTTGTCTGTGCTACTCTGGCAACTTGAATTAAAGAAACAGATGACCTAAGAAATTATATTTCAACGTAATATGTATAATAAGTCTTGTGTATAATATACAAAGAGTATCTGGGCGACTGAGCTACGCTCGTGTTTCGCAGAGATGAGACCTATCTAGATGTATTAGTCGCCCCTAAAGCCCCCCCTCCGTACACAGATTTTCAAGCAAATCGTTGGAGCCGTTTCCGAGATTTAGATTATATACAGGATGTAGAAAAATTGATGTAGGACCCGTTAACTGGGGGTTCTACTCATTGTACTAAACAACTTTCCCCAAGGAACCAATAGTCAATTCTCAAAAAAAAATTTGGAACCTCTCCCTCTATACCAAAATGCACAAAATTGGTAGATTAGTGGATTGATTTGTATGAAGAGTAAACATTTTTTTTGCGATTTCTGCAAAGTCGTAGAACAAAAGTTGTTCAGTATGATGAGTAGAAGCCCCGGTTAACGGGACCTACACCAATTTTGTTACACCCTGTATTGCTTCATAAATCATAACACATAGGTATCCCTAGATAAGATAAGATAAGATAAGATAAGATAAGATAAGATAAGATAAGATAAGATAAGATAAGATAAGATAAGATAAGATAAGATAAGATAAGATAAGATAAGATAAGATAAGATAAGATAAGATAAGATAAGATAAGATAAGATAAGATAATATTTATTGTCAAAACTGAGTAATATAGTTGTTACAATTAATTAGTATCATCAGTTTACCCATCCCACCTTGCGGAGCTGCAAGAGCACATCAAGACGAACACAAATCTAAACGCTGAACACACGTTAAAAAACCGACTACCAACTCAATAACTTAGTACACTTTTGCATTATTATTTTTGGTTTTTGTTAATTTTGTAAAAAAAATACTACACCGATTTCGATAAAATTTATATGGGACCAACTTGGTAACATACTCTATAGACGTTAGTTAGTACTAATATATATACTGTGCTATAGAATAGAATAAATAAGAATGATAAAAATCGGTTAACAATCTGCGAAGATATCGCGTAACAAATAAAAAAAACACACAGTCGAATTAATAACCTCTTTCTTTTTGAAAGTTGGTTGAAAATTGAAAAAGTTGAAACTACAGATAGATACCGACATAACGTCCACAGAAGTTCATCAATAAATCATATTTTCCTTACTGGCATATATTAAATGTTTTGTCAAGGTGAAGTATTTTTAGAGTTCGTAGGTACTATTGTGAGATTAGTATTCCTTTGCAGCAGACGACACGTCCAAGAAGCAAATGTTTATAATACAAATGGTTCTTGTATGGAAATAATTATATCGTGGCACAAAATGAATCAATCTTAAATTTTATTTATCTACTCTCATGTTGTCGGTGGCGTAACGGTTACGGCCGCAACCTATTGTCCGGGAGGCCGTAGTTCGAATCCTGCCATGTACCAATGTGATTTCGAATTTCGGTTTCATATTTACGTTTATCCGACGCTCTTACGGTAAAGGAAAACATCGTGAGGAAACCTTGCACACGCCTGCGAAGAAACTCGAGGGTTGCGTGTGAAGTGGACCAACCCGCAATGGGCCCGCGTGGTCGACTAAGCCCGATCGCACTAATTCCGGGTAGGCTCGAGCCCCTCCGTGGGGACGTATATGAGCTAATAAGAAGACTCTCATGTTGTAAAATTCAAATTATAAACTTCAAAACAAGTTTATTTTGACATACTTTATTGAACACTATACCGAAAAAAAAAAAAAAAAAAAAACACTTTTCCTGTAACAAATATAATTTTATAAATATTTTTTTACCATTGCGATACAGGACAAATCCAAGAAGTTAATAAGTTTATGCGGGGCGCGGCATTTTTATAGCATTACAAAAAAGTTTAAATGATTTTTTTACCCATCGAGCTATCTTTTTTGTTTTTGTTCTTACCTGTCTGTGACAGCGCCCGCTCGCTTTAACGCATGCGCGGTAATGTTCTGGTTTTGGCTTTTGGAAAAAAAATGGCATAGGACCTGTTAACAGGGGGTTCATCATACTGAATAACTTTCCCCATGGAACCCATAGTCAATTATCAAAAAAAAAATTAGGTCCTCCATACTAAAATGGACAAAATTGGTCGATCAGCTGATCGATTTGTATGAAGAGTAATTTTTTTTGCGATTTCAGCAAAGTCGTGGAGCAAAAGTTGTTCAGTATGATGAGTAGAAGCCCCAGTTAACGGGTTAACGGGACCTACACCAATTTTGTTACACCCTGTAACAGTTGTTTCAAACTGTAGGTACATAACTAGGTATTAAAACACTCGTATGATACTATTAAACTCATCATCATCATCATATCAGCCGAAAGACGTCCACTGATGGACAAAGGCCTCCCACGATCTTCACCAGATCGTCGGTCCACCGCGTGGGAAACCTCCCTACGCTACGTTTTTGCGCAGTCGCCACTCGAGAACTTTACTGACCCAACGGCTTTCTGTTCTATGAGCTATGTGCCCTGCCCACTGCCACTTCAGTTTAGCAATTCTGTGAGCTATGTCGGTTACTTTGGTTCTCCTGCGGATCTCCTCATTTCTGATTCGCTCGCATAGGGAAATTCCGAGCATAGCTCGCTCCATTGCCCTTTGAGCACACTCTGGACACTTCATACAACGGGCCAGAAATGACATTACAAAAAAGAATGACGTAACAAACAAAATGGCGGCGAAATCCTATAGGATTACGTATAAGTTCGACAACCAAACTGTAACCAATCTGGGTGACGAGGGGGTGAGTTTGCAATCAGAGCGGCAGGGTGTGTCCATACTGTTTGTTGTAGTTATTACTAATATATATACTTTGCTTTGGGTGACCTTGAGCCTTCTAGTGAGGCCCAAAGTAAGCGATCATGTCACAGTTGCGTGTGTCATCACTGGCGACACACACTGGTCAAAGGCCTTAGTCTTAAGACACTATCACAGTTTAATAAACTCCCTGCCTCTCGTTGAAAGTGCCGCCCACCCGCGCTCACCCCCGCTCAGATATCTCCCAGCAATCCTAGCACGTCTTATCTCACTCACACAAGCATGGTACGCGTTCACCTACACGAGCTTAGACTGTGTGCGTAGGAACGCGTTTTTGTTTCATAAATTTGATCGCTAGTGACCGAGGTGTGACACTATGGTGTTTATATACACTTGGGGAGCATTAAATTCTCCCTTTTTTTGCATTGCTCTAAATTTTAATGAAACTTTTTATTTATTTATTTTATTTATTTATTTATTTATTTATTTATTTGCCAGGAAAAAATACAATACAAGTAAATTTATAGAACGGTGGTCCCTACACTAGGCTAAGCCTGTATCGTAGGGGCCGTGAGTGTAAACAATTTCCATGCTTAAGGTAACTAATGTGGGATCTTGATGCGTAGGAATAAAACTTCTAATGATGAAATGAAGTCCTTGTTATGCAATACACAAAACAATTATAGTATCGGTGGTTAAAACACGAGACACATAGAAAAATACAAGAAAATAATTATCCGTTGTTGACTAAATGCTACTGTCAAAAATCAACTCTCTACAACCAAGTGTTGCTATCTCTGGCGATCCTAATCGCCACACCATCCCCCTAGGCAGATAACGAAACCAGGGTAAAGAAGAAAAATTTAAAATGCACAAACATAAAAACTTAAAAATCTACAAATCTAAAGGTTTAGCAAAACGGACCCGACGTCCTGAACGAGTCGTATAAGTTTTGTCCTGTGTCGCTGTCGTTTTTGGCGAGGCAGCAGGAGGCAAAGAGGAAACAGGACGAATTACTGCGTCTCTTGAAGCAGAGACGGGTGATTGTGGTGTTTTGGGTAAACGAGCAGTACAAGGAGGTGTCTCAACATGTGATTCTATGAAAGCAGGCTTTAGACGATCTATACTAACCGCAACGTGTTTACCCCGTATGTTAAGGGTTAAATTAATTATTGTTGAATTTAACGTTTCGTTTATCACATCACATTATTATCTTGTGAATAATAATTAAATGAGTGATTTAATTTCTATCCAAAGTTATGTCTTTCATACTACCCTGCCGGGTTTTACTACGCTAATATAGGTATGTATATAAATACAGAACTTGCTCACTTAAGAGGACTGGTGAACCCATGGCGAAAATTCGACTTTTCATACAGACGGCGGATTTTCGACTCTTAAATATTAACCGATTTGGACCAATTTTTGATAGGTTGTCAGTCAGAACAAAAGCTAGGCTTATACATTTCGTTTTTCAAATTATAAACAAAAAATGGCTGAAATTAGTTTTGTATGAAAACACATGAAAGACAGTAAAATTAAACTTATCGAAAAAACAAAAACGTATAGTTTATTAAGAGGTGAAAATCGTTAACGCCGTTTGCATGAAAAGTCTAATTTCTTTACAATCCTCTTAAGTAATAAGATATGACATGCCATAATTATGACACAAAACCATAGCGTAGCAGGGCATTTCCTGCGCGTGCCTCGTCGGCACCAAACAACTGGTATTATGCGACATTAGCCGAAGGGGAATGAAAGCAACCAACTGTGAAACGTCACGGTGGCGAATTTCTTATTCCTATTATTTTTATTGAGCGACCACAGCTTCGGTTTCGGCCAAAAAAACCGAGTTTCAGCCATAAACCAGCTGAAACTCCCCCCTTCCCCCCCGAAACTTACGTTCTTTTTGTATTTTAGCTTCGAGTACAGTTTACTTCGTTGATTGGAACATTTGTGTCTGTCTTTTTCTTTACCTGTCATAATGACTAATAGTTATTCATGATACAAGGGTTTTAAAAAGGTCAATAACAAACGAGTGACATTTGTGAGCCCGAGCCGCAGGCGAGGGTTTACCATCGTCAAGAGTTTGTTATTTTCTTTTACACCCATATATCATACGAAGTTTTTCGATACAGTTGTGAGAAAATAGATAAAATAAAAAACGACCGTGACAGAAAAACAAAATACATGGGTAGGTAGGTACATACCTATCAAGGTTTCAGCAACCAAAGTGCATTTTACGCGACTTGTGGCTTATTTTAAATGTCCGGGGAGTAATCTCACTTTGTTTTTTCTTATACATACACATAAGTATATTTTTTATCACACATATATTAACTATTCTTAATTTCATTAGTTTTCACAACTAAAACATCTCAATTCAGTTTTACGAAAATTGCGCCAAATTTTAGCTAGCACACGTACGCATGCGTAAGTTTTTTTTTATTATCATAAATAGACTACAATACGGCTTGGGATACTTAACCTCTTTGATAAAGATGACCTATTCCTTGGTGTAACCAGTTCCACTTCATTCATATTTTTATCACGCTTTTATTACTTCACCTGTATGTTTGTATGTAACCGACTCCTTTGGACTCGATTTTGACCCACTTTAAACGGACAGATTTAATTCAAACTTTGTAGACTTATCAAGAATCAGCGACAATATAATAATTTCATAAGTTTGAACTAAAAAATAAATAGAGTTTAAAAAAACTAAAAAACACGCTTTTAAAGTAAATCAGACTAAAAAGTAAAAAATAATTCTTAATATAAGTTTTTCTTCACAAAGATATAAACCAAACGCTTTTAAAGTAAATCAGACTAAAAAGTAAAAAATAATTCTTAATATAAGTTTTTCTTCACAAAGATATAAACCAAAGATAATCTAAACAGCTTGCGTTATGTATTAACCTCAGAGGAACTACCTATCTCTTTTAAAATTCTCCTTTCAAAAGTCTTAAAGAACATTCTGTATTTTTATGTTTCTGATTCTGTATGTTATTATTTTTTTTTTGCTAGAAATGTCTTGTTCCTCCGAGCTAGAAATTAAAAAAAAAGTGGTAAAGTAAAATAAAAGCACGTGTGCGGTAAAATAAATTTTGCGCACACTTGACTGGCATATAAAGGACCACTTTTCGAGCAACTGTATTGAAATAATTATTTATGATACAAGGATGGTAAAAAGCGAATAACAAACGAGTGATATTTGAATGCCCGAGCCGGCGAGGGTTTACCATCGACACGAGTTTATTATTTCCTTTTACACCCATATATCATACGACATTTTTCAATGCAGTTCTGAGAAAACAGGTAAAATAAAAAGCATTAAAAAGCGACCGTGACAGAAAAAAAAGTAAAAAAAAACTATAAACCGACTTCAAAATGAAATTCACTCAAAAGTATGAATTAATATTATTATACTTAAATACACAACATTAACCAACAATAACGAAATCAAAGGTGGGTACGAATTAAATTAGGGGCTTTAAATTTTTTTTGAGGTCGGTACCAGCACAGTTACTTACGTATCAAATGTTTTAGATTCGATGGCATTGCTGACACCGATCTCAAAAAAAAATTTAAGCCCCTAATTTAATTCGTACCCGCCTTTGATTTCGTTATTGTTGGTTAATGTTGTGTATTTAAGTATAATAATATTATTTCATACTTTTGAGTGAATTTCATTTTGAAGTCGGTTTTTAGTTTTTTTAAACTTTTATTTTTATTTTCATTATTTTTAGTGATAATGATATCTATCTAACAACGTTAAACCCAATCACCTACTCACCAATAGGAATTATCAAATCACAATACATGTGTTTCGTTAACAGATACAAAGTCCTGTGGCTTCCATCATCATCTCAGTAGATGATGATGGACGATTTAACTCCATAACATGAAAGTTATGGAGTTAATAGTCCATCATAAGCTCATCTGAATAACTTGAAAGAATACAACCTATCGGTCTATGCATACCTACGTATATATCTATGTATAATATTGAAAAAATTTTCCTCCAACTCCTAACCGTTAAGGAGTTGTACCTTCCTTCATCAGCTTATCAACATGAGATGATGACTAACAGACCCAAGTATTTTAATAGCTTCAGAAAACACATGAATCACGTAATAAGTGACTACGTATGATGTGATAATGAGTAATTTGAGGGTTGCTCTCGATTTACCTGGGATCCCATCATCAGATCCTGACTTGGTGACAGTGGGACCCCTTCGGGAGTATACTCTTTCGAATGAAAAAAGAATTTTGAAAATCGATCCACAATTGACGGAAAAATCGGTGAACATACATTAAAAAAAATATATATACAGTCGAACTTAGTACCTCCTCCTTTTTTGAAGTCGGTAACAAAACACATGGGTAAATACCTACTAAGGCTTCGGCAACCAAAGTTTATTGTATTTCATTACTTATTGTGGCTCATTTTAAATGTCCGGGGGGGGGGAGTAATCTCACTCTGTTTTTTCTTATACATACACATAAGTATATTTTTTATTACACGTATAATAACTATTCATAATTTTATTCGTACTCACAACTAAAACAACTCAATTCAGTTTTACGAAAATTGCGACAAATTTAATTTAACGAGGCATGCGTAAGTTTTTTTAATATTACCATAAATAGATTACAATATATTATTGTAAGCATTAAACCCACCTTGGAAAAGATGACCTATTCTTTGGTGTAACCTATGCGCTTCATTCATATTTATTCTCCTTTCGTCACAAAGATGTATGTAACCCAAAGAGAATCTATCAGCTAGCGTTATGTTCTAACCTCACGGAGGAACAACATACTCGTATTTTACGATTCTCCTTTTAATAGTCTTTAGAAGATTCTGTATAATATTTGGTTATTATATTATTTTATTTGCCTAAAATGTATTGTTTCTCAGAGCTACAAACTACTCAAAATCAATTTTGCGCACAATTAACTAGCATTAAAGTACCACTTTTCTAGCAACTGTATTGAAAAAAAAAATAACCACACTTTTGCACATTTTTAGTTTTTTTTAGTTTGTAAATTAAAAACTGCAATATTTTTTTAAAAATCCAAATGTCATATTGAAGTGTGTGTTTAGACTAATCGACTAAGAAAATTTTGAGGTTTAAATCGGTCTGGCTTGCCTGTAGAATTCAAATCTCTGTTTTAAAAGAGGTTTCTTTAATATATTTTTTTGTGTTATAAAAGATTCGTTAAATCGTGTTTCTGCAACTGCCAAAATGAAGTCATTGAATTCTAGAATCAGGTTACAGAATACAGTGTAAACTCTATACTATAGCGACACTCAAGGGACCGGGAATTTAGTGACGTTATTGAGAGTTTTCGTTATATACAGAGAGAAATTAGCGTCAAAGTAAACCAACTGGAGCCAGAAAATTTGACGTTTCAAAGAGTGAATCGTTATATCGAGTGACGTTATACAGAGTGTACACTGTAACACATTCATATGTTTTGTAACTGCTGAGAAAAATGGAGATCCCTGTGAAGTTTCCAATGCGTCGCCTTAATGTGACTTTTTACCCGACTGCACAGAAGAAGGGCAATGTTTTTCAGGTGTACATAGTATTTGGCGAATATTCTAACATACTTTGTGAATTTAAAAAAACCGGCCAAGTGCGAGTCAGAACCGCACACATAGGGTTCCGTACAAAGTTTTTTTTAATCTTTCGTTTCTTTTTTCTTTTTAATAGAATTTTATCCATTTATCCGTTACATTTTAACATCTAACGTGGCCTTTTTCAAAATCTTTAAGTGATTTAGCTTTTTATTGAACTTTTGGAATCAAGCTGTAGGTACTTAAGTACTTGAATAAATACCTACGAGTACATTTACTTGGAGCGTAACTTAAACTTCGCTACACAGTATGCCTTTCCTGTCCGCTTGCTGAGTATGGCAAGCAAGGACGCCCGGTGCGCGACCGCGCCAGGCCCTTTGTTGCACACTCACACGTGTATGCTGTCATCGTGGAATGGAAAGTGAGATGCGTGTGCGCCATTTTTTCCATACACACGTAGTCCCTTGTTTCCTCCCTGGATAATGATAATACAGCAAAAATGTTTTTTCCATAAAACCTATATCTACCATGGCCGTGCCCCTATGTTTTGTTTTTTCCCTTATAATAGGAAGTAGGAGCCTTCAAAAACTGAGAAAATTGCCCAATTGAAATGTCATTTTCAGACACCCACCAAATAGAATAAAACTCGTATTAACAATAAAATAAAAACATAGAAAGCATGTTTTAAATTATTTTTAAAAATAAATATTATTATTGGTCAAGTTCTGGAGGAGGAAATAGGGGACTACGAAATGCTGTTATGGTCAATTTTGTGCCAATCATCGGTCTGTGCTGCAGTTCTTCCTTTCTTGCTGTATAAGGAGAGGTTTGGGGGAGGGAGAGAGCAACATTTTATTTAAATACCTATTCTCTAGCAAGACCGCGTTTCCTCTTAAGGCTCTTCCGTCCCTAAAATTAACAACTCGATAAACGATGTTTCAAGCATCGAACGAAATAGCTTGGAAATAAAGTTCTTGTCAGTTCGTACTGCAACGTGGCTGTTACGTCAATCGCTGCGGAAGAATCGTGCGAATATTGTGGTTTTTTATTTAGTAGGTTCAATATAAATATATATATATTGATAGAAAGTTGTTTATTGATAAAACTAAAACAAATGAACACTTTGGCGCGTAAAAAATATTTACAATGCCAATGTATGAGATTAGTTTAAGTAGTGTATGAAACTGCACATATGCAGGTATTAAAACACTCGTGTGATACTGGATGGACTTGGAATGTAAAACTTTTTTTTATCCACAATTGGTCAGCCCTGGACATCATCTCACCTGATGGAAACTGACGATGATGCCGAAGATGGAAGCGGTCTTACCAAGATTCCCCAACGCAATGGGGAACATAACATACCAAAATACAAAGTTTCATCCAAATCGGTTGAAGCCGTTTCCGAGAAACCAATTAAATAAGAATTGCTCACTTAAAGTAATAAGATCATGATCACAGATAAGAAAAATTTTTTGCCGCTCCGATAGATTGCTGAAGTAGGCGTGGCAGCGAGTTAGCTTCATGCACAATTATCATGATATAGTTATTTATGATACAAGGGTGGTAAAAAGGTAGACAAAAGAGTAACATTTCTAAGCTCGAGCCGCAGGCGAGGGTTTATCATCGTCACGAGTTAATTACTAAAGAGTTTTTATATTTTTTATTTGTTAGAAATGTCTTGTTCCTCTGAACCAGAAATTTCGAAAAGTGGCAAAGTGAAAAGCACGTGTGCGGTAACACCAATTTCGCGCACAGAAAACTGGCAAATACAGTAACACTTTTCAACAATTGTATTGGAAAATAAATAAAGAATACATTTCCAAGAAAAATCAAAGATCAACTATATATCTACGTCAATCTATGAATTATGTATGAGGTAACTGATACTCGTGGGTACTTCAGATTAGGTACATCGCTGAGGTACATAATATTATATACATTGCGCAAACGATTTAAACGATCCTGACTTGTGTGATGTAACTTCTTCATTATCATAATTTCGTATCGTATTCAGCTTCTTGTAGTACTTAGTAATCTTGTTTAAGAGTAGCCACGTATGAGATGGGCCTCAAGGTGACCCAAAGACCCAAAGGACATCGGAGTTATGCCATGCTCGGAGTTTCGCTGCGTGATCGAATCAGAAACGAGGAGATCCGTAGGAGAACCAAAGTAACCGACACAGCTCTCAGAATTGCTAGCAGGGCAGATAGCTCATAGAACAGATGGCCGTTGGGACGGTAAAGTTCTCGAGTGGCGACCGCGCACGGGGAGACGTAGCGTAGGCAGGCCTTCCACTCGGTGGGCCGACGACCTGGTGAAGGCCGCGGGAAGCCGCTGGATGCGAACAGCGCAGTACCGGTCGCTGTGGAAATCCTTGGGGGAGGCCTTCGGAGGATATGATGATGGATGATGATGATTGTGTCATCATTATCATTACAGCTCATATACGTCCCCACCGAGGGGCTCGAGCCTACCCTGAATCAGGGCGATTAGGCCTTAGTCGACCACGCGGGCCCAGTGCGGGTTGGTCGACTTCACACACAACATTCGACATTGATTGTGTACCTGCAACTTTATCATACAAACGGCGATAGCAATTTTCACCTCATTCAAGAGACCCGTGCCCCAGTAGTGGGGACATTTACGGATTGTTAACTAATTAGCGTAAATCATCATCATCATCATATCAGCCGAAGGACGTCCACTGCTGGACATAGGCCTCCCCCAAGGATCTCCAGTAAATACGTAAATACGTAAGTTTAACTTGTAAAGTCTACAGTTAGCTTTGTATATTTATCTATTCCCAAGGCCCGATCGCCCTTATTCAGGGTAGACTTGAGCCCCTCGGCGGGGACGTATATGAGCTGATATGCTGAAGGTCGGGCCATACAAATGCATTGACGCAACCCTTTCTGCTCGTCCATCAACGGGCAGAGCCACGCGGCTGATGGTAACGCGCGATCGTACGGTTTCATTGGCAACGTGACGGGAGAAGGGGGTGACGCTAGCAAGGCGGTAATGCCATTAAGCACTCCTAATGGAGGTAATGTGATAAGTGTAGTTATGGCAAGTGGCAAGGACGTGCAGAAAAGATTTTCCAAGCTCATCTGGGTTTTTGATTGGACTCAGACACAGTATTACGATATGGCTTACAGTAGCACAACGCCTTTGATGTCGCACAATGCGCCACCGGTGTAGGTACTACCCATACTAGCCTGTAGTCATGCCCCGCCGCGCCGCCTGCTGCCCCGCAAGTACCATTCCGTTGCTCTGCGTAAGTACATTCGTTGCGGTACTGTAAGCTGCTATATTGTAATACTGTGACTCAGATCAGGTATTTGAGTACTGAATGTTGAAATTCTCCTTATCTGCTAATAAACCTTTTGTGGCTTCTGCAAATGGGCAAAATAATTAAAAAAAAAACGGCCAAGTGCGAGTCGAACTCGTGCAAAGTATGGTTTCGCAGTCTTTTTAAGAAATAAATGTTTTTTTTAAAAACAATAGTATATTTGCAGTTGGTAATGGAATATTTCGTTTGTAAAATCTATGAACTTTTTACAAATCGAATTGCACACCTCAAGTTGGTCAAGATACTTAGCCGCGATAGTTTTCTTTTTAAATTGATCATATGTCCTACTATTTACAATATTTTTCAGATGTCCTGAAACCTATGTAAGACCTATTCAACGATACACCACACGATAGGGTACTTCAACGAAAATAAATTCACCTCTTTATTTATAGGGGAGGTGCCATAATTATTTTTTTCTGTTATTGTACCACTTGGTCGGCTTGATTAATATGTATACCCATGCCGAATGCCCTTCGGCCGTCTACAGAACCGGAGTTTCGGAACTGGTTCCGTACGAGGCTTTTAAATTACTTGTATGGAACTGGTTCCCTACGAGGCTTTTTTTTACCTGTATGGAACTGGTTCCCTACGAGGCTTTTAAATTACTTGTATGGAACTTGTATGGTTGTTGGTACGCTACGTTTTCCGGTGCGCGGTCGCCACTCGAGAACTTTACTGCCCCATCGGCCATCTGTTCTACGAGCTATGTGCCCTGCCCACTGCCACTTCAGTTCCCTTCGGCCGTCTACAGATCCGGAGTTAGCGATTCTGTGAGCTATGTCGGTTACTTTAGTTCTCCTGCGGATCTCCTCGTTTCTGATTCGATCACGCAGAGAAACTCCGAGCATAGCACGCTCCATTGCCCTTTGGGTGACCTTGAGTCTTCTTATGAGGCCCATAGTAAGCGACCATGTCTCAGTTCCGTAAGTCATCACTGGCAACACACACTGGTCAAAGACCTTAGTCTTGAGACACTGCGGTATTTGGGACGTGAAGATATTGCGAAGCTTCCCGAACGCTGCCCAGCCGAGTTGGATTCGTCGATTGATCTCTTTCTTGAAGTTGGACCTACCTAGCTGGACTGTTTGTCCCAGGTATACATATTCGTCAACAACTTCCAGTGTAGAGTCTCCAACCTTTAGAGGAGTGGGTGCGACACGGACATTTAACATTATTTTCGTCTTGTCCATGGATATTTTAAGACCCACTTGTTGAGAGACCTTACTGAGGCCATCGAGCATTGTGCTTAGGTCTTCCATAGTCTCAGCCATGACCACGATATCGTCAGCGAATCGGAGGTGGGATATGTACTCGCCGTTGATATTGATGCCGAGTCCACCCCAGTCCAGAAGCTTAAAAACATCTTCCAGGGCGGCGGTGAACAGTTTCGGAGATATAACGTCTCCCTATCTCACCCCTCGCTGCAACTGGATAGGTTTCCAGTTCTGGTCCTGGAGGCGAACCGACATGGTGACGTTTTCATACAGGCACTTCAACACCTCGATGTATCGATGGTCAATTTGGCACCGCTGGAGAGACTGTAGCACAGCCCAGGTTTCGACTGAATCAAAGGCCTTCTCATAGTCCACAAACGCCAAGCATAGTGGCTGATTGTACTCTTCGGTCTTCTGTATAATCTGCCGCAGCGTATGTATGTGGTCTATGGTACTAAAGCCTTTTCGGAAACCGGCTTGTTCGGGAGGCTGGAAGTCTTCAAACCTGCGTACGAGACGATTCGTAATGACTCTCGAAAACAGCTTGTAGACATGGCTCAGAAGTGAGATGGGTCTGTAGTTCTTCAGCAGGGTGTTGTCACCCTTTTTGAAGAAAAGCACGACTACACTTCTGTGCCATGCTTTAGGCGCTTGTCCCTCGAGTATAACGGAATGAAATAACTTCTGAAGAGCTTTTAGTACCGGTGATCCACCTGCTTTCAGAAGTTCAGCCGTAATTCCATCATCACCCGGTGCCTTGTTATTCTTGAGCTGTTTGAGAGCCATTCTAATCTCGTACAGGCTGACGTCCGGGATATCTTCGGTATAGTGTTGGGTTAGTCTGGCTCTTGGGTCTTCAGCCAGATCGCTGACAGGCAAACGTGTGGTCTTGTACAATTGTCCATAGAACTTCTCAACTTCTTCCAGCAACTCAGTCTTAGACGATATGGTCCTGCCATCCTCAGTCTTCAGCTTGGTCAGTTGGCTTTGTCCAACAGACAGATCTCTCGCGAACACTTTTGAGACTTTGTTGTGCTCAATCGCCTCTTTAATACAATTTGTATTATATTGGCGTAAATCGCGAGTTAGGGACTTAGAGATCTGCCTATTTAGTTGCCGATACTGAGTAGCGTCTTCAGAGGACTGCAAAACCAATCTACGTCTTTCTTCCATGAGGTTGCTGGTGAAGTCTGAGATTTTTTTGGTTCTGTTTGAACGGCGAGTTTTAAAATCTTAGATCCGACCGTTTGGACAATTTTCACGAACCTGTCATTATAATCGTCCACATTCTCGCAGTCTCCTAGGCATTCGAAACGATTGTGCAATGACTAGCAGTCACCATGACTGAAAGCTCTCGGGGTTTTGGAGCTGGATTGGCGCTGGTCGGAGCGTAGACTTCATCAGTCGACATCTTTACGGCCGAAGGGTTTCTAGCTTGGTCTTTAGATTCAATGTGCCTCTGACCATCCGGTGATCGCTTCCTGTTTTGACTGAATTGATCACGGAGACATCATTGAATATTTGCCTCCTTGTCGACAAGATGAAGTCTATCTCGTTTTTTGTTACGCCATTGGGATGCAACCATGTCCACTTCCGCTGTTTTGACTTTTTAAAGAAGGAGTTCATCATAAAGAGACTCTCCTTCTCCATAAAGTCGGCCAGCATCTGGCCACGTGAGTTCCGTACACGGCTGATGAAATATAATAATTACTTGATCGGAACCAGTTCCATACAGGTAAAAAAAAAGCCTCGTAGGGAACCAGTTCCATACAAGTAATTTAAAAGCCTCGTACGGAACCAGTTCCGAAACTCCGGTTCTGTAGACGGCCGAAGGGGCCGAATGATAGCTTTCTAGTACTAATAGTCTTTAAGATAAGCCGCGGAAAGACGGACGGGACCACGACGGGACATTAACGAGGGCCTAGTTTTTTTCCATCCATACCGCAAGTACGGCTCATACTTGGCCTGTTTTTATTATTTGTTGTTTTGTTACTTTAACCTCACCAAGTTTTTACTTTTATTATGTTAATTTTAAGTTATTTAAAATTATATTATAAACTTTTTGTCAATTTTTCAAATTCCTATTTAAATTTTCTTACGGTTCAAAAGCGTTATAATAATAAATAACCGATATAGCTCACATAATCGCTAAACTGAAATGGCAGTGGCCAGGGCACATGGCTCGTAGAACGGATGGCCGATGGGGCAGAAAGGTTCTAAAGTGGCGACCGCGCACCGGAAAACGTAGCGTAGGCAGGCCTCCCACGCGGTGGACCGACGACCTGGTGCAGATCGCGGGAGGCCGATGGATGCGGGCAGCGCAGGACCGGTCGTCGTGGAAATCCTTGGGGGAGGCCTTTATCCAGCAGTGGACGATTTTCGGCTGATATAATATGATGATGAACCGGGCAAGTGGAAGTCGGACTCGCGCATTGAGGGTTGACATTCGGGTACGAAACCGAACAAACATCAACGAGTACAACAATCAGATTGAAGGGCAGACTTAACTTTGTAGTTGAACAAATGTTCTCCCCACACGTCACGGTCAACTCTACAACTGCAAATTTTGTTTTGTGATATAACAACACATATTTTACAGTGTTTAGATTTTACCTTTACTTGAGCTGTCAGACCTTGCTTCTTGCCAAATTAAATGATTTAACTTTAATTTTCATGACCTAGAGGTCAACCATATGTACCCTATAAAGTTTTGATTTACCTGCGAATATCAAAATATGTGACATAAATGGCCGTTTCTTTAAAAAGAAATAAATAATAAAAAAAAATTACTTTTACTTAGAAACTCATTTTTTTACAGCTTCAAAGGAATGTTGATACTCATATCTCAGATTAATTTACACTTGATACCTCCACGCGTTCCTAAGAAATAGGATCTTGACAACAGACAGGCGGATAACAAAGTTATCCTATAAGGGTTCTTTTATTTTCCTTTTGAGGTACTGAACCCTAAAAAAGAACTTTAATTGTTGCAGGGAACATAAGCGCAGTATTCACATACAAGTGGAAAGGGGACGAGATCGCGCGGCTCATAGACAACGGCACGCGCGTGACCATCGGCATCATCAGGGGCCGCACCTTCACCAATATCAACAACAACATCAACAAGTGAGTGACAGGTGTTGTTGCACATCACTGTGCTGTTGCTACAGAGAGAGGTCACATGGATCGATATCACGCGGCTCATAGGCGCATAGGATAGTCATAATTACGAATACCATCATCAGGGGCCGCACCTTCACCAACATCAACAACAACATCAACAAGTGAGTGACAGGTGTTGCTGCTACAGAGAGAGGTTACATGGATCAGTATCACGCGGCGCATAGGCGCATAGGATAGTCATGATTACGAATACCATCATCAGGGGCCGCACCTTCACCAACATCAACAAGTGAGTGACAGGTGTTGTTGCACATCACTGTGTTGTTGCTACAGAGAGAGGTTACATGGATCAGTATCACGCGGCGCATAGGCGGCAGGCGCATAGGATAGTCATGATTACGAATACTTTGATCAGGGGCCGCACCTTCACCAACATCAACAACAACATCAACAAGTGAGTGACAGATGTTGTTGCACATCACCGTGCTGTTGCTACAGAGAGAGCTTACATGGATCAGTATCACGCGGCTTATAGGATAGTCATGATTACGAATACCATCATCAGGCGCCGCACCTTCACCAACACAACATCAACAAGTGAGTGACAGGTGTTGTTGCACATCACATCACTGTGCTGTAGCTACAGAGAGAGGTTACATGGATCAGTATCACGCGGCTCATAGGCGCTATATGTATAACATACAGGGTTCTTCTGAAATAATTAATTAAGAGTAGTTTCAGCTTATGAGACTGAACAACTTAAGAAACTTTAATAGAATAGAATAGAAAAACTTTCATTTAGAGCACAGTACAACAATTTCCAGGTACAATTTACAAACGATAGAAATAAACTATAAAAAATAGCTGTACTGTGCACCAAAACGGTACTGACTCAGCATATGCTGCAGTATACTCTGCAGCGCTGTTATTCATTTAATAGGTTTTTGCATAATTGCAAAAAAAGTTTTGGACTCTCTCTCTCTCTCTCTTATCGTGTGGCACAATGAACCGTACTTAGCATACTAAATTAATCAGCTTATAAACGAATTTTGTATGCAATGTCCAAAAATATTATTGCGAATTGAGTACAGGCTGGATTGCATTCCTAATTATAATAAATTTGAATGATTTGTTAAAGTTCGAAACAAGAATTAATTAAATTATTTAAGTTAATTATGTAAATATTACATTTCACATTAGAATTTTTAATATTTTAATAACTATTAAATTGACTATCTATAGTATTTTGTATTTGTTGAAATGTTAGATAACTACATATTTTTACTGAAAAGGGGCTGAAATAATTTTTATTTTTTTTAGATTTCATTTTTTTGCATGTCTAAGTGTGAAATCTAATCTACATGTTTAAATTAAAATAAATAGCTTTTATAATCATATATCATTTACTACAGAAGAACCCTATATTTACAGCAACGATCAATAACCGGGCGAGAGCAACGCTGTTTCCTTCATTGATAATGACAATAGACCAAAAAAGTTTTTTTTTCCATCAAACCTATATCTACCATGGCCATGCCCCTATGTTTTGTTTTATCCCATATTCTAATTATAATAGGAAGTAGAAGCCTTCAAAAACTGAGAAAAGTGCCCAATTGAAACGTTATTTTCAGACACCCACCAAAAAAATAATACAATATAATTATTATACATATTATAGATTTCTCTGGGATGCTATTATCAGATTCTGGTTTCCTTATCATATCTCCTTTCCAACGAAAAAATAATCATCAAATTCGGTTCATAAACGACGAAGTAATCCGCGAACACACATAAAAAATATATACGGTCGAATTGAGAAAACTCCTCCTTTTTTTGAAGTCGGTTAAAAAGGAACTATGTTATGATGTTTGAGCCTCCTGGCATCTCCTGGCGACCCTTAATGGTCAATCTACATTATTATTAGAATAACATGAAAAGAAACTTAACTTTACAGACAAATGCAACTCCACATCAATGAACTTAGGTAGGCACTCTTCTTGGGATAGGAGCCCTTTGAAATCTCGAGTTCGTGCGCCCACGTAGAGTATACAAAGGGCTTGCACCAAAAGAAAACACTACAAAATAGACACGACCGGGAACCGGTTGCATTAAGTCTTATACCGCCGCCAACGACCAACTTTGTATCAACTTTTTTATCGAAAAAAAAAAGTTTTTTTGTTTACAGGATATGGGGAGTGATTTTGATTTCCTCGAATCCTATTTTAATACACAAAACTAAAGAAAAAAAATATCCTAATGCTCCCTTTATTTCTACTTGTAAGCATAGAACTGCTGCAATTTTATCCAAAACATTGTGATAATTTATGAACTCCTTAACAAAACAATGTAAAATGATTTAGTTTGTTTTACTTTTAGGAATCTCTTGTTATTTGATTTACTTATAATGAATTAAAAACCACAATTTTCCTACTTGTAAGCATAGAAGTGCTGCAATTTTCATCGAAACATTATGATAATTTATGAACTTCTTAACAAAACAATGTAAGAAGATTTTTTCTTTACTTTTAGGAATCTCTTGTTATTTGATTTATAATGAATTAAAAAACCACAATTTTCCTACTTTAAAGCATAGAACTGCTGCAATTCTAATAGAAACATTATGATAATTTATGAACTTCTTAACAAAGCACTGTAAAATGATGTTGTTTTCTTGCTTTTGAGAAATTCTTCTTATTTTAATTAAAATGAATTAAAAACCACAATTTTCGCACAATTCGTCCGCAGCGATTGACCTAACAGACACGTTGCAGTACGAGCGAGCTGACAAGAACTTTATTTCCAAGATCTTTCGTTCGATGTAAACACCGTGAATCGAGTTGGTAATTTTGGGGAGGGAGAAGCCTTAAATTAAGCTCCTCGGCATACAGGCATCGACTCGGCCACGCTAGTACCGCGAACCCATACGGAAATTATATATATAACTAGCTGTCCCGGCGAACTACGTACCGCCTTACATTACATTACACTGCCCTACCCTACCCTACCCTACCCTACACTACCCTAACCTACACTACACTACCCTACACTACACTACCCTACCCTACACTACACTACCCTACCCTACACTACCCTACCCTACCCTACATACACTACACTACACTACCCAACCCTACCCTACCCTAAAAAAAAAATTGATGTTGGCCGATTCTCAGACCTACTCAATATGCTCACAAAATTTCATGAGAATCGGTCAAGCCGTTTCGGAGGAGTAAGGGAACGAAAACTGTGACACGAGAATTTTATATATTAGATAACAGCACATACGTCACAAGATCGGCTTCTGAGTTACCTACCTATTTCTATTTACCCGACTGCCAAGCCCGAAAAGCAGGCTAATGTATTTAGGTTGTATGTCTGGTTATTTGGCTGAGCCTGTAGCCTAAACGTTTTATGGATTTTGGAGTACGAGGTGTCGTTAGTTTCCTCCAGATCCCGTAACATTTTAACCGACTGTCTAAAAAGATGATTAATGTTTTATGTAGTCGGGTTTGAATTTTTAATTAAATTGGTAAGGTTGTTTGATGAATATTTTCGACTTTGTTTACCAGCCCTAGTTTTGTTTCCCACAGAACGTCGGTGTTGTTCGTGTCGATCTCGTTCATTGTCCTGATGGTGATCTCGCTGGCGTGGCTGGTGTTCTACTACATCCAGAGGTTCCGCTACATCCACGCCAAGGATCGCCTCTCGGTCAGTATAGTTACATTTTGTATCAACTACGGTAAGAAAAGACCATGTGTTTCTCTAAATTGTTCTAATACGAGTACATACTGTAGTCATCACGTCAGCTCATTAGAGGTCCACGCCGCGCCGGCGTGCCGCCGCCGAGCTACCTCAGCGCGCCGCCGTCGCCGCCGGGTCGTTCAAAATTTCGCGCCGACCTCGAAATTCGAATGAATATTTAACCTATTTATTCAAACCGACCAAAACAAACAATGCGCTGTTGCCATTCCGTACGCTAGCGACTGGTCGCTGCATGCATCACTACCGTTTTTATCAGACTTTGCGAGAAAATTTGCAAAAAATGATGACATAGAATTGCCTGAACCAGGTCCTTCTTCGCAATCGCAAGAAAATCTCCTCCAAAAGTTGGCAAAAAAGCATTCCAGCAGATTTTTTGACGGTACGCCTGATATACAAGATGGTTATCTCCCCCGCAATGACATATGGACTCAACGTAACAGCCCTAACAAAATACAATAGGTCTCGTCTGAGGCAATACGAGCGCCACATTCTAAGGAGTATGCTACAAGTGGCAAAAGATCCTCCAAAACAGAAAATACGGGAAACTTTAGAAGGCAAAACTATTTCAAAGATTATAAAGGTACGCCGAATTTGCTACCTTGGACACATAATGAGACGTAAAGCTCCACACCTGCTACACGCTGCATACAACTACAAGGAAGGAAAACGCAAGGTAGGGAGACCAATCTTCACCTGGGTGGACTCCCTCAGCCACGACATACGACGATACACCGACCTCACATTAAACCAGTGGATAATGCTATCAGAGAGAAGAAGCGACATGAAAAAAATGGCGGAGGCCATATATAACACACCTGAAACAGATACGGAAACCGAGTCGGAAGAGGAGACCCAACCGGAAGCAACCGTATCTACCTAATTACAAGCAGTCATAAACTTCCTTCCCCATATGTATATGTACACACCAACTTATAGAATTTATACTCCCCATACTGGCTACGATGTTCTGAATTCGGGCTGGTTCAAGCTCCCATCGCTCCTCATCCTGACTGCGCTGACCTACACTCCTGACCTATCTACGCCCCCCTCTGGTTTCTTGGGTCTCCGCGCCCTTGCTGCAGTAATGCTGGCTGGGGGGGGGCCTGAACTGAACTGAACTGAAAAATGAAGAAGTTTCACAGGAGTGCTGGAAATACCTAGCCACTGCTAGTCCATCCGATATGGAAAACTTAGATAATGATGTTCTGAGGTATTGGGCGGCAAAAAATAAATGTTCCTTCGCTTGCAGGGTTGGCGCGGTCACTTTTAAGCATTCCAGCTACAAGTACACCCAGTGAAAGGGTGTTTTCTGTAGCTGGGATGGTTTTGACTGCTAAGCGATCGCGATTAAATCCGGCAAAGGTGAACAAAACAATTTTTATTCACGATAATTACAGCCACTGTAGCTGTACTGTAAACAATTTTTAGTCAGTGATTGGAGATAAGAAATAAATGTTTATTCCTAGCATAGTTATGTTTTTTTAATTATTCTTCCTAAAAAAAAAGTCCTCACGCCGGCGACGCCGCGCCGCGCCGGGTTTAAAACCCAGCGCGCCGCCGCTGGGTTTTTTGGCTGCGGCGTGGATCTCTACAGCTCATAAACGTCCCCACCGAGGGGCTCGAGCCTACCCTGAATTAGGACGCGGGTCCAGTGCGGGTTGGTCAACTTCACACAAAAACCTGCGAGCTTCTTCGAGCATGTGCAGGTTTCCTCACGATGTTTTTCTTCACCGTAAGAGCGTCGGATAAAAGTACAATCGTACATATGAAATCTAAATTCGAAATCACATTGGTACGTGGCAGGATTTGAACCACAACCTCCCGGACAGGAGGCGGCGTACCTAGCCGTTACGCCACCTACGCCTACTGTAGTCATTGATGTATTGTTTATGGTTCTTACCAAGTAGATTACGGGTCTCATATTTGTATGGTTCTCACCAAGTAGATTACGGGTCTCATATTATTATGGTTCTCACCAACTAGATTACGGGTCTCATATTTGTATGGTTCTCACCAAGTAGATTACGGGTCTCATATTATTATGGTTCTCACCAACTAGATTACGGGTCTCATATTTTTATGGTTCTCACCAAGCAGATTACGGGTCTCATATTATTATGATTCTTACCAAGTAGATTACGGGTCTCATATTTTTATGGTTCTCACCAAGTAGATTACGGGTCTCATATTTTTATGGTTCTCACCAAGTAGATTACGGGTCTCATATTTTTATGGTTCTCACCAAGTAGATTACGGGTCTCATATTTTTATGGTTCTCACCAAGTAGATTACGGGTCTCTAATGAAATCAGTGACAGAAACTGTTCGCCTTACGTTAGCATTTGAAGGTGCAGTTTCCAAAGATATCTTGAATTTTTTAGAACGAGTTCATACAAAATAGCGGCGCGCGCCGTTATTTGTCTCGACACTTTTAATAGCAGACACTGTTATTTCTTGGTGTATATAAATTCTTTGACTGCAGCCTAAGAAATTCATTAAATTTAGGGGAAAAACTCATGTTAGCTCTTATAAATTATAATTTCTCCTTTTTGATCTTTTTATTTTCTAATAATGCTTTTCATTGGTACTTCATCATCATCATATCAGCCGAAGGACATCCACTGCTGGACATAGGCCTCCCCCAAGGATTCCCACGACGACCGGTTCGGCGCTGCCCGCATAAAGCGGCTTCCCGCGACCTTCACCAGGTCATCGGTCCACTTGATACTTAGATGAGAACTTCCCACCCCCCTCCACTCCGCCGCCCCCTAGCCTATAATATGGAACCCAAGGTTAGGGAAAGCTCGCCAAAGTGAGGGACGGGTGGTGCATAGGTTTGGGAGATCACAAGTTGTAAGACTAGGTCTAGTCCCAACAGTTAGGTATCTGGTGAACCGCAGACATGAAGCCGCCTTCAGTCCACATACTACCGCTTACTTCTTTTGCCAGACCTGTGTTCCACTATGCCGACTCGTGGCCAACTGTACATGTCGCAGACATATTGGAGATTTAGCCGTTTCACAACTAACAGGAACATGTTCGGACTCACGGAGTGTTCGGATTATAGTATGTTAAACTTGCCAGACCTGTGTTCCACCATGCCGACTTGTGGCCAACTGTACATGTCGCAGACATATTGGAGATTTAGCTGTTTCACAACTAACAGGAACATGTTCGGACTCACGGAGTGTTCGGATTATAGTATGTTAAACGCAAAAAATATATTACGTATCTAATTGTAGTAATAATAACATCTGTTTATAACTTTAGATTATTGTTTTCACTTCTTTTAAAATCTGTACTAATTATTTTGTTTCTTTGCTTAAAGTGTAAATCCTTTCAGTAATTAAGGGTTGGCTGGAAGAGATCCCTGTTTGGGATAATTCCGCCTTTTTTCATGCTATTGCTATTATATTATGTATCTATAATTGTATATTTTGTTGTACAATAAAGAGCTAACAAACAAACAAAATTATATATTTTCGGAAAATCACGTTTGTATAATTTCTTAATAACAAGATAATTTTACTTAGTCATAAACTATTTTAGTCTGGCGGGTTTAATTTACGAACCAAGAAAAAGCTTTATCTCTCAATTTGCGAAGCAACATTTTTCGGACAATGAGAGGTCATTAATAGTGATTGTAGATTTCCCAACACCATATCAAGTGACGTTGCCGATATTCCAGCTTTTAAACCATCCAATATGGCACACTTAAGCATTTATTTTTACTATGCTTAAGCTCTACAAAGGCAAAAGTTGGGCAAAAAGTACTCTCGTAAGTAAAGAAATTGTATATGACTGGGCAGTTCAGTTTTTTTTATTAAAAATTTAAGTGCGTTTGGCTGCACCTCACCTGATGGTAAGTGCCGATGCAGCCGAGGATGTGACACGCAAGCTCAAATAGAGGCGTTCGGATTAGCCTGGGTACGGATTATCGAGGCTTTACTGTACTGAGTAAATAACTCCGAATAAAACCGAGTCGGATGGACGCACGGACAGACGGTTAGGTTAGAATGTCTTGTTGTACCGTGAAAAGGGCTCCATCCGATTCCGTTTTATTCGGAGTTTTTTACTCAGTAGCTTCACAAAATGGCTAATTCTACAATATGGCTGCGACATAATTATACACGGCCTTAGGCAGAACACGCCACTGATGATGATGTTGATTTCAAAATGCATATCACATTTTCTAAAGGATTATTTATTTGACCTCACATCCGTTGGTACACTTATTGGTCAGGTCAAAGTCAACGTTTTGTTCTACCACTTTTCAAATATGTGTCCGAAAAAAAAAGACTCAATATAAATTTTATTAGCTATGTTGATGATATAATAATTTGTATCGAATGTCTAAAAATAAAACGTCACGTCATTTTTACAAGCTTTTATTTAACTTTCAATGTTTCCATGTATGTATGTTTGTTTAGTTCAAATCTTGCGATCGATTTTAGAACGACTTCCAGGGATCTGATTGAGCTGATGTTTGGAATGAAGCCGTATTCCCGGTGACAATAGATCCTTTTGGTATTTATAAGTTGAACTTTGGAGGTGGAATCAAGGTGCCAGAATCGTCTTTTATTTTCAATATAATCGCATGATCTTTTTTTAATTTGGAACCGTGTATTTTTATATTAATTTGAGCATTTGACTTTTTTAACATAAAAACTCTTTTCAAATAAAAGCTTGTACCAAAAAGGTTTAAGGTTTTTCGAAAAATATTTACAAAGTAATAGAACAAATAATATATATATTATACTTTAAGTTAAAGTATAATATATATATTATTCGTTCTATTACTTTGTAAATATTTTAGTAGTTAAAGTCTTTAACGAAAGGTTGACGTGAACAATAAGTGGACCAACGGATGTGGGTTCAAAAAGAAAAACTGTAGATGAAATTTATCAAGAAGCGATAGCTGGAGAAGTAACCCATAAAGATTTCTACAAAAGACTTATTCTCAAACAGCGCGTTTTATAAACACACACACACACACACACACACACACACACACACACACACACACACACACATATACTCGTCATCAACGTGAAACACTGTGGAGTAGTTTTTATCAACAAGTTTTTGTTTCATCTTTACAGAAGCGGTTGTGCTGCGCCGCCAAGAAGGCGCTTTCTAAAATACCTGTTAAGAGTTTAAAGACTGAAGACAGAGTAAGTTTTAAATACTGTAATCTATATAGCATCATCATCTTATCAGCTGAAAGACCTGGACAAAGGCCTCCCCCAAGGATTAACACGACAACCGGTCCTGCACTGCCCACATCTAGCGGCTTCCCACGACCTTTCCAGGTCGCCGGTCTACCGAGTGGGAAGTCTGCCTAAGCTACGTGTTCCGCTGCGCCTTCGCCATCGAGAACTGACTGCCCCAACGGCCATCTGTTCTACGAGCTATGTGCCCCGCCAGTGGGAGCGGCCACTTAAGTTTAGCGATTCTTTGTGTTATATCGGTAACCTTGGTTCTCCTACGGATCTGATTTCTGTTTTGATCGCGTAGGGAAACTCCCGAACATGAGCATTGAGCACTGTAATCTGATAGGTACTTCGACGAAAATATTATCGAAAGTGCCCCTATGTGGTAAATAATATTTATAGACTTGTACAAATAACGCGTTTAATTAGGTATTATTTCTATTTATTAACGCACTACATAGGTTTAACAGTAACAACAACGTCTTTTTAATCTGGTACGATAATAACTGTCAACAAAGATAATATGGCAATAACACTTTTTATCTATAGGCAGGCACCTACCTATCTATAAAGCTAAAAATATCAATTAATATCATTTATTTTTCAGATAATAGTGATTCAATTGTCTGTTAGTAAACTTGGCCTGTGTTACTTACAGAGTATTAAAATGAGGAATTAATTAAAAACCCGACTGCATAAAAACTTAACCACTATTTTGTGGCCAGTCGGGTAACAATGTATCATATGCCACTCACAGGATTAAGACGAATCACGAAGTAACTGGTATCTCATTTGTGACAATAGGTAGGTACAAATATACTACCTCGATTGAATTTTAGAAAATGCGCAGTAGGTAGTCGGTATTAATCATTAGGCACGTACCTATGTTGTTTGCTAAAGGTGACCCTACCGTGCTACCGCGAACGTCCCATGTCAAAGGTTATCGCACCTACTACGTAGAGCTCCAGTTGAGTACGTGTTACGATAAAAATCTTGTTTACCAAACGGTGACTAATTTCCCCAGTGGGGCATCCCATGTCAAAGTTCGACAGGGTGAGGAAAGGCATAGGGCATAGGCAACTTTTTATCTCGTGAAAATAGCATAGCCCGACATAATTCCTGGGGAACGGAAAAAACAAAAACTAATTGTAGCTAAGAAAAATAAGTAAATATAATTTATTGCACGACAAAAACAATACAGGATTTACGATTAATAGTATTACGTAAAGTGCAGAGGCGGCCTTATTGCTTCAAGCGATTTCTACCAGGCAACCTTAAGTAAAAGAAATTAAAAATATGTAATTCATAAATTCAATGCTTTGGTTGATTTGCACTAAGATAGTTAAGGGGGTGGCAAGTAACGTAAAGTACAAATTAGTGTAGCGCGACAACTATGTCAAACTGTGGAACTATCCCGAGGGTTCCGAAGAAAATTAATTTCCACACTCGCTAGCCGCGACAATCATGGAGCCCGAAAAACGATACCCACGCGGCTCGGGCAAAAGCTACAAGTAATTGTAAATCTGTAGCCATAAAATTGCTTACTATTGTTTTTTTGTGCCTGGTCGGTGAATAAACGGTTTATCTATCTATCTATTAAAAGAAAAGGGGACATGAAACATTGTGAAAAATGAGATAGTACCTACATAATCATCATCATCATCATATCAGCCGAAAAACGTCCACTGCTGGACAAAGGCCTGCCTCAAGGATTTCCACGACAACCGATCCTGCGCTGCCCGCATCCATCGGCTTCCCGCGATCTTCACCAGGTTGTCAGTCCACCGCGTGGGCGGCCTTCCTACGTTACGTTTTCCGGTGCGCGGTCGCCGCTCGAGAACTTTACTGCCCCAACGTCTATCTGTTCTACGAGCTATGTGCCCTGCCCACTGCCACTGCAGTTTAGCGATTCTGTGAGCTATGTCGGTTACTTTGGTTCTTTTTTTTTTTATTCACAATTGGTAAACCCTTGACGACATCTCCTCGTTTCTACATGAATGTTCAATAAAATAAACAAAAAAGGTATAAATCATATTGTTAGTCATTATTGATAATCAAATACGCGCGAAGCTTTAATAGTTCATCATGCGAACGACAAGTGGTGTATGTCCCTGCTGGTGTCTGTATTCCACGATTCGTAGAATTTAGGAAGCTTCAAGGCGAGAGTGAATAGGCATTATTTGATTTTACGTGTTACATCATCGGCTGCATCAGCACTTACCATCAGGTGAGTTGCAAGCAAACGCTCTCACATATTTAATTTTTAAAAATGCTAAATTTTTATCCACCAATTTCATATTACTGTAAAGCACCTTAAACTCCTGTTATTATACGCAACGTCATACTTACTTGCTTTTGCAGGAGGTGCAGGGGGACGGAGAGTGCTGCGCCATCTGCATAGAGCCTTACAAAGTATCTGAGACACTCAGATCTCTTCCTTGTAGGTAAGTAAACAGGTGGCGGCACTTATAGTAGAGAAAAGTGAACCTTAACACAAGTGACGAGAGCTCAAACTATGTACAACATCTAGAACGCGCTCTTAACATTTCTTCGTTACCAAGTACATATTATATAAGTGCCATGGCCGGACCCCAGGCATACCACCTCGCCTGGCGGAGATATCTCCCTTTACTTTGCTCTCGAAGCATCGGTGGCTCAACCGGTAACGACTCGGTCCTCCTAACCAGAGGTGCCGGGTTCAAATCCGGACGGCCAATGTACCAATGAGTTTTTAGAAACTTACGTACATTTACTCACCGATTGCTTTAACGGTGAAGGAAAACATCGTGAGGAAACTTGCACACACCTGCAAAGAAACTCGAAGGTTGTGTGTGAAGTCGACCAACACGCAATGGGCCCGATCGCCCTAATTCAGGGTAGGCTTGAGCCCCTCGGTGGGGACGTATATGTGCTGATATGATGAGTTTGCTCTCGAAAAGCAGGGACACACCGTCCCCACAAACACTATACGGTTTAAAATTATGTTTATCAGCAGGTTTCCAAGTGATTAGCCTCAATAGACCGACGAGTCTTTTTAAGGTGCCGTACCAAAAAAGTGCCAACAAAACCCTATTACTAACCTGAACCGTCCGTCTGTCCGTAACCTTTAAAGGGTGTCTTTTGAACTGTAATAGGTAGTCGAGTTGAAAATTTCACATAATACCTGTGTTATACAGGATGTTTTCAACACCGAGCAAGCCGTTAAGGTGGGCTCTACTCATGAAACTGAACCACTTTCCCCAAGAAACCCATACAGAAATCGCAAAAAGAAAAATTGACTCTCCATACAAAGTTGGCTAATCGGAATGATCGATTTCTATGAATAGTCCAAAAAAAATATTTCCGAATTCGGTTATTATCCAATCAGCAATTTCATACTTACACCATTCTATTAAGAATCAAAGTGCAAAATCCGAGGGTCTCGTAAGTGGCGCAAATCTTAAACGTAAACTTGATTTATTGTCCTAAGATCCCTAGGTGAGGAAGAGGGCATCCATAGTGCTCCACCGTTGCGTTGTGTTGGGCTACACGCTGATAACATGATAACCCGATCGCCTGCAAATCTGCTGCCACGATTCTTTAGGATGGTCACGCTATCTCTTGCCTAGCACAGAAGTGTGAGGGAGTAATTATTTACCCTCTAGCTTAGTATCTATTTTTTTTATTGCAGACATGAGTTCCACAAGAACTGCATAGATCCGTGGCTGCTAGAGCACCGGACGTGTCCCATGTGTAAGATGGACATACTCAAGTACTACGGGTTTGTGGTGAGTTGTCTTCAATGATCTCTAACTGGTCACAAGCGTCGGTGGCTCAACCGATAACGACTCGGTCCAAAAAAGAAAAATGAGATGAAATGTGCGAAGAAACTCGAAGGTTGTGTGTGAAGTCGACCAACCCGCACTGGGCCCGCGTGGTCGACTAAGGCCTAATCGCCCTGATTCAGGGTAGGCTCGAGCCCCTCGGTGGGGACGTATATGAGCTGATATAATAACTGGTCACACGCATCTAGCGTAATGCCGGTGTACACTTTGTAGGCCGCCAACTTGGTGCACAGCGCGCCCGCGTGGTGCAGACGTTGGCGGGAGCGAGGTCCTGCTACACCGCCCTACCTCGCCGCCCGCGCATCAACATAGGAGAGCCGGGCACGAAAACGTCGATAGTCAATACCAAGTAGAAGTACATTGCATAGTTACTTTGTGGTGTGGTTCAGCACTCCAGCCTGAACCAGCAATGTAGTTCTACTTAGCACTTGACTAATCAAAGTAACCGGACAAATAACAGCGCAATATGTTCGCAGTTAAGCGAAGGGTTCTAAAGTAGAATCAGGATTCTAGCGACGTATACTGAGGAACCTACTTCTCCCGAGTATAAAACATTTTGACCTCGAGTGACACACAATTTTTCAATGTTTACCTATGAGAAAACAGAAGCAAGAATGCGAACCAATCAAAAGAAATATTTTTCAAACTCCAGCTCGAACGCGAACCAATCAGAAGAGAGAAACCAAAACTCACTAGGGAACAAAGTAGGATTTTGTTCACAGTTATTAAACCAATCGTCGTTTTTCGTATAGGTGTGTGTGATGAAAATTAAATTTGATCAAGACAGGGCTACTTGCTGCCTGTGGTTTTAAAATACAGTTTAACGATTACAGTTCACGGGCAGTCAGGAGAGCATACTGCAGTTAGACATCGAGGAGCCGCGCAGTCGCGCGCTCAGCCCCGCCAGGAACCGGCACCCACTCACGCTGGTCAGTGCTTTGCACCTTGTTACATTAGATTAGATTCATTTATTTCATATTGTTGGGGTAACGGCTTTGCTCAGGGAGAAGCGCCACCCACACAAAAAGGCTTCGAATGGTCCAAACTGTTCCAAAACACTCCACAACATTCAAGAGTGTTCTGGAATGTTCCAGAGGGATTTGGGGTTGGGGAATGATCTAGAATACTCTGAAATGTACTGGGCTGTTCGAGAAATTTCTAGAGGGCGAAACTTCTAGTCATTATATCTTCAAAAGCACGCCCTTCAGGTAAAAACGGGAACCTTCTTCATGGATGGGGGATAGAGGGCTACCACGCCATATAACTTCCTTGATCGTACCGGGACTCGTTTCTGAGTTTTAGCGACGCGCACATTGTACACATTCTTTTATAATATATATTGATTATCAATGTCAAGTTTACAATAAATAGATATTCGAAAAAAATGTCAGAGCATAATATGATCGTCAAAGAGAGAATAACATAAAATTAAAAAAATATTATAAATGTCACAGTGCATACACGTCAAGACTACAATAAGTAGGCATAAAAAAAGAATAAAATAAATCAAAACTTTTTTGTAACAATTTATTGTAGTGTGGCAAAAATAATGGAAACTGGATAAAAACCCTTACGGAGTTTGCCACATATGATACGTAAGATTTAGAGGTTCGGGCCTAAACGGAGTTTTAAGAAAAAAAATGTTATGGGGTAAATTAGAATATATGTATTTTATGATTATTTTAAAAAGAAGGAACAATAAACAATATGAGTATAAAAAAAAGGTGTGATTACATTGGTTGACCGTGTTGAAAATTTAAAACAATGACCTATGTCCATAAATTTAAAGTTACAATTTTATTAGTATATAAAAAGGTTATTTTATAGAATGCCGGTAGGCAACGATCGTTACCGTCCCTTTGGTACTTAAATAAGTTACTAAGTTCTAAAATAATTAAATTTCACTTTGGTCTGAATTACCCTATTTTTCTAACATAACACGTATCAGATACAAAACACTTTTAAAATTTAAAATAAATAATTAATGGTTAGAAACTGGAAGCAGGAAATCTTCTAGGAAGGCAGAAAAGTCAAAGAGTTAGAGAGACGCTCGGGACAAAAGATAAAATAAATATTCACTTCCCTTGGCAAGCAGCTGGGCGGGCAGTGAAAGGACTGGCTGGTGGTCAGCACAGCTCCATCTCAGGATTAATCCTTAATGAGGAAAACCGTCGGGACGTCAACCTCGCAGGGGGGTGGATGAAACCCACAGAATAAAATAGTGGGCCTCAACAAAACTTTATAAAACAATTTATCCAAAAAAATTAAATTCACATAAGTGTAGACGGGATCACGGTCAACCTTTTGTTTTTCTCTTCTCAAAAAATAACAACTATTTTCAAATTCAAATCCCATAGAGCAACGACATCAAAAAGAATTTAATTATGAAACGCAACAAAAGAGATCGGCTCGAAACGATAGTTAGCGTTTCAGTAGGTACTGAATAAAATTCATTATCCATGACACCATGACACGTCGAAGCGTCGGTGGCGCAACGGCAAGGGCCGCTACCTCCTATCCGGAAGGTCATAGTTCGAGTCCTCCAAAGTACCAATGTGTTTTCGAATTCGATCTTACATGTACGTTTATCCTACGCTTTTACGGTGAAGAAAAACATCGCGAGGAAACCTGCACACATCTGCGAAGAAACTCGAAGGTTGTGTGTGAAGTTGACCAACCCGCACTGGGCCCGCGTGATCGACTAAGGCCCGATCACCTTTATTCAGGGTAGGCTCGAGCCCCTCGGTGGGGACGATGATCCATGAATTGGCGACTAAAAGTTACTCAACAACAGAAAAAAACAAGATAACGTTGACATATACCACAGTATTACAATATAGCGGCTTACAGTAGTGCAACGAATGTACATACGCAGAGCAATGGAAGGGTACAACAGTTTGCCAGGCTGGCTACAGGCTAGTACTGCTGGTACCTACGCCACGCCGTGGCGCCATCGTGCGACATCAAAGGCGTTGCGCTACTGTAAGCCATATCATAATACTGTGCAAATACTATACAACTTTCATATTTCAAGTAAAAGCATATTATATGGACAACAAAGGAATGAGTGTGCCGCATTCTTAGGTTATCTTTACAGGATTGACCGAAAATAAATAGGTAAACAGTATAGCCACGCTGTGCATACACCGTCTGGAATACACAACAATACGAAGCGGAATTATAAAGACAATCACGGACAAAAACTACAGTTGTATGAGCCTGCCTTTATCTGATTTTGCCAATGCTGGAACAACCATACTAACACACTACACACGAGTATGTACGCTGCAACAGAATTTACAGAAATCCGAAGAGTACAATCAGCCACTATGTAGGCGTTTTACGACCATGAGAAAGCCTTTTATTCGGTAAGGTCTTGGGCTGTGCTAGACTCTTTAGCGGTCTGAATTGACTATCGATATGTCGAGGTGTTTTTGTTACGAAAACGCCACCATATCAGTTCGCTTCCAGGACCAGTATTCGAAACCTATCCGGCTGCAGCCAGGTTTATCTTCGAAACTGTCACGGCCGCCCTGGAAGATGTTTTCAAGCTTCTGAACTGGGTTGGACTTGGCATCAATATCAATGGCGAATACATCACCCACCTTCGATTCGCTGACGATATCGTGGTCATGGCTAAGACCCTAAAGGACCTAGGCATAACTCTCAGAACGTGGGTTTTAAAATGAACATAGAAGAGACGAAAAAATTTCCGTGTCGCACCCACTCCTACTGAACGTTGAAGACTCTACACTCGAAATTGTTGTTTATACCCTCGGCGTCAAAAAAATCGCACTTCTTATTTTTTCTCAGTACAATTTCATACAAAAGGTGCTCCAAATATGGACGATTACTTACTCAAATAAAGAAAACTAAGAAAAACTAAAAAGTGATATCAGTAGGTTAGATCTCTGACTACAAATATGTCGAAGAGCATAACATCTGCAGAAACTCGAGAACTCAGTAGGCTGCTCAAAACAAAGAACATGATTTTTTTCTACCAAAATAATGAAAAATTTGCCACTTTACCGTAGGCTCTCTTTTGAGCAGTCTACTGAGCTCTCGTGATTCTGTAGAATATTGTGTTCTAAGACATTTTTTTTAGCCAGGGATACAACTTACTGATAACACTTTTTAGTTTTTTTTTACTTTTCTTTTGATTAAGAAAGTAATCGCGTTTTGGAGCACCTTTAGTCTGAAAATGTACTGAAAAAAAATAGGAGGTGCGATTTTTTTGACGCCGCCGAGAGTATATATACCTGGGACAAACAGTCCAGTTAGGTAGGTCCTACTTTGAGAAAGAGATCAACCGTCGAATCCAACTCGGCTGAATTGCATGTCCTACCAGCTAAACTGTTACTTCAGGAAATCTGAAAAGTATTGGAAATAGTAGGACAAAGTATTGGAAATAGTAGGACATACAGAATGTAACAAAATTAGTGTAAGTCACGTTAACTGGGGCTTCTACTCTTTATGCTAGTGATACACAACACATATTTTGGGAAAAATACAACAGTACTTTCTTGCCTCGGTCGCTTGAAAACAGTTTTGTTTTTCTGAATTTTAAATATATAGTAAATTGTGGACCTAATGTGTGTTTGATTCACTCAAAGCATAAAAGACACCGGATTCCATTATAATACCTTACATAACAAAGTTGGCGACATCCTATCCAGGTGGTTCGAATCCTGCCACGTAGCAATGTGTTTTCAAATTTCGATCTCATACGTACGTTTATCCTCCACTTTTACGGTAAAGGAAAACATCGTGAGGAAACCTGCACACACCTGCGAAATAACTCGAAGGTGGTGTGTTAAGTCGACCAACCCGCTCAGGGCCCGCATTGGCCCGATCACCCTAACTCATGGTAGGGTCGAGCCCCTCGGCTGGACAATTCATACAACGGGCCAGAAATGACGGAACAATCAAAATGGCTGCGAAATCCCATACGTTCGAGAACTAAACTGTAACCAATCTGGGCGACGAGGGGGTGAGGTCGCAAACTAGAGAGCGGCAGGGAGTGTCCACACTGTATGTTAGTACTAATATACAGTGTAAACTCTATATAGCGACACTCCAGGGACTGGGCATTTTGTGACGTTATTGAGAGTTTTCGTTATACAGAGAGAAACCAACTGGAGCCAGAAAAATTTACGTTTCAAAGAGTGAATCGTTATATCGAATGAAGTTATACAGAGTTTACACTGTATATATTTGTGTGACAGTGTAAAGTGTTGTTACAGCTGACGAGCGACAACTCGTTCTCGGAGGCGGGCAGCGAGCGCAGCAGCCGCGCGTCCTCGCCGGACGAGCTGGCGCCCTCCCTGCCTCGCGCCGCGCACCCCGCGCCGCGTCTAGTGCCGTGAGTGCTCCACTTCCACTTGACATCATTATACAGCACGCGCGCGAGGGAATGAAGGGATGCGCCGGGGAATGTCCAACGATCACGTTGAAACTCAAGCCGCGACTTCGTGTGGTTTGGCCTCAGAATCTATATATATAAAAATGAATTCCTATTTCCCGTGGTCACGGCATACACGTTAACGGCTGGACCGATTTCGCTAATTCTTTTTTTGTCGAGTTCATTATTGTCAGGAGAAGGTTCTTATGTAGGGTAGGGTAAGGTAGTGCATTGTAGTCTAAGGCGGTACGAAGTTCGCCGGGAATACTAGTACAGAATAAAACAAAACACGCGTACAGTGAGATTAGTATGACGCGCGCTGAAGTCGAAAACTCTGCACCTACCCTCTTTCCCTTGGCTGTAATATTGATATTTTAGGTCGGATTTTAAAACTTTGAGTTAGGTAAGCTAGAAATAACCACTGCTTGTTTACTCACAAAAATAAATCACCTGCATGCAGGATTAAGAAGGCCGAAAACGTCAACACTACACCGATTTAGAGTAGTTTCATAAAATCACAAGTTGCCTCACTTTTATCGCCGTACGCGAGTTTATCGAGTTCTGGTTCATTCTGTATTCTGAGGGTTTGGCAGGGGGGAGACACGTTACCAGGAACTACTCCGGTACGGGCGGAGATTGACTGAATGTTGTAACACAACGTTCGAGATTTCTACTCGGTGGTGTGTGATTAATGCGATAGTGGTGCCACTTGTGTATATCTCGAGAAGTCAAGCCATTAATAGGGTTACCTGTAAAAGGTTCTAAGGCACGATCTAAGTCGTGCTTTGTTTTTCTTGTTACTCGTGATGGATTGCTTTTAACTCGCACGCTTAGGTATATTGTATGTAGGTACTAAAATAATTGTATTAGTATTATAGTGAGTGGTAGGATCCACTTAATGCAAGGTCCGCCGGGTGGGTTACCGCTGCTCGCTTTCGCTTAGTATGGATACAGTATTACAATATAGCGGCTGACAGTAGCGCAACACCTTTGATGTCGCACGATGCCGCTACGGCGGCGGCGTAGGTACTAGCCTGTAGCCAGCCTTGCAAACTCCCGGAGTTTGGCAGGCTGTGCCCCGCCGCCCGCAAGTACCCTTCCGTTGGTCTGCGTATGTACATTCGTTGCACTACTTGTAAGCCGCTATATTGTAATGCTGTGGTATGGGTTATATACCTACCGACAAGTAGTGTTAATGGATAGCAACGGTTATTGTGTCACACGACAAGAGAGAGCAGTGTGCTACGTGCCGGTGGGTAGGACGAGATAAATTTATCTTTCGTGACACTACCAATATCACGGTAACCTATTATCGCTCTGTTTACTCACCCAGGGTCCCGGTAGTGTCACACGGGAAGAAAAAATACCTCTGGCACTTTAAATAGTGCCACGGAATTTAAACTGAGATAGCTAGCGCGACCATCAGCATGCAAGGAATTCCATCTTAACCCTCAAGGATGAGCAAAGCACTGTTAATTCCCCTAGTGTTTAAAAAAACGGCCAGTATAGCTTCTTTGCACCTGGAACACTTCCACTGTAACACATAGACTTCCTTATTAACTCGGTGGACCCGACGACCTGGTGAAGTGAAGTTGGTAACGTCTTTCGGATGATAATGATGATGAGTTTTAAAATCCTTTCGATTGCAGGTCGTGCGCCTCGTCGCCTGGCAGTTCTAGCTCGCGGCAGGAAGACACGGGCGCTGCGCCCAGCACCCATAACTGAAGGGGTCCGAGTGACGCTTATGATGTGACCCCCCCGCCTCCCCCCCGCGCCCGCGCTGTGCCAAACCCCCGCGCCCCGCGCTCTGCACAACGAGCGCCCAGCCTACTAGCCAACAGTAGGCTGCTCAGCGGCCGTGAGACTCTGTGTTCATCATTAATAAATAAGCTTAATACTCAAAAAAGGTAAAACATAAAAAAAATATCGACCATATCAGTAAGAACTTCCAGTGAGTGACGATTTGTGAATGAAAGTGATATTTTTGTTAAGGACAGTAGTTTTTATACGACGGTAGGTAGGCATCGCGCGTGACTCCGCCTAGTCAACGAAATAGTGTTCTTTCCCGCTCTAACAATAGACCTATAACTGAACAACAATGTATGTATGGCAAATGTCGAAAACTAAGTTACATACATGTGTTATTTCGCGTGTGCTGACGTTATTTTCATACTCTTTTTTTGACTATATATATTTTTTTACTGTATCATGTACTTATTATTATTTCCCTATTATAACACGAAACTCTGTACTTAAAAAAAAATTGGTTCAAGATCTCATTTGTGTATAAGTTTCGTAAAATCAGTAACATTGTAGAGAACTAAAAATTTAAAACGTCCTTGTTGTATTATATATAATTTGTTAGTTATTTTTTTTGCTCGAGACAAGTACTTTTCCGTTTTGTAATAAAAAAATCAGGCCAATGATAGGGGTGCCCCTAGTAATTGAGTTATAGTAAAACCTATCTATCCGTCCAGTCGCGTTTTCTAAAATATTTGTCACTCTCATACATTTTTGTGCTGGCTGTCGAGTGTGTTGATATTATTAGACTTGTTATTGTGTTTATCTGAAGTTATTCAGCCTTTTCGATTGGACTTATAAATAGTTGTGATAAATAAAAAAAAAATATTGTTATCAGGGCACATGAAACAACAAATACAGTTTTTTTTTTGCAATAGCACAGCAGTTGTAGATTGTAGAAACACTATATTCGTGGCTCTGAAAGTGGTTAGTTAGTTAAAATCTAGTCTGAACTCATCAACAAATTATGCGTTCCGATTTTAGACACAACTTTTTATATACAATTGGTGTTGTCACTGTTGTAACTAGTGTCGAGAGTTGTGTTTAAAAACGACAACCATTATTTTTAAGTAAAAAATACTTTTATGTTTAAGTATTACTTATTTTTATTTAAGATTTAAGTGAATATGCAATGGAATTGATAAGCACCAAGTGAAGACTGAAGTGCTTATTAGTTTTATATACTTGCGCGGTACATGTGAGGTACTATAAAGACAAATCCCTTGGATTTTATATTAACAAAGGAGACTGGTATGTACTTTATGAACAGTTGTACTATTATTTGTGTAAACGTTTTACATTCCCATCAAACGTGCTACGTCGGACAGTGTTGAAATAAAAACCAATACAGTATTCGTGTATTTATTTCTGTTTTATTTTGCTTCAGTTAGAATATGACAGCCCGAACATGTGGTAGGTACATGGTGTGCTTCTTGTGCCAAATGTTTGGGAAAACGAGTAACCTGTTTCAGTTAGAATATGACAGCCCGAACATGTGGTAGGTACATGGTGTGCTTCTTGTGCCAAATGTTTGGGATAACGAGTAACCTGTTTCAGTTAGAATATGACAGCCCGAACATGTGGTAGGTACATGGTGTGCTTCTTGTGCCAAATGTTTGGGATAACGAGTAACCTGTTTCAGTTAGAATATGACAGCCCGAACATGTGGTAGGTACATGGTGTGCTTCTTGTGCCAAATGTTTGGGATAACGAGTAACCTGTTTCAATTAGAATATGACAGCCCGAACATGTGGTAGGTACATGGTGTGCTTCTTGTGCCAAATGTTTGGGATAACGAGTAACCTGTTTCAGTTAGAATATGACAGCCCGAACATGTGGTAGGTACATGGTGTGCTTCTTGTGCCAAATGTTTGGGATAACGAGTAACCTGTTTCAGTTAGAATATGACAGCCCGAACATGTGGTAGGTACATGGTGTGCTTCTTGTGCCAAATGTTTGGGATAACGAGTAACCTGTTTCAGTTAGAATATGACAACCCGCAACGTGTGGTTTGGGATAGCACTGAAGTCCATTGCTGGACCAAGGCCTCCCCAAGGATTTCCATTACGACCGGTCATGCGCTGCACGCACCCAGCGGCTTCCCGCGACCTTCACTAAGTTGTTGTCTATCAGAAATGAAAAGATCCGCACGAGAATCAAAGTAACAGACATAGCTCATAGAATCGCTAAACTGAAGTGGCAGTGGGTAGAGCACATAGCTCGTAGAACAGATGGCCGTTGGGGTAGTTAAGATGTCGAGTGGCGACCGCGCACCGGAAGACGTAGCGTAGGCAGGCCTCCCACGAGCTGGACCAAAGAGAATCCAAAACAAAATTACATATGTGTACCTTTCACCTAAAGCCGTTCAACCGATATCCTTAAAGGGACCACAGACAAGGGATATGGACTGAGGAATCGATAGTGTCAATCTTCAGATGACACAAACCCCCCCCCCCCCCCCCCCACTAGCACAACAAATGCAACCCCCTAAGCAGTAGCTCCCACCTGGAGCACCGCATCCCCAGGATGGGGTCGCTTCCGATGAAGGTTTCAAGGCAACGGGTTAATTCAATTTTATTCCATTAACAAAACACTTTGTGTAGGAAAACAATATTAAAAATAATATAAAGCCAATAGTAGAAGGTGTAGGCACAGATTAGCTGTGAGTCCCACATAACCTGTACAGACGGTTGTACGGGTATCCAAGAGGATTCACCGCCTCTCTCACGCTGAGGGTACCATTGCTGGGTGCAAAAAAAAGGGATGTGGACTAAACAAACTACTTTATCTAAAAGACAAATCTATGAATGTATGCAGGGTGTAAAAAAATTGGTACGGGACCCGTTAACCAGGGCTTATACTTATCATACTGAACAACTTTTCCCTAGGAACCTGTCAATTCTCAAACAAAAAAACTCCTTCATATAAAGCTGTCAATGAGATCGGCTTCATAGACCAATTTTGTATGGAGTCCTATTTTTTTTGAGAATTGACTGTGGGTTCCTTGGGAAAAGTTGTTTGTATGATGAGTAGAAGCTCTGGTTAACGGGTCCTACACCAATTTTGTTACAGATACGAGATTTTTTTATATGTGACTAAGGGCATAGTAAAAAGAAAGAATAGTAGGTTATCTTCATACAATGGTACATCGCGCAGTTTGTATGTGTGCATGTGTGCGCGTCAGTAGGCACGCACGCGCACTACAATAATAAATAACGACTTCTTTCCTTTTCCGCGCGATGTACCATTGTATGAAGATAACCTAATATTCTTTCTTTTTACTATGCTAAGGGTTCCTTGAAGAAAGCTTCTGTTCTCACTTCTCAGTAGTTCAATTAACAGTTCAACCGATTGAACTAGTGAAAGTATTTAGTATCAGTAGTTCTATCAATTTTTATTAATGAACTGATTACTCAAAAGTTTCACTAGTTCAATCGATTGAACTGTTAATTGAACTACTGAGAACAGAGGAAAGAAAGTTGGTCAGATGGATTATTTAAAAATATCGCAAGGAGTTAATTAAAACCAAAGAATCGTTCAAAAATTTTTATGAAACATGATATTGTACAAATAGTATTTTTTGTTTTGAATCAAGCTTAGACGAATAATGAAATCGTTACGCAAAAGTCCATATTATAACGTAGTCTGTGGCGTCATAAAACACAATGTTCTTTGTTTAGAAGTTTCAATTTTTGTAAACAGGTCCTTGAACGCTTCTTTATGAGGACTTTAAAACTATAACCCACAGCGAAAATTCGACTTCTCATACTAACGGCGATAACGATTTTCACCTCTTAAATGTTTACCGATTTGGACCAATTTTTGACAGGTTGTCAGTCAGAACAAAAACTAGGCTTATAAGTTTCGTTTTTTAAATTACTGATAATAAATAAACAAAAATGGCAAAAATTTGTTTTGTATGAAAACACGTGAACCACAATGAAATTAAATTTATTAACTTTATCGAAAAAACAAAAACGTATAATCCTAGATTTTGTTCTGACTGACAACCTATCAAAAATTGGTCCAAATCGGTTAACATTTAAGAGGTGAAAATCGTTATCGCCGTTGGTATGAAAAGTCGCAGCTTCGCAATTCTCTTAATGATGTGCTTCCAGTTCCTTCGTCGCATTTTTGCCTCAATCTCGGAAAAAAGATTTTGAAGGTATTTTTTTCATGCTCAGGACGTAGGCCACCATGAGTACCTTCCCCAAGGCTCCACAGTGAACCAGACTTACTACATTAAAGTTCTCAAATGTCTGCGGGACGAAACGATGGGAGAGATAAAAGGACGAGTCGTGTCTGGTCTTTCATCAACACAACGCGACGAAGGATCCGAAGGACATTACAAAAGAAGCGTTCCAGGACTATTCCGAAAGTGGAGTCAGTGTGTACGGTCGGGGAGGAGAGTACTTTGAAGGGGATCCAGACATGTAACCTCTAAATGAAGTAAATTTTGTTTTATGACGTCAGCCTACGTATTTTTTGAACAGCTGTCGTATACAAGTACATATCACAATAACATGTAATAAACAATTAAATGAATGCATTCATTTCACCGCATATAATTAGAGGTATATTTGCTAAAATTTAATAGTAAGGACAAAACGTGGTCCTAATCAAATTAGTTATCATTCACACACATCTTTCTTGATAGTAACATGTCAGTCTTTAAAAAAAACAAGTAAACGTTTATGGTAACCTATAACAACATAGTGAAAATTTAATTTTAATTGAAAATAAATTAACTTTTTATTTTTTTTATAATTACCTCATTAAGAGGATTGTGAATCTACGGCCGCAATAAAGACTTTTCATACAAACCGCGATAGCGATTTTGAACCTCTGAAAAGCTAACTTTAAATAGGTTGAAAGTCAGAACAAAAGTTAGGTTTATAGGTTTCGTTCTTCAAATTATAATTAGTTTTGTATGAAAACATTGAACGACAAATAAAATTGAACTTTTTAATTGTATTGAAAAAACAATAAACAACAAACCTTTAAGTCTAGCTTTTCTCATGACATATATTTGTCATAAATTGGTCAAAATCTGTTAACTTTAATGAAGTGAAAAGTCGCAGGTTCACAATCCTCTTATTATCATAATGAATAAACAGAAACGTTCATGATTGTTGAAATGTGCCTACCAGTACACGTAAAGTTTGATAAAAATCAATACTTGGCACCTTCTCTGTTCTCTGACCAGAATAACCAGTCTTCCCTAATTCAATTAGTAATTACACTAACAAATACTTATACCTCTAGTTCATACAAAACAGAACTCACTATTTTTACTCGTCTATCGTAGACTCCTGATTACCAAAAACGTTTTACCACCGTATTACGATATGGCTTATATGTAGCTTACAGTAGCGCAACTACTTTTATGTCGCACGATGCTGCCACCGGGCGTAGGTATTAAGCGCTGACATACGCAGATACGGAAGGGTTGTCACAAAATTGAAAACAAATCAATTATGATTATATAATGTAATCATTTATTGAGTAAGATTAAGTTATATATTTATTTATAAGTGTTACACTGCTAAATACTCACGCGACACTTTAATGTTAGTCGTTTTAAGATTGCTCTTATAAAATTTTATTATGTATCATTGAATCGCATTCGGATTCGATTATATTCCCCAACGCAATGGGGAACTGGATATCTTCAAGGCGGAACACATCAATGTTGTTAGCATTGATGTTTGGCGGCAAGACTTAGATGAGATCGTCGTATCTAGCCAGACAGGCTTAGAAAATGCCCTTCCATCCACCAAACCAAACGTTTTACAAAGTTAGATTCTGCCAGGAATCAAATCTGCGACCTCCTGATGTGAAGCTAATGGCCTTTACCATTACACCACGGAGGTGGTCAATAAAATACTAATAATACTTAACGGATTATCTGCATAGATAATAAATAGGTAGGTAAGTACCTTCTTAAGAAATAGAAAAACTTACACACCTACCTCTCGTCACGGGGAATCTATGAAATTGTAACTCCTTGACAGAGATTTATTAAAAACACATCTCTGCTCCTTATTGTACTCTATTGTCGATTGACAACCGTGCACAGAACACTAAGTAGTAAGTACCCCATTACACTAAAGTAGTGCTTATAAAAGCATCGGTGGCTCAACCGGTAACGACTCGGTCCTTCTAACCAGAGCTACCGGGTTCGAATCTGGACGGCCGATGTAACAATGAGTTTTTCAAAACTTACGTACATACTTACCGATTGCTTTAACGGTGAAGGAAAACATCGTGAGGAAACCTGCACACGCCTGCGAAGAAACTCAAAGGTTGTGTGCGAAGTCGACCAACCCGCACTGGGCCCGCGTGGTCGACTAAGGCCTGATCGCCCTAATTCAGGGTAGGCTCGAGCCCCTCGGTGGGGACGTATATGAGCTGAGTATTAGTAGTAGTAGTGCTTATAAAAGTAATAAGTGTAAAAATATTTTGAGTCCAGTTAAAATATGCACGCGTCTTCGTCCCTTCGCGCTAGCCACGGCAAACTCGCGGAGTTTGCCGAGCTCTAACCCTGCCGCCCGCTTCCCCGCGAATACCCTTCCATTGCTCTGCGTAAGTACATTTGTTGCGCTACTGTAAGCCGCTATATTGTAATACTGTAGTTTCACTAGATTCATTGTGAGTAATTTAATAAATTTGAGAGCACAAACTTTTACAAAACTCCACAAAACAAGTTCTAAGGTGTGCCATATTTAAAGACAAACGTCATATTATGGTAAATATTTTTATACAGTAGTGTTGGTAAGTGTGGATATCACCTTAAGATTGCATAAGTCCTATTTTTTCAAGAAAACCATTATTCCACGATTTCACTTAATAACCGGCATTAAAAACCTAAACAATTTAATTGAAAATTAAAAACCTGACTGCATGAAAACATAACCCTCTTTTTTTGGCAGTGTGCAGTGTCGTGGTAACAGGAGGATGGGCGGCCATTTTGTGATTATTCCTTGTGTGCAATAAAGAATTTATACAAAGATACATACATACATTATTTCCGCGTACTGTGCCGCCACACTGCACACTGCCACCGCCAACCAGCTACGTCTCATCGTCATCATCATATCAGCCGAAGGACGTCCACTGCTGGACATAGGCCTCCCCCGAGGATTTCCACGACGACCGGTTCTGCGCTACCCGCATCCAGCGGCTTCCCGCGGCCTTCACCAGGTCATCGGTCCACCGAGTGAGGGTCTGCCTACGCTACATTTTCCGATGCGCGGTTGCCACTCAAGAACTTTACTGCCCAACGGCCATCTATTCTACGAGCTATGTGCCCCGCCCACTACCACTTAAGTTTAGCAATTCTGAGATCTATGTCGGTTGCTTTCTACGTCTATTTTCTGATATTTACTTGACACCACTTTTCTGTGAAGCAGTGAAGACATAAGGAAGCGTAATGCACCCCGCTGATAAGATGATGAAATATCAACGACAAAGGGTTGAAAACCCACCCTAAATGGACCTGGGGAATGAGGCCACACTCACCGAAATCAACTCGATAGAAGATACTAATTCTTTGTAAAATAAAGCTACAGTGGACTAGCGCGAGCCGGCGGAGGGCGCAGGCGCAAGCGCGGGCGCGTGCGCGGCTGTCTCGCGCGCGAACAGCGCGACGTCCTCCAGCTCGGATCATTTGTCCCAGAGGCCCGCCTCCTTCATCTTGGTGTGGAAGTATTTCTCCAGCGTGTTGGCACATCTGTCGAAGCACAACGATTTAACTCTTGCTGAAGTATTTCACGTAAAATAGTAACGAAATAAAGGGCGTTAATGACCGTTACCGTTTGGCATTGTGGACGAAGTCAATAAAACACACAGATTTGAAGAGAATGATCCGCCCGTCTCCATATTTCACTCAGATTTTCTTCATACATAGAAATCGCCATCTGACAAAACTCGTACGAACTAGCGTGGGCGAGAGTTGACGACAGTGCCGCGTTAAAATAACCTTGGTAGAATTGTCGTTTTAAAAATGGGTTTATTTAATTTTTTACAAGAAAACATAAAATGTAAGGTTATTTAACGATGATACGATATCCCATGTTTCTTTATAGCCTTTTTTTCATCATTTTTACAGCCTATAACAACACAAAAAGGCATTTTCATATGAAATGAAATGAAATATTTATTTATAACACTGGTTATACGTCAAAAACTTTATATGTAGTAATAATAATAAAAATTACAATTGTATATTAAAGGTACCCTTCTTTCCCAGTTTCATGTTTTCCCAGTTTCCCAGTTTTATGGAATATCTTTCCACCGCACTCTGCAATTTCCCGCAGACGAACGAGTCGCGAGTGTGCGAAACTTTCGATTTTCGCACCAATTCGCTGGGAGCATTAGTCGCGCACGTTGGCCGGATCCTTACGCCAGTAATATAGAAGCCATTGTTAAAGCACATATTTAGCTGACAAAAAGGTTTTTGTTTCAGAGATTGAAAATGTTCATCTAAAATAGGTGCATGTTAAGTGTAACATCTGATCTGATGGTCATAAGATAGCGCTTAGATTACATAATGTAAAAATGAAAAATTTAAAAACTAACAATCATCACAATGACATAATAATGATAAATCAAAGATATTAAAACAAATAATGTCATTAAATTTATTGAATTTGTCGTTGCGCAGGCCAGTTCACATGGACAGCACCCGTTCACTAGTATAACGCAAGAGTCAGCCATCGCTCCCCTTGACCATATTAGAGGGAAACGAACGACCCGGCTCTCGATGCGCCACCATCCTGCATTTGATTCTGCGACGATGACCATGGAGAGATCGTAACTATGATAGAACTTCAAATTGCATCAGCGAAATTCACTGATGCAAGTTTATTCGTTTCTAAAAGTTCAAATCGGAACACGATAGAAAGAAAGTATAAACTCAACGTTAATCGTCGGTGGCTCAACCGGTAACGACTCGGTCCTCCTAACCCGAGGTGCCGGGTTCAAATCAGGACGGCTAATGTACCAATGAGTTTTTCGAAACTTAGGTACATATACTCACCGATTGCTTTAACGGTGAAGGAAACCTGCACACGCCTGCGAAGAAACTCGCAGGTTGTGTGTGAAGTCGACCAACCCGCACTGGGCCCGCCTGGCGTGGTCGACTAAGGCCCGATCGCCCTAATTCAGGGTAGGCTCGAGCCCCTCGGTGGGGACGTATATGAGCTGATATGAATGAATGAATAAACTCAACACATTTCTTTGCCGCTAGGACATACTTAAAAATAATTCAGGGTAGGCTCGAACACCTCGGTGGGGACGTATATGAATGGGTGAGCTGATATGAATGAATGAATAAACTCGACACATTTCTTTGCCGCTAGGACATACATAAAAATAATTAATGCAAGAATAGTCTACGTTAAGTGGACAGATAAGTATGTTGCACGCAGAAATAAACATGAGACCTTCGTGGAATGCGCTTCCCCTCCCGGCCCCCGCACCGCTTTCTGCGCGTCAAACAAATTGTTTTTAAATTTGGTCCTCTAGTTAGTCCATGAAGTCTGAAAGTAATATAACACATCAGCTCATATACGTCCCCACCGAGGGGCTCGAGCCTACACTGGATTAGGGCGATCGGGCCTCAGTCACAACCTTCGTGTTTCTTCGCAGGCGTATGCATTGGTACGTGGCAGGATCGAACCACGACGTCCCGGAAAGGAGGTAGCGGCCCTTGCCATTACGCCACCGACTTAAGTAATTGATTGAAATAACAACAAAATTACCTGAAGTAGTCTGTCTCAGGTGAGTTGTAGAGGCGGCAGTTGGTGAATATGCGCGTCATGTCCGCGACGAACAGCCGCCGCGACGTGTAGTAGCGCGCCTTCAGCCGCTCGCCCATTGTGCGCAGGTCTGCAACGCGACCGCAACGTCATCTCACCACACATATACACTTAAGCTATTGTCTCTCGCGTCGTGCATCCAGACATAATTTTTTAAAAAAGAGTGTGTGGTTTTCTGAAACCACGGTAAAAGCGAAACTTTTTTTCACATTATAGACATTTACTGAGCACGAAACGATCATGGCTGCTCTCGTCTTGGAGCTACGGTAAAGAGGACGAAACGATTATACCGACCGTCACGCGACACACAGACGAAAAAATTTGAGACGATACAATAAAAGTTTCACTTTTAAAATGTACAGCTACGTTTTGCCTACTTTCTAGCATAGACTTTCATCATCATCATCATCATATCAGCCGAAGGACTTCTACGCTGGATAATAGGCCTCCACCAAGGATTTTCATGACGACCGGTTCTGCGCTACCCGCATCCAGCGGCTTCCCGCGACCTTCACCAGGTCATCGGTCCACCGAGTGGGAGGCCTGCCTAACTACGCTTTTCGGGGCGCGGTCGCCACTCAAGAACTTTACTGCCCCAATGGCCATACGTTCTACGAGCTATGTGCCCCGCCCACTGCCACTTAAGTTTAGCAATTCTGAGAGCTATGTCGGTTACTTTGGTTCTCCTACGGATCTCCTAGTTTCGAATTCTGTTGCCAGTGATGACATACAAAACTGAGACATGGTCGCTTACCATGGGCCTCATAAGAAGGCTCAAGGTCACCCGACTTTACCATCTATCAAATTACCCTTGCTTCTATAAAAAATAACTACATATTGAATACGAAGCACAAAGCTGGTGAAAATGGTGAAATGTGAACACCCGGTGGAGTAAGCCAACAGGGATACCACAATTTAAAATAAAAAAAACGCTCATTTTTTTATCCCATGGTGGTGTGGACAGGAGTTAATTGCAATGAAATGCCAGAAACAATAAATACTGTATAAGATATTCATATTCATTGTTCTGTCTACGTAGTAGTCTCGTTCGGCATTTCATTGCGGTGCCGACAGAATATCAGCGCTGTGGTCGGCCACAGCATACGCTGAGTCGGAGCCTTTTCTTTGCTACGGCACAATAATGTTATTCACCGAACACGTGCGACTGGTGTATGTCTGTAAGCAACTGCAAAGTACTAACTTTGTTACTAATAGTTTCGTACCTACTATGAAAGAAGACATTCGTTTTTATTTTTAATGCCTAAATTTATATTAAATTTAACTTGTTTTAACCGCCTCCATGGCGTAATGGTTAGTCCATTCGCTTCACACCAGGAGGTCGCGGGTTTGATTCCCGGTGGGGTCAACTTGTAAGACTCGGTTTGGTTGGTGGTAGGGCATTTTCATAGCCCGCCTGGCTAGCTACCACCATCTTATCTAAGTCTTGCCGCCAAACATCAGTGTTAAAAACATTGATGTTTTCCGGCATGAAGATAAAATAGCCAGTTCTCCATTGCATTGGGGAACCTTGGTAAGCCCGCTTCCATCTCCGGCATTATCGTCACTTACCATCAGGTGAGATGATATAAATATCTTCGATGCAGTATTAATTTTTCGTCTCATAATTTCCATGATTCACTGATAAAGTTTTCAAAAAGATGGTATGGCACCGAATTGAAATTTGTAAGCCTAATTGGTGTCATTGCACTTCATCCTTTTTATTTAGACAAGTAGGTTGCGAGAACCAGATGATTTATTTATTTATTTAGTTTATTCACATATTTATGAACTTCTACTTGTTCGCATAAAATTGGAATTCGTTAGTACAGATATTTTTGTGCCACTATATGTTTACTGATATTTGAAAAAACCCTTTCGTGGATATTTACGTACTCTCACTTGCTTAAATATTTTTGAAAAATATTAGTAGAGATATTTATTAGTTTTCAGTTGTTTAGATATTACTGAAAGGCTTGCTCAGATTAATATGACATGTGATATGTGTATATATATTTGATTGATGAATCTGCTCAGATATATAAGTACCCTTCTATGTACATTTATATTTGAAGCCCTGGTTATGCTCATATAATAATGAACTCAACTGTACATAAGTGTAATGTTAATTTACCGTACTGTATTTGTGTTGTGGTAAAGAATAAATGTTTCATCTTTCTATCTATCTATCAATATTTAATAAATTAATAATCATTCCGCCAGTTGTAAAAGTATGTATTATTTGGGAGGTCCAAGGTGGAGCGGTGTGATTACAAATCAGTAATACAATGAGAAATCAAGCAGGCAAGTATAGAAAAACGGCCTTCCACTATATTTAGTACTACGTCACACAGGGGACTCGGAGGCATATTCACAAAATCGTTTCCTATGCAAACTTAAAAATACTATTTCTATAAAATGGATGGTTCGACTCTAATGAACACACATAACATAATACACATAAGCAAGTCACCAAATACTTGTTTGTGGATAGACTACATTTTCAAAATATTTGATTTAAAAAAATATTAGCGAATTTTCAGATTACTACGAAAACCATAAATATTATTATTTAGTGGCAACCCTTTTTTTGTTAATATAATCGGATAGATTGTTATCTTTTAACAAACTAGAACTTCATGACTTGCTTATGTGTATAAAGTTTCATTAAAATCGGCCCATCTATTTTCAAGAAGTAGTAATTTTATGTTTTAAGGCCTTTGTCCAGCAGTGGACGATTTTCGGCTGATATGATGATGATGGAAAAAGATTTTGTGAATACGCTCTTAAATGACTCAAAATACTCGTTTTATTTCTATTCAACGCATCTTAAAACGAAAAGTATTGAAACACTCACCCATAGGGTACTTGATGTGGTCATAGTAGTCGGGAACTTCAGCTTTATCGACTGGCTTCAAGAAAGGCCATGCAGCTGCGTGATTTTTAACCTGAGAAACAAAATTATTATACGGGTTATTTAGCATAGGTTCTAAGTGTCGGTGGGCTACCATTATCAAATAATACTATTTACTACGCAAAGAAGATACACCTACTCCAGCCTATACAGGCGTAACAAAATTGGTGTAGGACCACTTAACTGGGGGTTCTACTCAAAATACTGAACAAATTTCCTAAAGGAACCTGTACAGGTTATGCAATGTCAATGTCAGTAAGTGTCCTAGAGGTGGTCCCAAATGAAATGCAAGGATCTCTAATTGAACACTAATTTAAAAATAATAAAATTATGCTAAGTCGTCGTGCGTCAATGCACTCTAAACTGGAAACTACACTGTAGAAGCGCGACTGCTTCCAAATCTTAACAAAATTATTTAAAAATAAATTACATGTACGTATGTAAATTGTACAGAACCCATAACCAAATTTAAAAAAACAATCTGGACCCTACATACAAAATGCACAAAATCTATCGATCAGTTGATCGATTTGTATGGAGTTTCATCAAATTCATTAAACAAAAGTTGTTCAGTATGATGAGTAGAAGCCCCAGTTAGCGGGACCTACACCAATTTGGTTGCACTCTGTATATCGTCGCCCGCACCAAGTGGTATCGTGCGGTCGGCCGGCTGGTCGCTCCGATACGACGGGCTGAGACTGAGCTTACAAACAGAGACACCTATACCGCCAAGTGTACAATCCGCGGCGTGTAAGTTGAACACAAATGGCGGTCATTAGCGCAGGTTGGGAGCGCGGTTGGAATTTTTTGATACGCGCAGCCCCCCGTGTCGCTTTCTCTTACCGCACTTCAATTGAGACCTGAAAATAAGACACTGCGCACTTTTCAACTTAGACGCCGCGATCTGTACCTACATTATAGGTTCCTCAATATATACGGTACAGATATTATGTAAATAAGTACTGATTATCTTTGTATGTAGTGTCGTACTATTTATTATCATCATCAGGCATACCCGCACGACAATCCTGCACGCACTGACTGCGCAGCACACAACACAGTACCACAGTCTAAGAATACATACAGTCGTCTAACGCCTTTGATAATCGCGTCATCGCCGACTTCACGAGTCATTGATCACAGTACCAAGGGTTGTCACAATACTGGACAATAAAATGCCATCACGTAGAAAAATGATTCCAATAGTGTAAAATCGATATTTGAAGGTACCTTAGATCTATGATCAAGAATCCGTTATCAAAATCACAACATGGCGTCCATTTTGATTTTTGAAGTTATACTTCTTTAGGCGCGTTATGAAAAAAAATATGAGAGTGAAATTTTAAGATGCGCGCGCATCCCTGTAACACAAAAGTAACATGATGAAGTTGGCCGTTATGAAAAAATGAGCAAAGAGAATATAAGTCACTAAAATGAGAGTGAAATTTTAATATGCGCGCGCATCACGTTGAAGTTGGCGCGTTATGAAAAAATGAGATGTTTCATACAAGTGCGAATTATAAATGAGCGATTAAATTATATTCAGTAGTAATTTAAATTGAATATTTTGATTAATATTATTTACTATTTGTAAATATTAGTGAAAAAAATTGTGCCTAAATACTTTTTCAAGTGCTCCAATATAAGTAATATTGACAAGATTGAAAATCTGATTCAGATACGCGACTGAGTTGAGGAGCTCGCTGTTTTATAAACGAAACTGAGGTCTCAAGACAGTACTTGAGGCGGTCTTGAGATTGTCAAAAGTCAAGTCATGGTGGCCCTTGACTTAAGTAGCTGTTTTGTCATGAGTTGGTGTGGCGTATAAAAATAATTTGGATTTTTTTAATGAAAATTGATAAAATATGTGACATGTTTAAAGATAGATGCCTATCATTTACTTACATAAAAAGTGCACAAGGGATGCTAAGAATATGCATAATTTGAGAGAAAAGTAAGTCCTGCAAAATTTTGTAAGGAAACTTGTGATACTTAAGTGAACTAAGTACCTACTACAATGATCACAAGGGAAAAATATTGACACTACTAGAAAGTAGGGATGCATCCGATACCGATACCGATATATCGGCGATACTTCGGGTTTGCCGATATATCGGTATCGGCGATATTCTTATGGCAGATTTAACGATACTTTTCAAATTTCGCGCTTTAAAAATGTAATGTAAACGCGCGTCTTGTCCCATCTATTTCGTTGCAAACGAGGTGTCTGTCGCATCTGAGAGACTATTTTCCACCGCAGGTCTTATTCAAACAGACTTGCGAAATCGCCTTTGCCCGCAAAACTTAAGAATGCTTTGTTTTTTAAATAAAAATCTTATAAATGTTAATTTTGATTACTAAAACTATTAATTAACTGTGTTTTATTTATTCTACCTTCCTTTTTGAATTCAATAAGCGTATCGGTATCGGTATCGGTATCGCCGATATTTTTATAAGAGTATCGGTATCGGTATCGTATCGGCAAAAAGGCGTATCGATGCATCCCTACTAGAAAGCTTATTAATAGTTAGCAAGGATTCTGGCACAAAAACACAAGGAAATCGATGCCCCAGCTCCATGAACTCAACAAACATATAACGCCTGATGCCAGCAGGGAATCAAGATAATTTATCTGTTGTTTAGTTTCAGTTCATTTTATCTACTGCTAAGATACCTACTTATAGATAGTTTTGTACTACATATTTTTAAATAATTTCTGCAATAAATAAGTACTACAATAAAATATTCTTTATTGCATCACAAAATAAAAAAGAATTAAACAACAATTCAGCCTAGCCGTATGCAGTCATTGCATTATTGTTGACAAGTTAGTGGCAATACGATCCACCTTGCAAGTGTAGATAATTGTCAAACATGTCAAGCTATGCGTTACTAGTCCAATTATTGTAGTACTAGCTGATTCCCGCGGCTTCACCCGCGTGGACCACATTTCTATGACTTTTCGAGGGTGCGTCGTGGTAAAAAGTAGCTTATGTCTTAACCCAGGTCCTAATCTGTCTACCTACCAAATTTCAGCCAAATCCGTTCAGTAGTTTTTGCGGGAAAGCGTAAAAGACAGACAGAGTTACTTTCACATTTATAATATTAGTAGGGATTAGTGCCAGGCCCAAATATCTGTTTTTACATTTCTGTCACCTAAGAATAACCACAGTAAAAATTGATTTTACCATCGTGATTTTACTATAACTAACTAGGTACTTCAGAAATATGAAAAAAATTGCCGCCATTTTGAACTTTTTAATTACTGGACCGATTGCTTACAATATCGATATCTGGAGGTCCCTAAGGTCCCTTATAACGAATCCGTTGTCAGAATTGAAAAAAATGGCCGCTATTTTGAACTTTTTAGTTAATGGACCGATTGATTCCAATATCGATATCTGGATATCTTAAAAGCGACCGGTCCTTTAACTAAATATATTAAAATGGTGGCCACTTATTTAATTCTGGCAACAGATTCGTGATAAGGGACCTCAGGGACACTCAGATATCGATTTTGGAAGCAATCGGTCTAGTAATTAAAAAGTTCAAAATGGCGGCAATTTTTTTAAATCCTGACAACGGATTCTTGGTAAGGGACTTCAGGGACCACCAGATATCGATTTTGAAAGAAATGGGTCCAGTAACAAAAAAAATCAAAATGGCCAGATATCGATATTGGAATCAATCGGTCCATTAACTAAAAAGTTCAAAATGGCGGCCATTTTTTTCAATTCTGACAACAGATTCGTGATAAGGGACCTCAGGGACACTCAGATATCGATTTTGTAAGCAATCGGTCCAGTAATTAAAAAGTTCAAAATGGCGGCAATTTTTTTAAATCCTGACAACGGATTCTTGGTAAGGGACTTCAGGGACCACCAGATATCGATTTTGAAAGAAATGGGTCCAGTAACAAAAAAAATCAAAATGGCAGCCACTTTTTTCAATTCTGACAACGGATTCGTTATAAGGGACCTCAGGGACCCCCAGATATCGATTTTGGAAGCAATCGGTTTATTAGCTAAAAAGTTCAAAATGGCGGCCACATTTTTCAACAACGGATCATAGTATGTATGTCATATTCGTAAAAAAACACCCCAATAATACCTATAAATTGATCCATATCAGGATCTTCAAGGCATTATTTGAGTTTGCGTGTACCATCCTCGACTACATCGTTAGTACTCTTAACCTTTGTGGCCAGTTCACGTAGCAGAGCAGCAGACGCGTCCATGCCTTTCTTTTGTCATTCATTAACCTCAAGGCCTAAATCGATACATAACAAAACTAAGTAATATTACGAATGTGAAATAGGTCATCATCACTTACCATGAGGTGAGATGTCGAAATCAAACAAATTTTTAATTTTATAAAAGTATCGATAGTTAATATGTATTATATTTATAAAATAATTTATCAAAACACTTTATTACAATTAATTTTTAAATAATTTTAAAGTTATAAAAAAAAATTCGTGGCAAAATTAATAATTTAAAATTATTAAAAAATAATTATAATACTTAATTTATTTATAATTAAAAGCGTCGGTGGGTCAACCGGTAACGACTCGGTCCAATAACCAGAGGTACCGGGTTCTAATCTGGACGGCCAATGTACCAATGAGTTTTTCAAAAACTTACGTACATACTTACCGATTGCTTTAACGGTGAAGGAAAAACATCGTGAGGAAACCTGCACACGCCAAACTCAAAGGTTGTGTGTGAAGTTGACCAACCCGCACTGGGCCCGCGTGGTCGACTAAGGCCTAATCGCCCTGATTCAGGGTAGGCTCGAGCCCCTCGGTCGGGACGTATATGAGCTGTAATGAATGAAATTATAATAAAATGTTTTAATATTTATTTAAATTATATTGAATGATTTTTAATAATTTTCAAAAATTATGAACTAAAATAAATCAAAAGATAAGAATAAGCCGTGCATGAATGATTGATAATAAAAATACAACGTGACGACCCTCAATTAATGGGCCCACCGCACCATACAAACGGTGACAATGGTCTAGTGGGCCCTACCCGCCCCGCAGCCCCCGCACGATTGTGCTGTCTGACGCCCTCTGTTGGAGGACTGTATGGATTCTTAGACTGTGACAGTACTCACGGCGTGCAGAACGGCGCGCAGAGCGGCGGGCTCGGGCTCCGGCGGCGGGGGCGCGCCGGCGCCGCCGCTCGGCCGCCACCCCGTCTCGCACAGCCCTGGAATGCACTCCACTGGGATGCTGCGCACCTAAATACATAACAACAATCGTAAGGAGGGCTACTGCGAAAAATGGAATACCGTGCAACGTCACAGGGCTTGTTTCTATACTAATCAAACAGGCACGTTGGTGTTCGCTCATATATAAGGTCTAAGAAAATCAGCTGAAACTATTTTAACTGGTGCTTCTACCCATGAAACTGAACAACTTTCCCCATGAAACCTATAGTCAAATCTCAAATTTTTTTTTGAACATACTAAGTTGGCTGATCAATCAGCTGATCGAGTTAGTATGGGAGAGCCAATGTTTTTTTTGCGATTTGCCTGTAGGTTCCATGGGGAAAGTGGTTCAGTTTCATGGGTAGAAGCACCAGTTAAAATAGTTTCAGCTGATTTTCTTAGACCTTATATAAATTGTTGGATTAGACAGACCCACGCGTCGGAATTCGCGGAAATACGCTCGACGTCGTAGAAAATTTTCAGTAAACGTTACTTACGCCTTCTTTGAAGCAAGTCAACCCAGGATTAATTTTTCTGACTTCTTTTTGCCGCATATCTATTAGTTTCTTCACAATCTGTAAAACAAAAATACGACTTAAATACAGGGTGATTTGAAGGAGTTTCTTATGTATCTAGTATAAAACTGTCTGGGTTGCGGCTACCCAGTTTATTGCTGTTTAATTAATGACCAATTAATGTGTAATCTATGTATCTTTTATACGATCCTTACTGATATTATGAATGTGAAAATGTGTTTGTTAGTTACCTTTTCACGCTTTAACAACTCGACCAATCTTAATGAAATTTGACATGCAGGTAGCCGGTGTCACTGGGAATGACATAGACTACTTTTTATCCTGTGAAAATAGCGTAGTCGGATGCGGTTCCTGAGGGAACTAAAAAATACTTTTATTGGTATTTTTTTTAACATAGCAATGGAGCACCGGTTTGTTGCGCAGAATGGTTGAGGGGGTTGGAAATCACATAGACTACTAGTTGGCATAGATTGAGACAGTTCCCGAGGGATCTAGAAAAAAACTCATTTTCAGGCTCGCGCACGTCGGCGTGTAGCGCGGTGCGCAGTTATTCGTTCTCCTTTCATCCGATCTTCTTTTCATTCCATCTATTTCTTCTTTTCCACGCATAAGCTGTCATCCATCTAACAACTTCATTCAAAAACCAAAAAATTATCATCATCAGCTCATAATATAATACATTCGTATTTAATACTTTATAAAATACCCATTACATTACGGGTCTTATTTCCATAATTAAATAATAATAATTACATGTCCATGATGGAGTTTTAACCCACACCCTTATGTCAACATTATATCTCCTACTCCTTCCGTCGTGTGACAAGCGTCCGCAGCAGATTGACGTGTTTTTTTTTGCATATTAATAGTTGAGGGGGTTGGAAGTGACATAGACTGCTAATCAGATTAGCCAGATATAGTTCCTGAGGGAACTGGAGTAAATTCCTGCCTACGCTCGCGAGCCGCTTGCGGTTTGCGCACCACTCACCCTCAAAGACAGTCATAAAGCCGCAGGCAAATGCTAGTAAACTGTGAAATAAATAATTTTGTATTGGTCGATGAAACTTAATTTATACAGTAAACCTCTGACAGTCATCATCATCATCATCATCATATCAGCCGAAGGACGTCCACCGCTGGACATAGGCCTCCCCCCCCCCTCCAAGGATTTCCACGACGACCGGCTCTGCGCGATGCGTAGTCGCAAACCGTACATGAGCAAAGGAAAAAAGGGAGAGGCAGTTAATGCACACTCTGCCCTAAGTTTCTGTGGAACGTCTGTGAATTAAAAGCAACAAAAGTAATTTGAATACTGGATGAAGCTGTATAGGAACTCCTCTCTCTCTCTCTTATCATGTGGCACAATTAAGCGTGCTATCTAAGGAATAGAACGACGGCGGTTGCCTGGTGTTGCACTTAGCATCACCCGCGGTCACGTGTAGGGCATTTAGATTTACACCTACGGACGTGTGCAACGCGACCTTACAATGCCTCGCCTTAAGTGACTGTTCAATTTGGTGTCGCAAAGGTAGCAAGGTACCTTTGCCAGACCCAATACCGTTGACAATTTGACATTTTATCTGTATCTCTGTCCCATTATTCCGCGTATTGGAAAGAAAAGGACGTGTATATAAGAGTCAATTACACTACTTATATGCTTTAGCTATTGTTCTGTGAATTTTACCCTGTCTCAACGTGTCGCATTGCGACCAACACATGCTTAAACCCCTACAGAGACGTTGTATTCGCATGAGGGGACTAAGGGGAGGGGGGGGGAAGATCTTTGCATTGCCAGTAACATTAGTTTATCATATCAGCCGAAAATCGTCCACTGCTGGACAAAGGCCTCCCCACAGGATTTCCACGAGCTGCCCGCATCCATCGGCTTCCCGCGATCTTCACCAGTTCGTCGGTCAACATTAGTTTATGTTTGCCCAATAGTTGTTGTTGTAATGGCCGCGCTCACCTCCTTCTGGCGGCGGATGACGGCGGTGAAGTGCGTGTACACGATGCGCGGGTTGAGCTCGCAGTGCATCAGCGTGGCGCCCTCGTAGTCCTTTATGTAACCCTGGTACATCGCGCGCGGCAGCTTTATGTCCTTGCTGAAGCCCTGCTTCTTGAAGTACCCTGCAGCGAGTGGGCGATCATTATAATGCTTACGAATATTTGATTTAGGAAGACTGTGATTCAGCATTTTTTATTTTATACGAACCATGTCCTGACAATTACGAACACAACCAAAAAAATATTCAAATCGGACAATAGTATATATAGATTTTGTGTCCAAAAAACATAAGCCAGCGGTACGACTACCTTTTCATTGCTAAGGAAACAAGTTGAGAGTTTAAGAACTTACATCCGCCTACGGAAAAACGCTACACTTTTACCTGCAGAATTATCCATAAAAATAATTAAAATTTGTTAAATATAATAACATTTTCTCTTTATTTCATGTCACAAATTAATTTTAAATACTTAATAAATGTCACGAACAATAAATCGGCCACTGGCATCATTACGTTGAAATCCCGTCCCGTTATTTTTTTTAAATCCACAATTGGTAAGCCCTTGGCATCATCTCACCTGATGGTAAGTGACGATGATGCCGAAGATGGAAGCGGGCTTACCAAGATTCCCCAACGCAATGGGGAAACTGCCTATCTTATCTTCAAGCCGGAACTTATCAATGCTGTTAACACTGATATTCGGCGGCAAGTCTTATATAAGATGGTGGTAGCTAGCCAGACGGGCTTAGAAAATGCTCTACCGCCAACCAAACCAAGTCTTACAAGTCGACCCCAACGGGAATCGAACCCGCGACCTGTTACTGTCCTATTTATTCATCAGCTTAGCGTTTTGACGTGACAACGTCTAACAAATCGATGGACGCCGGCTGCACGCACGAAAAAGAATGACTCATTGTCTAGTTACGATCATTGTCCCGTTACGCTAATTGTAACGTTATGTATGCAATCATTTCATCAATGTTTTGTTATGACGTTTTCACGTTAAACTATCGTCCGTAAAGCGACTTTACAAACAACCGATTTTTTAATTGAAACCACCAAAATAATTGTACAGTCACGCTGTGCATACTTTTTATTATATACATTTACCCTCTGTCTGTCAGTCATTTGTCTTTACCCTCTGGCGTACATAAATGAACATTAAAAATCTCACTTACCACGCAGCAAAGAAAAGAGGTGTAGATAATAATTGGAAATTAATTACCATGTAAGATGTTGTCAAACACACTCAAATTTGTAATTAAAAAAAAACGTTAAACACGTTAAAAACAAAGACTTCCATCGCAACAACTCGTACAGTTTTGTATTAGCGTTTTTAGTTTTTGTTAATTATTTAATTAACTACTACACCGATTTTGATAAAATTTATATCGGACCAACTCGAATCGAATCAAAAATCGATATACGTACCCCCTTCACCTGCTCGTTCTGTGTCTCACTCACCTATAGCGAACTCGTCGGCGAAGGTGAGGAAGTGCAGGATGTTGTTGCGGATGTGGTAGTCCTTCAGGTGGTTCATGAGGTGCGTACTGTACCCCTTCACCTGCTAGTTCCGTGTCTCACTCACCTATAGCGAACTCGTCGGCGAAGGTGAGGAAGTGCAGGATGTTGTTGCGGATGTGGTAGTCCTTCAGGTGGTTCATGAGGTGCGTGCCGTACCCCTTCACCTGCTAGTTCCGTGTCTCACTCACCTATAGCGAACTTGTCGGCGAAGGTGAGGAAGTGCAGGATGTTGTTGCGGGTGTGGTAGTCCTTCAGGTGGTTCATGAGGTGCGTACTGTACCCCTTCACCTGCTAGTTCCGTGTCTCACTCACCTATAGCGAACTCGTCGGCGAAGGTGAGGAAGTGCAGGATGTTGTTGCGGATGTGGTAGTCCTTCAGGTGGTTCATGAGGTGCGTGCCGTACCCCTTCACCTGCTAGTTCCGTGTCTCACTCACCTATAGCGAACTCGTCGGCGAAGGTGAGGAAGTGCAGGATGTTGTTGCGGATGTGGTAGTCCTTCAGGTGGTTCATGAGGTGCGTACTGTACCCCTTCACCTGCTAGTTCCGTGTCTCACTCACCTATAGCGAACTCGTCGGCGAAGGTGAGGAAGTGCAGGATGTTGTTGCGGATGTGGTAGTCCTTCAGGTGGTTCATGAGGTGCGTACTGTACCCCTTCACCTGCTAGTTCCGTGTCTCACTCACCTATAGCGAACTCGTCGGCGAAGGTGAGGAAGTGCAGGATGTTGTTGCGGATGTGGTAGTCCTTCAGGTGGTTCATGAGGTGCGTACTGTACCCCTTCACCTGCTAGTTCCGTGTCTCACTCACCTATAGCGAACTCGTCGGCGAAGGTGAGGAAGTGCAGGATGTTGTTGCGGATGTGGTAGTCCTTCAGGTGGTTCATGAGGTGCGTACTGTACCCCTTCACCTGCTAGTTCCGTGTCTCACTCACCTATAGCGAACTCGTCGGCGAAGGTGAGGAAGTGCAGGATGTTGTTGCGGATGTGGTAGTCCTTCAGGTGGTTCATGAGGTGCGTGCCGTACCCCTTCACCTCTAGTTCCGTATCTCACTCACCTATAGCGAACTCGTCGGCGAAGGTGAGGAAGTGCAGGATGTTGTTGCGGGTGTGGTAGTCCTTCAGGTGGTTCATGAGGTGCGTACTGTACCCCTTCACCTGCTAGTTCCGTGTCTCACTCACCTATAGCGAACTCGTCGGCGAAGGTGAGGAAGTGCAGGATGTTGTTGCGGATGTGGTAGTCCTTCAGGTGGTTCATGAGGTGCGTGCCGTACCCCTTCACCTCTAGTTCCGTGTCTCACTCACCTATAGCGAACTCGTCGGCGAAGGTGAGGAAGTGCAGGATGTTGTTGCGGGTGTGGTAGTCCTTCAGGTGGTTCATGAGGTGCGTACTGTACCCCTTCACCTGCTAGTTCCGTGTCTCACTCACCTATAGCGAACTCGTCGGCGAAGGTGAGGAAGTGCAGGATGTTGTTGCGGATGTGGTAGTCCTTCAGGTGGTTCATGAGGTGCGTGCCGTACCCCTTAACCTCTAGTTCCGTGTCTCACTCACCTATAGCGAACTCGTCGGCGAAGGTGAGGAAGTGCAGGATGTTGTTGCGGGTGTGGTAGTCCTTCAGGTGGTTCATGAGGTGCGTACTGTACCCCTTCACCTGCTAGTTCCGTGTCTCACTCACCTATAGCGAACTCGTCGGCGAAGGTGAGGAAGTGCAGGATATTGTTGCGGATGTGGTAGTCCTTCAGGTGGTTCATGAGGTGCGTGCCGTACCCTTTCACCTGCTCGTTGGACGTCACCGCGCAGAACACGATCTCGCTGAACCCCTGAACAATAAAATCACAACAACGTCATAGTCAATGTACACTATTATTATAAGTTTATAAGCGGTAAAATTTGTGAGTTTGTTTGTAGGAAGTAATCTCTGGAATTAATTACTGAACTGATTTTGAAAACTCTTTCACCAGTACAAAGCTACATTATTTCTGAGTGACATAGGCTATATCTACGCCCGCGCACCACTCACCCTCAAAGACAGTCATAAAAAAGATGCCCATGCGGGCGAAGCCGCGGGCAAAAGCTAGTGAGTTATATTTATATACAACAATTATTGACAATGTTAAACACGTTTAAAACCGACTCCAATCGCTACAATTTAGTACAATTTTGCTACTTTCTTTTGTTTTTGTTATTTTTATGAAAAAATAGATAAACGACTGTGGTAAAATTTATATGGGATTAACCTGGAGCCATAACTTATAAAAAGAATCATGAAAATCGGTTCACATTTGGCGATGATAGCGAGTTACATAAACACACAAAAAACAGTCGAATTGAGAACCTCCTCCTTTTTGGAAGCCCTATGCAAATAAATAAATAATAATAAATAAATATTCTGGGACAAATCACACATAGTCATCTGGCCCCAAAGTAGGATTCCCTGTATTACGGGAACCAGAAACTGATATACATACTTATATACGTTTAAATACATACTTAAATAGATATTTAACACCCAGACACAGAGCAAACAAATCTGCTCTTCACACAAATGTTTGCCCTGGGTGGGGATCGAAACCACGACTCTCGGATCAATAGTCAGGAGCACTAACCACTGAGCCACCGAGTCAGTCAAACGCCATTTTAATCGGTATTTCTAACTTCAACACGTTGTTGGTGTAAGTCTTTAAAACTGTGGGGATTTTTTAAACTTGAATTAGCAACAATGAGCGTACAAGGGACAACCAATCGGGGAACGCCCTGTTGTAAGCTCCAGGTACCGCTGGAATTACGAAGTGCAAAAGAACCTGAACACCCTCCAAAGAGCCGATTGGCACGTAAGAGTGGACGGGGAAATTGGTGTGATTTGGTGTCGGGGGCAAGAACCTATTAGGGTCACTGAGCCAGCGAAGTAAGTAAGAATTAGTAATATCTTGAATATGAATGTAAAATTATATGTTTGGGGCAGATGAGCGCAGGAACAAGGAGTGGAATGCCGGCGTCTGTGTTCCCCAATTCGTATTATTAAGGAATCTTCAAGACGAGAGTGAATAAGCACTATTTGTGCTTGCGTGTTACATCCTCGGTTGCATCGGCACTTACCATCAGGTGAGGTGCAGTCAAACGCACTCAAATTTTTAATTTAAAAAAACTATGTTGTCTGTAAAGTCGGTTTACGGACGATAATTTTACGTGATAACGTGTCACAAGCCGAACGCTTGTGTGCTTTAGACCACACGACTGCAGTCAAACTTCTTTAGCTCCATCTTTAAGGAGATGTAAAATACCGCCCATAGTCGGGTGAGTTAACTCATTGGCATTTCCTCACAGAAAATCCACCGCATTGGAACACCTTTTGTAAGATCCTGGAAGCCTAGTACTTTTAATCCATTGAAACACAGATCGTGTTTTCCTCACAGAGAGTCGACCGCATTGGAACACCTCTTGTAAGATCCTGGAAGCCTAGTACTTTTAATCCATTGACACACTTGTTTGACGGTTCGTCCTTCCGTCCAAGCTCAAGTCCAAATACTTGTGCAAGTACAACTCTCGCTTGCACGCTCGGCTCAGGCGTAACGCAACAATGACGTCATACGACAGTAACGCGACAATGACGTCACAAGGGCTTAATGTTATAATGACGTCACACTTTTTCGTGAATGCAGCCCGTGTCATCAATTTATAAGACGTTATAACTTCAAAAAATGGAACCTACTGATTAGGCGTTAGGACTGTACATATTAGGTTTTCGCAGAAATACTTGTATTTAAGGGATGTCAAAAATTATTACGAATTTACCTGTGAATGGAAAGTCCGGAAACATATCCCTCCGATAGGCCTGCCTTCTTTTATTAAGGCTAATGTCTTGTGTTTTCTGTGAAGAGAAATAAAAATAAGTAATTCTGTATACTGACTGAGCATGATTTCAGTAGTATGATAATAGTCGAAGCGAAAATATGAAGCAAAATATATATACTTACGGATCAAATACTAGCTGTGAAATATATTCCTTCGTCATTTCAGGCAACTGATGGGAAAATACGTTGTGTAGACCTGAAATATAAACACACAAATTGGATTACGGAAAACACTTTTGGATGTACGCACTTGGCGTACAAGTGAACCTGAAGCCAGACAACCAGGTCAGACTGGAAAAACTTGCTAATAATCTTAGGTACTACTGGTAGAGGCCATATTGTCGATTAGACCCTTCAGGCCCTTTACCATCCAGGGTCGTCTTCAACTACTTTGTAACGATCATCACTCCAATAGAGTATTTGACAATACCAATAAAACTTATTTATAAAATTAAGAAAACCCCCGACAAAAAAACCGCTAAAAACCAGAAAGTAATATGTCTTGGTCCTTTAAGTTTAATATAAGTATAGTTTTATTTTGATCTAAGAGTCGTCGCGTAGGTTGACCGCTAAGTTGTGATATTATTAGTACTTAGTTGTAGTAAAGTAAAACAGTGGTATTCAGTTTTCATTATTTTATTAACTTAACGGTCGCCCTACGCGACGACTCTTAGATCAAAATATAACTACTTATATTAAACTTAAAGGGCCAAGACATTATTTTATACTTTTTAACGGTATTTGTCGGGGGATTTTTAAATTTTAAATATAAGTTTTATTTCATGCTTTTTAAACTTTACGTATCCCAAACACGATACCTTTGCTGTAAGTTGGCGAGGATTTCAGTATTCTGCAGATTCCAGGAGATGTTACAGCATCAGGTCAAGGTTATCATGTTCTATCTAACACCTATTTAATAAGACTACTACTCTAATGAGCCTAACTAAATAATATGCCTCTGCTGTAAGTTGGTGAGCAGTTGGGTATCCTGCAGATACCAGGAGATGCTGCAGCATCAGGTCAAGGTTACCATGGTTTTGCAATATAATTACAGTAACAGGGCGCCAAATTTTAAATCGATCAGACCTGTATAGGTTGCCCACATCCCTTCTGTGGATCCTCAAACGGCTGAACAGATCTTTATAAATTATAGCTCAGAACCACCTCGATCACGTCAGCTTTCAAACAAAAAAAACCGCTTCAAAAATCGGTTCATTCATTTAAGAACTACGATGCCACAGACAGATACACACGTTAAACTTATAACACCCCTTTTTGCGTCGGGGGTTAGAGAAAACCAATAAATAGCATTTGTCCTACATAAGTACAAAAACTTGCGTCAGTGGCGTAACGGTTATGGCCGCTACCTCCTGTCCGATAGGTTGGTTCGAATCCTGCCACGTACCAATTGGTTTTCGAATTTCGATTTCATATTATGTACGTTTATCGAAGCTCTTACAGTGGAGAACATCGTGAGGAAACCTTCACACGCCTGCGAAGAAACTCGAACGTTGTGTGTGAACTCGGCCAATCCGTACTGGCCCCGCGTTGTCGATTAAGGCCCGATCGCCCTAATTCAGGGTAGGCTCAAGCACCTCGGTGAGGACGTATATGAGCTGATATGATGAAGCACAAAAACTTTCTCATCTGATATTTTAATCCATTTTCAATTTTACATTTATAAAACCACAAAATTAGTTCCTCGGCGACAATAACGTCACATGCCTGTGTTTTTGTTAGATGATAACTAACTCAAATGGCTAGTAGTCAAATACCGGATTAAACAAGACACAGACACACATCCCACACTTTTTCGGGCACCAGGCTGCATGCTTAACGTTTTTAGTATCTACGCTCAGTTTATTGGTGGATTTTTTGCAAGCTCCACATCGCTCCGCCTCGCTCCGTACAAGCTTCATTCTCGTAGTCCACGTGTGCTATTCTGGTGGCAGTGGGTGCCTATGAGCCAGAGCATAGTCCATTTAACGACAGGCCCGGTGAGCGGGTTGCCGATGACGTGGAACTCATTCCCCTAGTCCACGTGTGCTATTCTGGTGGCAGAGGGTACCTATGAGCCAGAGCATGGTCCACTTATCGACAGGCCCGGTGAGCGAGTTGCCAATGACGTGGAACTCATTCCCCTAGTCCACGTGTGCTATTCTGGTGGCAGTGGGTACCTATGAGCCAGAGTATGGTCTGCTTGTCGACGGGCCTGGTGAGCGAGTTGCCGATGACGTGGAACTTACTTCTATAGTCCACGTGTGCTATTCTGGTGGCAGTGGGTACCTATGAGCCAGAGCACGGTCCACTTATCGACAGGCCCGGTGACCGAGTTGCCGATGACGTGGAACTCATTCCCCTAGTCCACGTGTGCTAATCTGGTGGCAGTGGGTACCTATGAGCCAGAGTATGGTCTGCTTGTCGACGGGCCTGGTGAGCGAGTTGCCGATGACGTGGAACTTACTTCTATAGTCCACGTGTGCTATTCTGGTGGCAGTGGGTACCTATGAGCCAGAGCACGGTCCACTTATCGACAGGCCCGGTGACCGAGTTACCGATGACGTGGAACTTACTTCTATAGTCCACGTGTGCTATTCTGGTGGCAGTGGGTACCTATGAGCCAGAGCACGGTCCACTTATCGACAGGCCCGGTGACCGAGTTGCCGATGACGTGGAACTTACTACCCTAGTCCACGTGTGCTATTTTGGTGGAAGTGGATACATTTGAGCCAGAGCATGGTCTGCTTGACGACGGGCCCGGTGAGCGAGTTGCCGATGACGTGGAAATTACTTCTATAGTCCACGTGTGCTATTCTGGTGGCAGTACCTTTGAGCCAGAGCATGGCCCGTTTCTCGACGGACCCGGAGGGCGAGATGCCGATAACGTGGAACTAACTCCCCTAGTCCACGTGTGCTAATCTGGCAGTAGTGGGTACCTATTAGCCAGAGCATGGTCTGCTTGTCTACGGGGCCGGTGAGCGAGTTGCCGATGACGTGAAACTCGATCATCTTGCGCTGCTCCTCCAGCTTGGCAGCCTCGTCGCGCGGCGCCTGCATCTGGAACAGCGCCTGCGGAACAAAAAGCCTTGTATTGGATTGCGACAAAGCAATGGAGAAGATACAGTAGTTCTCGTTCGCCTACGTCTTCTTTGCCCTAAAATTTGCGGAACAAGCAAATGTTATAGATAGTATTTGTCGGTCACTTTATTTTTTGGTTTCAATGATGGTGACCTGGCGACATAGATGGGTGCCTTATCGTATACTCACACGAGATATAGCTGCGCGATTTTTCGCTGGATACAACCAAGTTGGTGGACTGAAACCGTAACCCTTCCTACATAATATCAGGCCCGCACAGGCCGTATATGTAGTTGGTGTTGTTGATGGTAGTAAGTGGACGTCATCAGCCGCTTCATAAACGACGCAGCGCCGCCGCTTATTAAACCTTGAGAAATTGTGTACTGTAGCAATGCGCGCACTCACATCAACATATGTAATTGGGATCTTTTGATGGTAGCCACAATATTGGCCACGGTGCGCTGTGCTCACTGACGTCATTATCCGCGTCGTCAAAGACGCGTCACCATTTATTTCATCATTATCAGCCTATTTTAGTCTACTGTCGGACATAGGCCTCCCCCAAGGCTCGCCACCATCTTCGGCCCTAAACACCTAGTTGGTGGCACCACTGACCTTTACCCACTACTGTCTTATTTAACTATAGTTACTTGGGGCGTCATGTGCTCCAACACTTACATCAGGGCCGCACATGTAGTTGGGATCGTTGATGGTGGCCACGATGTCGGCTACGGTGCGCTCGCTGACGTCGTCGGCCGCCTCGTCAACGACGCGGCGCCGCTTGGCGCCCTGCGGCGGCTGCTCCCCTGACCGCGACTCCGCTGGCGCCCCTCGCTTCACGCCCTCTTGCTTTATCGTACCTGATTGGTTCAACGATTGTTTCTTAACACTTTGGCTTCTTGCATTTGCCCAATGCCCGAGCGGGGGGAGTCGCTCAGATGAAGGGTTCATAAGTCTTAGCAGACTTGTAATCCAGGGAGGTTCTTTTTAGTGGTTATGCACTAGGTGAGCCCCACATAACCAACCTAGGACCGGACGTTGGTATGAAGCAATGCATTTTTTAATCCTCCCACCCTCCGAAAAGGGGAACAAAAAAAAAAGCTCGATGATTTAGCCAACGTATTCGCCCAAGTTGAGTACAAGCAATTAAGCTTAGGGCAACACATGCCAGTTCGGCCCAGTCAGTTACTGGACGGAGTTGTAGGTTAGAAGAGAGATGAAAGTGCGTTTTGTTGAACCAATAGCTCAGTCTTCTGAGCAGTCTACGGAGTTCCCGAGGATCAGCAGCACACTGTGATCTTCGACACATTTGTAGCCAGGGATCTAACCTAATGACTGCACTTCGTAGTTCCCTTACCTTTCTTGATTAAAAATAATAATAATCGTGGCTATTTGAACCACCTCTCTGTATGAAAATGTACTAAGAAAACTTAGGTGGCCCTATATTTTGTTTTAAGTAGTATATTTTTGTGAAGTTCAGTGCAAATGCAAATAATAATCAATATAAAGAAAATGTTCTACAAAGACATTAAAACATAAACAGGTAAAAAATATTATATTAAAACACAAATAGGCGTGCGACAAGCGAAAGTGATGTCATGAAATGGAAGTAAGTTGAATGATGTCAACGACCGAGACAATATGGATGACGAATGCTAGTCATCTGATTTACTTTTTATCATCTGTCAAAAATACATTTTGTTCTAAAAATGTTTGAAATACCTAGACGTGACGTCATAGTTTTGCAGCGTCATTTATGTACCCATTTTGTGATTTTTGTGAATCTAAAATCAAGATTTGATGGAAAACAAAACGAGTAAGCTTTTCCGAAATTTAAGTAGGAGGGAAATTTTGTGATCAAGAGTTCATAATTTATTTCTGATGCTGCCGTCATTCTTATTGTAACGAGAACTGAATAGAATCCGTAATAAATAAATAAAAGTGTATATCTATTTCGTAAACCAAATCAATCTCTCAGTGTGGCCCACATTTTACCATAGCGATGCGCGATATGTCGACGATATTTTGGTGTATTGATACAACGGTATGCGATATATCGATATTTTGTATCGATATACCTAAATGCGATTTTTGACTGTATCGTATCGCTTCACCTGAATAACGCGTCAAAAATATCGTATCGTACAGACTATGGCCTTCGAAGTTCGAACCATTATGATGCCTTACGTTAACAAAGATATAAAATATAAAAAACTTATTCTATTGTACTCATGTACTACCGGCACGCTTGTGGTGCGGCTTACACATTTTAAATAGAATGCGGTAAGAAAATATTTATGAGTTCGTAAATTATATTTACACATAATTTAATTTGTCTGTATGGTTCCCGGCTAAGAATAGGACCATCCCATCTCTTCCAATGGGTGTCGTAAGAGGCGAATAAGGGACTTAAAACCGGAGGATGGGCAGCAGCGTCTTTCCGTGCATTGCAACACACCTGCAATCAAACTGCGATCGCCAACCCGCCTGCCAAGCGTGGCGATTACGGCAAAACCCCCCCTATGAATTTCACACCCAGAAAACGGCCTCTAGTCCCCGGCTGCCCCGCTATTCCTGGCTCCGGTAGCAGTCATGGTAACGGCGGGGTAGGGGGTGCGAAGAATCCCCGGCAGATGCCAGGCTACCAAACCCAACTACCTTTGGCCCTGGCAACTTATAACACGCGCACACTGCGGACCGACGAGAAACTTACAGAACTCGAAGAAGTATTGAGCAGGTTACGGTGGGATATCGTGGGTTTGTGTGAAGTCCGAAGAGAGGGAGAGGACACCATGATCCTTAAATCCGGAAACCTGCTCTATTTCCGGGAGGGCGACCAACAGTCCCAGGGTGTTGTCGGTTTTCTCGTCCACAAGTCCCTCATTAACAATGTGGTCCAAATCGTGAGCGTTTCGACAAGGGTAGCATACCTTATACTCAGAATCACCAAACGGTATTCGATGAAGGTCATACAGGTATACGCGCCGACTACGGAACACTCCGACGACGAGGTAGAGACTATGTATGAGGACATCTCTACAGCCTTACATAGCACCAGGACCCATTATACCGTTGTTATGGGGGACTTTAACGCGAAACTGGGCAAACGAAGCGATGGTGAGCTGAGAGTGGGGCAATTTGGATATGGAGTAAGAAATGCACGTGGCCAGATGCTGGCCGACTTTATGGAGAAGGAGAGCCTCTTTATGATGAACTCCTTCTTTAAAAAGTCAAAACAGCGGAAGTGGACATGGTTGCATCCCAATGGCGTAACAAAAAACGAGATAGACTTCATCTTGTCGACAAGGAGGCAAATATTCAATGATGTCTCCGTGATCAATTCAGTCAAAACAGGAAGCGATCACCGGATGGTCAGAGGCACATTGAATCTAAAGACCAAGCTAGAAAGATGTCGACTGATGAAGTCTACGCTCCGACCAGCGCCCATCCAGCTCCAAAACCCCGAGAGCTTTCAGCTCGAGTTGCACAATCGTTTCGAATGCCTAGGAGACTGCGAGAATGTGGACGATTATAATGACAGGTTCGTGGAAATTGTTCAAACGGTCGGGTCTAAGATTTTTAAAACTCGCCGTTCAAACAGAACCAAAAAAATCTCCGACTTCACCAGCAACCTCATGGAAGAAAGACGCAGATTGGTTTTGCAGTCCTCTGAAGACGCTACTCAGTATCGGCAACTAAACAGGCAGATCTCTAAGTGCCTAACTCGCGATTTACGCCAATATAATACAAATTGTATTAAAGAGGCGATTGAGCACAACAAAGGCTCAAAAGTGTTCGCGAGAGATCTGTCTGTTGGACAAAGCCAACTGACCAAGCTGAAGACTGAGGATGGCAGGACCATATCGTCTAAGACTGAGTTGCTGGAAGAAGTTGAGAAGTTCTATGGACAATTGTACAAGACCACACGTTTGCCTGTCAGCGATCTGGCTGAAGACCCAAGAGCCAGACTAACCCGACACTATACCGAAGATATCCCGGACGTCAGCCTCTACGAGATTAGAATGGCTCTCAAACAGCTCAAGAACAACAAGGCACCGGGTGATGATGGAATTACGGCTGAACTTCTGAAAGCAGGTGGATCACCGGTACTAAAAGCTCTTCAGAAGTTATTTAATTCCGTTATACTCGAGGGACAAACGCCTAAGGCATGGCACAGAAGTGTGGTCGTGCTTTTCTTAAAAAAGGGTGACAACACCCTGCTGAAGAACTACAGACCCATCTCACTTCTGAGCCATGTCTACAAGCTGTTTTCGAGAGTCATTACGAATCGTCTCGCACGCAGGTTTGACGACTTTCAGCCTCCCGAACAAGCCGGTTTCCGAAAAGGCTTTAGTACCATAGACCACATACATACGCTGCGGCAGATTATACAGAAGACCGAAGAGTACAATCAGCCACTATGCTTGGCATTCGTGGACTATGAGAAGGCCTTTGATTCAGTCGAAACCTGGGCTGTGCTACAGTCTCTCCGGCGGTGCCAAATTGACCATAGATACATCGAGGTGTTGAAGTGCCTGTATGAAAACGCCACCATGTCGGTTCGCCTCCAGGACCAGAACTCGAAACCTATCCAGTTGCAGCGAGGGGTGAGACAGGGAGACGTTATATCTCCGAAACTGTTCACCGCCGCCCTGGAAGATGTTTTTAAGCTTCTGGACTGGGGTGGACTCGGCATCAATATCAACGGCGAGTACATATCCCACCTCCGATTCGCTGACGATATCGTGGTCATGGCTGAGACTATGGAAGACCTAAGCACAATGCTCGATGGCCTCAGTAAGGTCTCTCAACAAGTGGGTCTTAAAATGAACATGGACAAGACGAAAATAATGTTAAATGTCCGTGTCGCACCCACTCCTCTAAAGGTTGGAGACTCTACACTGGAAGTTGTTGACGAATATGTATACCTGGGACAAACAGTCCAGCTAGGTAGTTCCAACTTCAAGAAAGAGATCAATCGACGAATCCAACTCGGCTGGGCAGCGTTCGGGAAGCTTCGCAATATCTTCACGTCCCAAATACCGCAGTGTCTCAAGACTAAGGTCTTTGACCAGTGTGTGTTGCCAGTGATGACTTACGGAACTGAGACATGGTCGCTTACTATGGGCCTCATAAGAAGGCTCAAGGTCACCCAAAGGGCAATGGAGCGTGCTATGCTCGGAGTTTCTCTGCGTGATCGAATCAGAAACGAGGAGATCCGCAGGAGAACTAAAGTAACCGACATAGCTCACAGAATCGCTAAACTGAAGTGGCAGTGGGCAGGGCACATAGCTCGTAGAACAGATGGCCGATGGGGCAGTAAAGTTCTCGAGTGGCGACCGCGCACCGGAAAACGTAGCGTAGGCAGACGGTGGACCGATGACCTGGTGAAGGTCGCGGGAAGCCGATGGATGCGGGCAGCGCAGGACCGGTCGTCGTGGAAATCCTTGGGGGAGGCCTTTGTCCAGCAGTGGACGATTTGTGGCTGATATGATGATGATGATAATTTAATTTAATTTATTCCATACAATATTTTACAATTGGGTCGAAAATTAACAAACTAAAAAAACGTTATAAATACGAGAGAAAAAAATAATACAATTACACTAATTATTACTTACACTTCGTTAAAATTCAAACTAGTCTAAATTAAATGCATTCTTAAAAAAATATTTATGATGCTAATTAATGATTCTAAATAAATATATTATTGCGTCTACTTATCCCTACAGTTTATAAACTCGTCTATACTATAGAAACACCTCACCAACAAAAAAGCCTTAAGCTGAGTCCTGAATTGTTTATGATCATGTATCACTTTAAATTCGTTTGACAGACTATTAAATAACCTAACTGCTTGATACCTTACACTGTTCGCCGCCACATTTAATTTTGGATTAATCGCATAAGGTAGGTCGGTCCTGCGGGTTTTTTTTATATCATATACTTAAAAAGGACGTTGTGTATATTTTTAGTTACTCTCTAGAACTGTAAGCGCTGTTTCATTTAGCTGCCATGGCTCCGCCAGTGACATCGTATGTTTGGTCATTTTTCACAAGTGCCAATGATTAAAATCTAAACTTTTTTTAATTTTTTACTTAATTGGAAACTCTGTTTATAATAAAGCAATTTATAATAAAGAACCAAACCTATGTTTAAAATAAGAGTTTTACTTTAATAATTCAAAACGATAATTCTAATATTGACACAATGGCATAAGATATATATCGTGTATCGATACAAACAGTTGCGATACATAACGATACGATATATCGATACAAAGTGACATATCGCCCATCACTATTTTCCTATCTCTTTCACGGCGTGCATGTATCTGTTGAAGGCAGTGCGTCGTAGGGATTCTTTAAGCTTAGCAAGAGTGTGCGGTAAAGCGTCAGGTCAGGATCAGTTACAGTGGGACAGGTGGGCGTCAAGGGGGAGGAACGTAGCGAGGAGCGACAACGTGCGAGCCCAAAGTGCAGAGCAAGCGTGCCACGGCAGCGGCCGGCGATGGGCCACATCCAACTTTGCTCGATGACTTTGGGTCACAGCTAATATCATGACTGAAAGTTTACAGTCTGTACTTAAATATACAGGGTGGCCCATAAAATAGTGTTAAGCGGAAGTTCAGCGATAGAGCACCCCTAAGGTTATCCGAACCACCGATGGGGATAAAAAATGGGAATTCAAATATCTCGAAAACCGTGGGTTTTAGCGTTACGTACATGGGTACATGGGTACGTAACGCTAAAGCCCACGGTTTTCGAGATATTTGCATTCCTATTTTTTAGATTTTGTATGAGAAATATCTTTGCTAGACTTCGACGTCAGTTTGTGAAAATAAAATCGTACAGCTGATAAAGCTTTTATCAGCTTTACAAAATGGCAATGAGAGTTTTCAAAAATACAAATAAATTATAGCAAAATTAATGATTTCTGCAATAATTTTTAACAAAAAAAAGCGACTTCAAACAGGATGCCATCATCAGATAATGGTTTCCTTATCGTGGTACCACCCGTGGGATATCTCCTTTCCAAAAAAAAAATCATCAAAATCGGTTCATAAGCGACAAAGTTATCCGTGAACACACATATAAAAATATACATATATACAGTCAAATTGAGAAAACTCCTCCTTTTTTGAAGTCGATTAAAAAGGGTACATCAGGTGTTGAAAAAATTTTTTTTCGAGATTTTCTAAATTTTAAGATTTATCATGGTTTTCGTATCATCACATATCTGGGACTCTTTGGGTCAATTTAATATCCTCGATTCACATGGTAGTCGAAATATAAGTACCTATGTTGTTTTTCATACAAAAATTGTTGAAGATAATGTATGAGACTTTTGGATAAATCCTAATTATCAATATGTTTTTTTTTGCATTTGTTTTTAATTTTATACCTCTTTGGGACGCTGACAAAATGAGGAAGTTTTACGATGTAAGATGTTTTTTTTTTTCACAAACTGACGTCAAAGTCTAGCAAAGATGTTTTTCATACAAAATCTAAAAATCTAAATGTGAATATCTCGAAAATTTTCACGATAAAACTACTAAAACGATTAGGCATAGGGCTTAAGTAAAAGGTTTAGTCGTACTTCACTTAGAATACTTTTTATCTCGAAAACATGCAGAGTCCTCTAGGGATTTAGGAAAAACTAACGCACCGTGCACCCTGGAATGCAGTTACAAAAAATATATCCACGCGGGCTTAGCCGCGGGCAAAAACTAGTCTTCCAAAAAAAAAAACAGAGATTAGTTACCGGAGGTGAGCGAGACGGTGGTGAAGCCGTCCTTGCTGTCGCCGGCCGCCGTCACGCGCTCGAACTCACCGCGCGCGCACCGCGCCCCGCCGCCGGCACCCGCCGCTGCTATAACACAACCGCACTACCAGCCGCCAGCCAGCCTCCAGCACTTGGAGAATCTCAGCGGACTGTGCCGTTAAGGGTGACAGAATGTTTTGCAGGAGTAGTGTCATTATTTGAGAGGAATAAGACATGAGAGGTAGAGATAGAAAAAGTGGAAGGAGACGGAAGAGAGGTAAAGATGGGATAAATGTGAAAGGGAGTAGTGTCATTATTTGAGAGGAATAAGACATGAGAGGTAGAGATAGAGAAAGTGAAAGGAGAGGGAAGAGAGGTGAAGATGGGATAAATGTGAAAGGGAAGGGACTGGGATAGTGAGTGGAGTGGAAAGAACGAGAGAATGGAGGAGGGGGAGGGAACGGGTGAATATGGAGAGGTGAGAGAGAGGAGAGGGAAGGGAGATAGAAGGAAAATGAAGAGAAAAATCTCACTAAGAAAGATGCACTAGATTAGGTAGGTACGCAAAGTGGAGGAAACAAGGCGGGAAGCGGATCCTAGCATAGGCCGTGATATTTTTTTTTGGAAACTAGAACATTGTTTGTGTTCTATGTAAAACAAGAATATTGTATTGTATTGTGTAGTGTTTATACGGATTGATGTAAAGCCATGATAAAGTTTACAATTGATGAAAAGCTATGGTACAGTTTTCAAATGGTTTCAGCAGGATTGTTATCTGGTGAATTTTACATGTATTTTGTAAAACTATGTATGGGCTTCCAAATGATTATGTGTGATAGAACGAAAGAAATTAGACACGGGCGTAAAGGCTTAAGCGACAAATGAAATTAGGAGTCACATTCAACAAAAAATCATAACATAACCAAGATCACGACACACTTATATATTCATTGTCAATAACTATTTAAGTACATGATAGGACCACATTGGCCGGGAAGCATTTTTATCCAAGTCTTGCCGCCAAACACCAATCTAATGCCCCGGCATGAGGGATGAGATGGCTAGTTTATTATTGAGTAGGGATTCGTAGCAAGCCCGTAATGTACAAAACAAAATTAAAGGGTATTTCAAAGCGAGTACTGACTGGTCTTGTTGTCGAGGATGGCCTGCAGGTGGTGTGGCGGCACCTGCTTGTAGTCGGGGTCCCAGATGGGCGAGCTGCTGCTGAAGATCTCCTCCTCCAGCAGCGCCAGGAAGCGTGGGAAGTGCGTCAGCACCAGCACCTGTAGGAAATACCTCCTATACTATACAGTAGGTACATGCATGAGACTAATGAGAGTTGTGTGACAACTTTACTGTCACTGTCAGTGAACTTCTTGTAGGAACCAGAGTCAGCCCCTGCTGTGGGAGTCGGAATGGGAAAAGTGGTGGGAAGGACATTTTCAAGTCGGCCTGACAATAAATAGCAGTGTGCGATATTATTACTTTTTACTCCGAAAAGGCCTGTGGTGCGGCCCTAGGATACTACCACCCCATCTATTCTCGAGAGTTCGTAAGAGGCGACTTAAGGGCAGCAACGTCCTTTGCACGTACTGTGCACTGTTTAATCGCCAACCTGCCTTCAAAGTCTAGCGATTACGCCCTCCCCTAAAAACCCTTAAATTTAGGTAGAACTATGTCAAGCACTAACGTCTTATAGCTGAGGTGATGATGGTCATCATCCTCATATGCCAATGAAGGCTGATCAGCATCTGTGAAAAGTGGCAAAAGGCATCATCCCACCTGATAGTAAGTGGCTATTGCCGCCAATAAGCAACTGGAACTGGGGAGTTATACGTTCTTTGTCAGAGCAATGGAATGCCTCGTACACCGGTACCCACAGTCGGGCGCTGGAAGTAATATACTACTACTAATGTGTTCATGGTTAAGCCAAGGATAATGAATTTAGTGTAGCGTTGTGGGTTCTGGCAAGCCGTCTTCCACCTTCGGCATCATCTTTATTGAAATGGGTCTATAGCTTCCATAACAGTATTTTCCCCAGAAATTGGATGGAGTTGCATGAGGATCTGCATCTCATGTATTACACCTATTAATGCCAGAACAGTGTTTACACCGACACAAGTAGTACTCACGCGCTTCTCGGGCGGCATGCGGTCGCGCTCAGAATGACACTTGTCCATCAGCTGGCGGCACACAGACTTGAACACCGCGCGCAACAGTGTGCGCCCGAAGACGAGCGACGTCTCGTAGTGGGGAAGCGAGTCGCAGAAGGCTGGCACATGGCAGAACACTAGCCACCTGAGACAGATATAAAGCTTGGTAAGTCTTGGTGCATAGCAGATGGATGGTCTGTTTTACTACTACAATGCAACAGCCTTGAATAATAATTGAAAACGCTAAACACGTTAACGACTTACATTTCTAAAAAAGTAATACGCCGATTTTAATACAATTTATATGGAACCAACCTGGCAGCATACCCTATCGAATAAAACATGAATCATGAATCATGAAAAACAAATATACAAAAAAATATACAGTCTAAATGGTAACCTGCTCCCTTTTGGAAGTAGGTTGAAAACCTACCAAAAGCAAGAGTAGAACTGTGAGCGAAGAGCTACCCCGCAGCACATTCCCAAATCCCACTCACAGAGAAACTAGATTCCCCAATCACACTCACAGACACTCAAAGACGCTTTATACCGTATGTTTCACAAATAAATAATTTTGTATTTGTATTAGAGAAACTAGATTCCCAAATCCCGCTCACAGAGAAACTAGATTCCCAAATCCCACTCACCGAGAAACTAGATTCCCAAATCCCACTCACAGAGAAACTAGATTCCCAAATCCCACTCACAGAGAAACTAGATTCCCAAATCCCACTCACCGAGAAACTAGATTCCCAAATCCCGCTCACAGAGAAACTAGATTCCCAAATCCCACTCACAGAGAAATTAGATTCCCAAATCCCACTCACAGAGAAACTAGATTCCCAAATCCCGCTCACAGAGAAACTAGATTCCCAAATCCCACTCACCGAGAAACTAGATTCCCAAATCCCACTCACAGAGAAACTAGATTTCCAAATCCCGCTCACAGAGAAACTAGATTCCCAAATCCCACTCACCGAGAAACTAGATTCCCAAATCCCACTCACAGAGAAACTAGATTCCCAAATCCCACTCACAGAGAAACTAACTCCTAATAGACTAAGAGCAGGCGTTAACAGTTACGTTTGACGTTAACAGGAAAAGATGGGATTTTTATGTGATTGTGGCGCCATAATGTCAATTGCACAGGTACATCGTGCCCTACCAGTCCGATCTCTAGCACGTTTGCGGATTTGCTTGAGGACAAACAAAAAAAGTCACACGTAAAGATGAAGAATTGGACCGCCAAAAGCCAAAATTGTTATTTGAAAGCTGTTTGGATGGCAGGTGCGTATAAATAAGGTATTTGAATTTATAAAGTATTATTCACTAAAGTAAAACAACAAATCATAAAAACTGGCCAACTGTGAGTCGTACCCGCGCTAAGGTCTTTTGTTTGAAATAAATAAGTATTATTGTTATACTTATGTGGAGAGGTATAGTGGTAAGGAGTCCGACTCGCACTTGGCCAGTTTTATGTATAGTTCTTGCACTACACGAAGGCGAGTGAGCTTGTGGTGATCTTTAGGTGAACACGCATCTGTATACGTTTCAAAGTGTGTGTGAGAGCGTAAGTGGGTACGGTTAGCATAAACAAAATAAAGATAAATGTTAACAAATTTATTGTACAGACAAAACTTTCGATAAATAATAAAAACATAACTTAATTAAGCAACAATTGGATTTATTTGGAACAATACCTAATCATCCTTACTATTATTATAGATGTGAAAATGTGTTTGTTTATTTGTTCGTTTGTTTGTTACTTTTTCACGCTTCTACACCACAACCAATCTTGACAAAATTTTGCATGCAGGTGGCCTGTGTCATGGGGAAGGACATAGGCTACTTTTTATCCTGGGAAAATGGCATAATCTGATGCAGTTCCTGAGGGAACTAAAAAAATACTCTTTTTTTGGTTAATTTCTTTTACATCGCAACGGAACAATGGATTGTTATGATTTTTTTGCACAGAGATGGTTGCGTAGGTGGGAAACTACAAAATTTACTAATCACCCTTAAAGACAGTCATAAAAACGATGTCCACGCGGGCGAAGCCGCGGGAAAAAGCTAGTCTTTCTATAAAGTGTCACTGTCACTTTCAAACTCATCAGTGTCGCTGTCACTTGTTTCGCCTACATCAATGACAAACTCGAAGTAATAATCAAAATACTTCATGTATTCTTTTTCAATTTTTTGTACTATTAATGAAAAAATAAAAATAATTTACGTCACTAAAGAAGCCGTTAAAGAAAAAAGGCAGGGAAAACTGTCGAAGGGTGTGTTGCTATTGCATGACAATGCACCGGTTCACAAGAGCCATGTTGCGACTGGTGCTCTTAACAAGTGCGGTTTCGAATGGCTGGTTCACCCACCCTACAGCCCGGATCTGAACTCCCAGGAAAATTATTTCTTTCCCAAATTAAAAAAAGTACTACGAGGACAAAAAAATCATACCGATGAAGAAGTGAAGGAGGCAACTTCGGCTCATTTTGAGGGAAAACACAAATTTTTTTTTTATGGTTTATACAAATTAAATTATACAGCAAAGAGCATTAAACTCGAGGGTCATTTATATTGAAAAAGAAAAATACTTGTTCTTTTACATTGTTAATTGTTTCGTTCCGAGAATTTTTGAAAAATAGTAAAATAAGTTCTTAGAAAGTATACACGATTTGTGCGTAACGGTATACTTTCCGATTCTGGTGTTGTGAATTATTTAAAAAAAATATACAAGGTCAAAAGGCCAAGAACAACATGTAATAAAATGTCCAAGCATTTCTCCTACAAAAGCATAAAAATTTCTTCATTTCATATTTTAATCCAATTTCAATCTTATATTTATCAAAATCACTAAATTAATACGTCAAAGACAGTGACGTCACAAGTTTTTAACACGAACAATTTCAGAACAAAATGTGTTTTTTGACAGTTGATAAAAAGTAACTCTTCTTTTTTCATTAAAAATTTGAGAGTGTTTGAATATATTTCAGCTAATGGTAAGTGACGATGTAGTAGAGGATAGTACACGCAAACTCAAATAATGCCTATTCACTCTCGCCTTGAAGATCCCCAAATTATAGGAGTCGGGAAACACAGACGCAGGCAAGGAGTTCCACTCCATCGCTGTCCGCATAACAAATGAGGAAGCGTAACGCTTCGTGCGTATAGGCTGAATATCAACAACAAAGGGGTGGAACCTCCCCCTGCGCCTCGTTGACTCAAGTGACTAGTAGTCAAATACCGGATTTATAAAGTTGTCAGTCTGTTGCCATAGCTAGGTAATAATACTGGTCTGTTTGCCAATTTAAATGGTAAACTTCTCAGGCACGCACTTAAACATAACTATTTAGTCCATGTGCAAGTAATTTTGGAATTCATAATGGAAGCTGTAAGGGCCAAATAAAATCAAGACAGGTCAATGAGATAGCAGTAGACGTACCTGGTGTAATTGATTTGGTACGCGGATATATCTTCTGGGTTCGACACTTGCTGCAAACAAGAAAATAACTTAGTAACATAAACTCAATGAATAGGGGTGGCGACAACATCAGAAATAAATTATGAACTCTTATCACTAAATTGCCCTCCTACTTAAACTTCGGAAAACCTTACTCGTTTTGTTTTCCATCAAGTCTTCGATTTGTAATTCACCAAAATCACAAAATGAGTACATAAATGACGCTGCAAAACTATGACGTCACGCCTAGGTATTTCAAATTTTTTTAGAACAAAATGTCGTTTTTGACAGATAATAAAAAGTAAATCAGATGACTAGCACTCGTCATCCCTATTGGGTTACAACACAAGCACAGTTTTAACTTGCAATGTTTACATGTATGTTAGTGTGTTTGGGTCAAATCTCGCAAGATTTTAGAGTGAGTTCCAGAAATCCGATTGAGCTGAAATTTGGTAACAACCGATCCTTTAGTATTTTATAGTAATGTACCATCAAGGTCTCAAGATCGTCTTTTATTTTGAATAGAAACGTAGCGTAGACACGCCTTCCACTCGGTGGACCGACGACCTGGTTTAGGTCGCGGGAAGCCGCTGCACTGGATGCGGGCAGCGGAGGACCGGTCGTTGTGTAATCCTTCATAATCGATTTTTGACTGGCTTCTTCCCCTCACTTTACAGCATAAGGTTGCGGGTTCAATTCCCGGTGGGGTCTAAATTTGTAAAATTCGGCTCGGCTGGTGGTGGGGCATTTTTAAGCCAACCTGCCTCACTACCACTATCTTACCAAGTCTTGCTGCTATACATCAAATTTAAGAGCATTGATGTGCTCTGGCATGAAGATATGATAGCCTGTTACCCTTTGCTTTGGGGAATCTTCGGCATCATCGCCACTTACCATCAGGTTAAATGATGCCAACCAAGGACTAACCAATTGTGGATATTGATAGTGTTAACTCCTCACCAGCTTCCTGACGCTAGGCGCCTCGAAGTTCCAGTGGTTGAAGCAGTGCAAGAACATCTTGGCGAGGTCGTACATGGTCTGCCACTCGCGCTGCGGCAGCGCGTTGAACCGGTGCAGCACGAAGTTCGTGATGGCTTTGGCGATTGAAGGGCGCTCAAACGGCGGCTGCCCCAGCGGGCCCTCCACGCGCGCCGCGCTGCGCGTCAGGATGCATTTGCGCAGCAGCTACCACACGATAACATTCGTATTAACAAATGTTTTTTTTCGTAAATCGTTTTTCCAATAAATTATTCGTTTGATCTTATAGTAGGCCATACAATTATTAAAAAAGTAAAATTGGCATTTCTTAGTTTAGGAGTAATAATCGACAAACTTAAGATAGGCAGTTGGATTTGTAAAAATGCAAAAATATATTGCTTTAAAAAAAAACATATATTTTTTGAAACTACGAAACCTTACCTTGCGCGTGGTCTGACACGCACTTGACCACTTTTACAAACACATAGTTAGAAAACACTTGTATTTATCTTTTTTTTTTTTATTCATTAGACAACAACAATATTCAACAATAAAATCGTTGACAAGACCCGTCCGTCATACGAGGAAGATAGGTGGCCAGTATATGTACAATTGTACACTTACTTTGAATAGATAGTAGTAGACTCTCTTTGTGTCGTGGTCGTCTTCCCTGTGCATGGACATGAATATGTTCTCAACGTCCACCACTGCTCCCAGAAGCCTGTTCACTTCAGCGGTGGGCAGGTCTTTTAAATGCGTCACATGTTGCTCTGCAAAACGAATCTGTTATGAACTCATGAACATCAAGATTGTAAAGTGCTTGAATAGGGTAATTGATTGTAATAAAAAAAAAACGGTTATGTTAACTGTTCTCCTACTGAAATATCAAAAATACTTATTTTTTTCCAGCGCATTTTATATAATTTGGTAAAACGAATCGTTTATCGGAAAAAAGATCATAGCAAACTGTCAAATATTTTGAAAGAACTATTTAACGATACCCCATGCGATAAGATAAGTGAACAAAAAAACCGGCCAAGTGCGAGTCGGACTCTCGCACGAAGGGTTCCGTACCATTATCTATAAAAAGCACGTTTTTGTACCTTAACACCCCTTAAATATTTGTTTTATTTTAATTTAATTAATTATTATAACTAAATTTTATGTGTATATTTCGAACGTCTAACATGTTGCCGTTATCAATATCGAGCAAAAAAAATCACGTTTGTTTTTATTTATTTTTTATTTTATTTTATTTACACTTATAGTACACCAAAACAATTTTGTAATGATAATACGTAGAGATACTATAATAAAGTGTACAGTAGGCGGCCTTATTGCTAAAAGCAATCTCTTCCAGACAACCTTGTATGTTTGTTGTATGGGAGCCCCCTTAAATATTTATTTTATTTTATTTTTTAGTATTTGTTGTTATAGCGGCAACAGAAATACATCATCTGTGAAAGGTATAACAGTCTAGCTATTACGGTTCATGAGATACAGCCTGGTGACAGACGGACGGACAGCAAAGTCTCAGTAATAGGGTCCCGTTTTTACATGTTGATCATAATATCACTAAATTTATGCTTATATTGTGGTAAGCGGAGGTGCATCTATGGGAATCTTCTGTTCAGCGGTCGCTAGCGTGGTATGTTGAGTGAAAAATAAGAACTTACCTAACACATGTGTACAGTTGCGGCAAGGATCAGTGAAGTTGGCAAGAGGCTGGTTATCAGGTCTTGAGTTCCCTTTCAGCACAGCCTGTGGGACTGGCGTTTTCCAGCCATTGCAGTTGCAATCTGGAGTCTGAAAAAAAAGTTGGGTCATTGTCATCCTATGGTAGCCTACTGGTGCAAGCATGGTATCATCATATATCAGCCGAAAGACATCCACTACAGGACAAAGGCCTCCCTCAAGGAATTTCACAAAGACTAGTCCTGCGCTGCCCGCATCCAGTGGCTTCAGCAGGTTTTCGGTCTACCGAGTAGGAGGCCTGCCCACGCTACGTCTTCCGATGCGCGGTCGCCAATCGAGAACTTTAATACCACACCGGCCATCTGTTCTATGAGCTATGTGCCCTGCCCACTGCCACTTAAGTTTAGCGATTCTGTGAGCTATGTCGGTTACTTTGGTACGTCTACGGATCTCTACAAAGCATGGCTTAGGTTCAGTATTCAAAATTGTGTTTTATTTCTTAATCCGTGCGCTTTAATATGTGCATCATCTCAGAGGAGTAAAATCTAAAACGACAAACTAGTGTGATGGATAAACTTGGCAATATCATTTTCTTTATTCATGATTGGTGAGCCCTTGGCATCATCTCAGATGGTAAATGACAATGATGCCAAAGTTGGAAACGAGCTTTCCTGAATTCCTGAACGCATTGGGGACCTAGCTATCTTATCTTCAAGTCGGACAAATCAATGCTTAGCGGCAAGACTTAGATAATACCCATACAGCAACCAAACTAAGTCATACAAAGTAAGAGCCCGCTTGGAATCAAACCCACAACCTCCTGATGTGAGGCTAATGGACTTAACCATTACTTCATGCAGGCGGCTAAATGCCATCATGCCATGTCATTACCATCAAAAAATATTAAGTAATTTATTAACATCAATATTACAATATAATATGGCAGAATAGTCAGTTCAATTCAATTCCTTTATTGCAATAAATGTGGTACAAATGAAGATGCCACAAAAACAAAATCAGCACATACCATGTGACGTATAATAACATGAACAGCGAAAAGTAGGTATATGATAATTGGAAATGCTAAAAACATTAAAAAATCAACTTCAGTCACAACAACATAGTACAATTTTGCTACATTTTATGGTTCTTAGTAATTCGCTAAAAAAAGTAATGAATCGATTTTGATAAAGATTTTTAATGGGACCAACTTGTTAGCATACCCCTATTGAATAAAAAAAGAATTATGAAAATCATATCACAATCTGCGAAGATATCATGTAACAAGCATACAAAAACATAGTTGAATTGAGAACCTCCTTCCTATTGAAGTTGGTTGAAAAGAAACCTCAATCTTTACTAATATTATAAATGTGAGTGCAGTGGAGCAATGGATCAACCAAATTTTTGCCACAGATATAGTTGAAGTGGTGGGTAGTGACACATGCTACTAATGGTTTATCCTAGGAAATGGCAAAGTGACAGTTTGACGTTATTCTTTGCACAGAGATAGTTGAGAAGTGACCAAACACCTACTTATTAATATTGCCTGACATAGTTTCTGAAGGATCTGGAGATAACTCATTTGTAATTGATTAACACGTTATAAGTTATCCTTGGGGGAGGCCTTTGTCTAGCAGTGCATGATTTCCAGCTGATATCATGATAATGATGATGATGAAGTGGGTAGAGGTGCTAGGAAGTGACATAGAGTACTGATAAGCTTAGGTTGACACAGTTCTAGAGGGATCTAAGCTCATTTCCACTTATTTGCACCACGCATCCTCCACCACCATGCACCCTAAAAGACAGTCATAAAAACTATGTCCACACAGACAAAGCCACTGCACTAGGAAAAAAAATTGTGATGTTTATAACTTCAAACTTAAGATCACCTGACAAGCGGAATAGATGGCTAGTTTGAGGAGTTTCTTGCTGTGTGGCCAGTTGTAAACTTGCTGCTTGCGCTGTTGTATACGTTGAAGGTTAGACTGCCGCGATGCCTGCCCCTCGCCAGCCGGGGCGACCGCAGCACTCGATGCAGTCTCATCATTAGCACTTGGTACTGTGAAGATTATTAGAAATATTAAATCCTTCACGCAATTGGACGGCTAGAGTGTACTTGAGAGGGCTGAACTAGTAAATACTCAGTAAGGTCAATTTAGCATATCAGGTGCAAATTTCAAGATCAAGGAATTATTAGTGTGATGCATTACTTTTCTCAAGGCTTTTTGTAGGAATAATTAATTTGTTCTTAGAATAATCTGTGGTGAGGCTAATATACCACCCTATCTCTTCCTCAGGGTGTCGTATGAGGCGATTAAGGGATCAAAAACCAGAGGATGGGCAGCAGCGTACTTTCAGTCTACTGTGCCACCACACTGCACATTGTGATCGCCAACTCGCCTGCCAAGCGAGACAATTACCTTTTTTTGTATTTTTCTAAGGCTTAACTTTCTCAAATAATTTTCAGCCCAGGGAGGCCTATGATGTTTAGGCTGATATGAAGATCATCACATGCCAAAGCAGGCTGATAATCGGTTTAAAAATGATAGATGAGTTTAAAAAAAACTCGATTTCAGTTGTCTCATTGTAAATACATAATTTTGTTTACCTTCGTGTCCCTGAGTTTGCGAGGAATCTGGCTCCGAACATGTCGTCATGGCTATGTCGCTTAATTCGTCCGTCATTACAAACTTTTGCATAAATCACAAATTCGCAACGTACAAATAGTATTTCTGTGCGCTTTGAAACAAATCACAGCATGTTTTTAGCATTTTCTTTTCGCCAAAAAACGAGAAAAGCGTCTACCGATCGTGTAAACTTTGCATTCTTTTTGATTCAAATTCACAGAACACCTACTCCAAAAGGGAGAAGAATGTCAACTCCATAGAAAAAAAGTGGACAAAAACTGAGGTCATCTTTGGCAAAGTCCGACTTTAGCGCCATCTCTTGAGAGCCCCCTAAAACTAGTTCAAAGCGGCAAATTCAAATGCTTCCGTCCATAATATTTGATAATCTGGAAAGAAGAGAACAAATTGTTTTTTTTTTTTGCAAAAATCTTATCAAATTTAAATGATTTTTGCGAAAAAAATCCAGTTTGTTCTTTACTTTCGGGATAAATAGTAAAATAAAACCAACAATTAAACACTTGACCGTTATTTGAAGCATAAAATGTTTGAGATAGGTCCTACGTTTTACGCCTTCCGTTTTACTTCCTTTTATATCTTATAACGCTCTCTCGCTCGCACGTCTCCCTCCTGCACCACCACCGGCTTGGCCCGACAATCCAAGTCAGACTTGAAAACTAAAAAATTATAACAGTCATTTTTATAACGACATTGCATTATTTGTAGTATCTCTGAGTCTCTCTCTATGCTTAAACAAATTAAGGAGATCTGTCTTTTATTTCAAATAACATTTCAATTGAAGGAGGGTCTTATTTTGGTTTAGGTATTTTTTTTATGTTTATGCTATTTAGAATAAGGTATTTTGACCTTCTAATTGCCATTGCCACTATGAAAAATTAGGACGCAGAGCATGGCATTCTATTTGGCGGTTTCATGAAAGATACAAAACAAAATATATACAAAATTTAGAATAAAGCTTTTGTTGCGTCCTATATTTCTGACAGTAACAGTCAAAAGATTCATGAATGTAGTGTTCACCCTAATGTCCATGAAAAGATTATAAACATTGACAACATCCGTCTGTCAAAAAATAATATCTAATAATTTAAAAAGAATTTAACAAATAAACAATTTACTGAGTTAATGCTCAATTTAATTAAAACCTTGAAAAATCAATACTCTAATAAAGTAACGTACCTAGGTGTTAAACTTTATTCTATTCTAGCAAGTGTTCTTTAAGAAACGAGATCTCAAAAACATTAAAGCGTGTTTGATCACTAAGACGAGATCTTAGCTCTAAATGCTTAATAATAATAATAATGTTCTTGCAGTAGAAAAGGCTCTCTCGGATTCGACGCTTGTTCGTATTCATATTATTTACTTTTATTTATTTTTTCGAGAATGATGATTAAGGCAACAACTCGTCACACAAAAAAAAAAATTCTAACTGGTCATAACGAAAAAAAGCTGTATAACTTGTTTCAATCAGTGACGAAGGGTGGAAGAGCCTGTAGTCTTCTGAATGCTTTTTTTTAGAAATTCTCCACAGGCCCCACTGTTTTCTTAAAGTGCCATTTATACATGGAGTACCGAAGGCAAATCAGATCCACTTATTGAACTCAAAGGCTGACGTTGGTGATCACCAGCAGCTTCACTCACACTAGAAAGCTGTCGATCAAGTGGTTCTTTGAAATTGAGTAAAGGCGGTTCAGCATCAAATTCACAAAGAGTTTCTGAACTAGAGACCAAGATTGTTTTTGACGTAGTTGTGCAATCATACACATCCATAGCGAGTTGTGATGCGTGTTTCGGAGTTATTTTAGTCATCAAATTGAATTCAATCAATCATAATTTAAGTTTATCATAAATGTAACTAAAATCCGAAAAAACCGGATTTCGATATTGAAATCCGGATTTATAAATTGCATGAAAATCCGGATTTTTCAGACGTTTTCGAATTTTGAAGCATGGGAATTATTTGAAATGAAATCTGACCACTTTTTTAAATAAATAATTTCCATTCAAAATAGATGATCCCTAACCTAGTCAAATCATATGCTAATTTTATGTCTATCAAACACCCACTAGCTTCTTAAATTAGATAACTTTTGAAGGAGTCGACTTAGCAAAAAATCATCTCAGAGCTTTTTTGTAGATCGTTAAATTCCCTACAAAAATAAGTATTTGTCGTCACTAGAGGATTATTTGTTTAAATGCATTAAAAATCCAAACAAAATAAAAATAACATTCCTGTGTTATTTAAATGGGAAATCAAAAATTATGAATCGTCACCTGTTAATATTAAAATTAAGAGCTCATACGTTACCAGAATTTTTTATTCGTCATTTCGGACGATATTTTCATGGTATCTAAGGAAAAAAAAAATAATTTTTTTTTTGGCGCACCCTACTAAATATAAAATCAAGTTGAATAATGTTCGTTGACGCCGAACGAAGAGACTGACGTGGGTTTTATGATTTTATATCGTAACTGCAGTGAAATACATGATAATAATACATGTGTTCGCGTGGTGACTATTCATTATCTCGACTGAAGGTTATTGGAGTTTGTTATGAGGTATCAGTTTTTACTGTATTGATGAAAAATTAAAGAAAGTGGTAGCCCTAGTTTTGATAAGCATTGCTATTTAAACGGAGACGGAGGGTCGAAATGATTCATATCGTTGCAACCATTCCGTGAAAATGGACTCTCAAAAAAAATTTGCATCAATTGTGGCCGAAGTTACGACTTTAGCCCTTTTTGGAAGTTATGCAGAGACTGTGGACTTAATAAGTTTATAGAGGAGCAGAAACAAAAAAAAAAAAGTGTAAATTTTCCGTTCACTCATCACAAATTTCTTGTCTAACATTTTTTTTGCTGTTTATCTAAACGTACTATCCTCATAGATAGCAGTGAGAAGCCAGTGCTGTCGTTAGCTGGTGAAGATATTGAGTAAGTTAGTATTCTCAAGAACCTGGGAGCTATTATCGATCCAACTCTGCAATGATCTGAAAACAACCGGACTGATACGCTGTTATCACCGATTCCGGGTTTCTGGAACTTTGTGCAACCTGTTGCTTCCCTGGATGAATTCAAGACGATGCTACAAGTACTTATTACTTGCTAGTATAGTGACTTGGCGAACATTAGTTTCTGGTGTGTGATGTGCTGGTAGGGCTGTCAAGTGTTATATGATACAATACTTTTTGTAAATCGTCTTGTTTCTGTTTTTTTAAATGCCATGAGTTTTATATTATTTTTGTCTTTATTTTAAAAAAAAAGGTTGAGCTAAAGCTTTTGTATTTTGTAATGATAAAGCCTACTAGAGGGTAAGCAGGCTAAAATCTTAAAATATTAAAAATTTTAAATACAGAACATAATTATAAAAAGCGTCTGATTATGGAATCTATGTAAATGGAGAGGCATCAAGATTTAATTAATAAAAGGAAAGATACAGAAACCATAGATAAGATCTACCATGATTTAATTAAATGAAAATAATCTTTAAAAAGTACCGTTGTTACACTTTCTTGGTTAATTAGTTGGAAATTTAAATTTGCGTTTGTATTCATGTAATTTCAAAATTTGTAATTGTAAGTGTCTTTTAAACTTTACGATTATATTTATGTAGTTCAAAATTGACAACCCTGGTTATCTGGGTAGGTGATTTGAATGACTGACTGTATAATTTGTAATATTACCAACTGTACATAAGACCAGTGTTAGCACACGGTTTTGGCTGTCAGTTGACCAATAATAAGATTTATGAACGCATTGTTCATGTGACTTTATAATTTCTTAATATTATAGTGTTTTTTAACTATCGTTAAGATAATTAAAGTTAATGAATTAATTAATTAAGTTACATAGTTGGACTCACATGAGTTTATTTATTTTAATATGGTTCCAAATTTAACGGACAAAACAGGTTATAAGTATTCACCGCTATAACCTGTCCTCATAACTTTTTTTTTTGTTTAAAGTTTATTTACTTAAATAAACGATACATATTTTTATTACTTAAGCTAAGTAAACAAATAAGAAAACCTTATAATCTCTTTTTTAGTTATTTTAATCACAGCCCTGATTAAACAAAATCATTAAAAAGGATTAAAAATGATTTGATTTGTAATCATTTTGAATAATTTTTAATCGTTCAAATCATTTCTAATTCTTATGAGCGTTTAACATGTGATTTACATTCAAATCCTTTTATTAAATCAGGGAGGCTGTAGTTATCAGCACTTGAATCCAGTCTATCTCTGTGCTATGTGAAGGAAAAAAAAATGTTCCTTATAGACTCCAAAGCGGCTGGACCGATTTCGATGAAATTTTCAGACAATCTTCAGATTCCAAGTAGGTCCTCTCTCTCTCTTATCTTTTCTTTCTCCATTGGCCCGACTGACCTAGGGTGCTTTTTACTTTTAAATTGCATATTTTTAAGACCGTTTTTCAAACAACTATCAAATGTCCACGTAAGTTATTTATCTTTTGTTATTGAAGTTTGGTTTTCCTTAATAAATGCGATGTACAGCTGACCTCTCTTATCTAAAAAGTTTTATGTTTACCTATTTTTAGTTCGGGATTTCCATTATTAATAATGTGTTTGTTACAGTCGTTATCTAACAGGAAAAAGTATTATTTTGAGAGTAGGGAAAATTCCGACGCAAGTTCGGTACTGCTATTGGTATCTGGCAATTGCATGACACCACCTCGTGTTCAAAGACTGTACTACTGAAAGCGGGTCATGTATTCTTATGGGGACGACATATTCGCCACCTGGATTTTTAGAGCTTAACTACTGAAAAATACCATTGAGTACAGATACCAATAGACACCATCCACGGATTAGATGATTCTAGTTTTTGGAGTCCCGGACAGAATTGTACAAGTACAGTCACCATCAACCACTAAACAGTCTGTGGATGGTGTCTATAGACACACCTTAAGTTTATATAGTTCAGGATCGTGTATAAAGATATGCATAGAGCTACTGTTTCGTAATTAATGTTTTATTTAAGAAGAAATAGGTCATAGATATAATTATAGAGTAATTTAGGTTTCTTCTTTGTTTGCTAGTGAAAACTGTCAATGTTTTTATGTTATCATTTATTATCTCGAGTTGTAAAAGGATGTCTGTGTTTCTGAAACTTTATATGTGTAATTAGACATTATCGTCATTAACTTTTTATAGACTGTATCGACTTCCTTCGTGACATTTGTTGTGTATTTTAATTCGTTCTATGAAAAGCTACAAAATTTGCGAACTAGTCACAGATTTGTAAGCTCTCAGATACCATAAAATTCACTATTTATCAACCATTATGATTCAGCATAGAACCATAGCCATCCAACACAATAAATGGTCATTCTTTAGCGCCTACATGTTTTAGAATATCAAAATCCACTGAATATATGTTATAACATTGCTATGAACAACTTGTCAGGCTGTATAGAGAATATATCGCGTTTTAGTCATTATGGATTATTGTATACCTTCGTGATTTACATAACCTGATGTGATGTCTTGTTTACGAAAATGCCATTACTCAGCCATAATAAATCATTTCGGATAACATCTGTTTTTTATTTAACTCTCCCTGTACAATTATAAACAGTGCGCATAGTTAAATTTTTTATAAGAATTTTCCAGTTGTTTTCTTCTAATCTTTTGATGCGCACAGCGCACTCACAGAAAATCTCGTCGAGTTTAGTTAAGTCCTTACTTTTGGGTCCGAATAAATTCTGAGAAGTATCCGGATTGCAATCCCCAGCCGGTACTACCCAAGAATCGTACGTGAAGCCATTGAAATTAAGAAACAGAAATTTCAATCGTGATCAAGGATACAAGCTTTCCTCGTCATGGAATCCGGTGATTGATAAGTGTAGACAAGTAAACTGTGAATAAACACTCGTGCGGCCTGTGGACTGTGTCAGTGTAGTGTGTCGTGACCCTAACTTATTAAGTGAAATGTGTGAAGCAGGGATGTTGCGAACATTCGCATCTGCATCCGCAAATGCGGAACATCCGCATTGATTTGGACATCTGCATCTGCTTCCGCATCCGCATTAATCAATGCGAATGTTCATGCGGATGCGAATATTATACAAGTAGCAACAAGAAAGAAATTGGGCGGGGCCGTTGATTGACGCGTGCCGGTCGCACGTGAGTGAGTGAGTCACGTGACGTGACAAAAACCAATGGGAGCGAAGAAATTGGTGACAAGATTCGACACGTTTGTTTGTTCTAGCTAGTGCATCATTTGTTTCTTGTAAGTGAATAAATATTACGTGTTTGTTTGCGCTGTGAAGTGAAAGTGAACTACTTATCGTATCATAAAGATAGATAGGTATTTTTTTTAATGTTGTTGTGATACAGTGTGTAAAATGTAAATAAGAAGAGTTTACAAGAAAACTTTATATTATTTAAGACTAATATCCATAAGATCACAAGGTAAATTCTATTATATTACGCCGGTAATATTCCTAGCGAACAACTATTTAGTAGCGCGGGATTAATTTACGAACCTCTGCGTAACAGACTTGAATCAGAAAAGGCGGCAATACTACTCTTCATCAAGTATAATGCTCCTATTTTTAAATTCAATTACTGATATAAAAAACAGTAGGTGAAGTTTAAAAAATTTGTTACATTATACATTACTTATATTTAACATTAAAATAAGTTTGATTACAATAAAAATGTTAATAATTACGTTGTCATTGTTTTAATTCTTCATTAATAGACTTTATTTACATAATATCTTATACATCCGCATCCGCATCTGCATCCGCGGATGTGAGCCTGCTAAACTCCGCATCCGCATCCGCATCCGCGGATGTGAAAATATCGGCATCTGCAACATCCCTGGTGTGAAGACCCTAACCCTTCACAAAATGAAGTGAGGGTAGATGGAGGTGTTCCTGCGATGCGCCGGCGGCGATGACACCGCGGCTTCAGTCTACTCGCGACAAAGGCTATCGAAGCATAGTCGAAAAGTTGAGGTAAAAACAACATCAATTATATAAAATCACGTCAAGCCCCGTTTTCAATTTGTCAGTATGAATAATCGTGAAAGTTTAAAGTGTTATACTTAGAAAAAATCAGGAAATTTGAACTTTTCTTAAACATCTATATTTCCTAAGGATTGGCAACCTATGAGTTTCATGTTTGAAGGGTTTTGTAAGGCCTAACATCAATATCGTATGTAAACCTTGGATAAACCAGTCTCTGCAACTCCAATAAATTCCAACTATACATACACACATCATAAATAGTACACGTCTCGACTATACGGGCTGGTCAGTTTACAAAAGTATCTAAATTTAGATTTGTAGCAAAACTTGCAAAAATGTTGCTCCGCACAATTACCATACAATACAATACAATTCAACACAACACGAAACGAAACGACACGACACGAGCCGACAACACACGACACAATACAATACAATACATTTATTTATTCAAGTATTCGGTACAGTTTGGTGTTAACGACACGACACGACATGACGCGATACAACACAATACAATACTATACAATACATTTATTTATTCAAGTATTCGCTACAGTTTGGTGTTAAAAATGTTTAAAGTGCACGAACTTAACCTTAGATGAAGGTGCACAAACATTTAGTTTATAATCTTAATATACATATTACAGAATAAAAGATTCTTATCTATTTCTTTATGATTTAATTGCTAATTATAATTTTAAAAAGGTATAAAATACCTAGAAGGATATTATCGAAAAACTGGAGTTGCGTGATGTTATATTTTGTTGCCTTACTGAAACAATAAACGCAATACCATCTAAAAATACTTCCGCTCCTAAAATAATCAGTTCATATGGAATAGTTTTAATTATTAGGTATCTAACGGTATACTATGCAGATTTTATGTTTCTCAGGTTTTTTTTAAAAAAAAAACATGAGCGTCTTCTGTTGCATCTGTCTTTTACCCGACTACCGATGTATGTATGTATGTATATGCGCAGGGGCGCCCAGACAATCACATGGTTAAGGTAACGCTCGATATACCAACTACGAAGCGAGGACGTGGAAGACCACCAACCTGGCTGACGACGGTTAAGCGAGACCTGAAGGACCATAATAGGTATAGACGCCAACCTTGCAGTCAATCGTGCACAATGAAGAAAGAGGCCGCCTTAACTTTAACCGCCTCCGTGGCGTAATGGTTAGTCCATTCGCTTCACATCAGGAGGTCGCGGGTTCGTTTCCCGGTGGGGTCAACTTGTAAGACTCGGTTTGGTTGGTGGTAGGGCATTTTCTAAGCCCGCCCGGCTAGCTACCATACCACCATCTTATCTAAGTTTTGCCGCCAAACATCAGTGTTAACAACATTGATGTGTTCCGGCTTGAAGATAAGATAGCGATTTCTCCATTGAGTTGGGGAATCTTGGTAAGCCCACTTTCATCTTCGGCATGATCGTCACTTACCAATTATGAATAAAAAAACCCTAAATAAATGAGACGAAGGCTTAGCAAGTATGTTGTACATGTATAGGAAGTAACAAAATTGGTGTAGGTCCCGTTAACTGGGGCTTCTACTCAACAACAGCAAGCAACATACAACAAGGGGGTTTAAAAGTTATTGGCATACTGAGGATTCGCCATTTAGATTTTTTTTCAAAATGGCGTCGCACAATATAGAACCTGTGTTTTTGAATAGAAGACCTATAGAAGAACAAAAAATGTCATATAACTTTTGGCCTTAAGTGTCACGTTTCTGAGATAATATAGAAGTTAAAAACAATAATAAGGGTTTACCAATAGTGAATAACAAAAATAACAAAAAAATAAAAAAAAAACAAAATTATTACGTACTAGCTGTCCCGGCGAACTTCGTTCCATCTTACACTACAACACACTACCCTCACCTACACTACATTACCCTACCCTACCCTACACTTACCTACCCTACACTACCCTACCCTACACTACACTACCCTACCCAACACTACCCTACCCTACACTACCTTACCCTACACTACCCTACCCTACACTACAATATCTTACCCTACACTACCCTACCCTACCCTGCACTACCCTACCCTACCCTACATACACTACACTACAATACCCTACCCTACACTACACTACCCTACCCTACCCTACACTACCCAACCCTACCCTACACTGCACTACACTACCCTACCCTACACTACCCTACCGTAACTACACTACACATACACTACACTACCCTCCACCAAAACTACCCTACCCTACACAACCCTACCCTACCCTACATACACTACACTACACTACCCAACCCTACCCTACACTACACTACCCTACCCTACACTACACTACCCAACCCTACCCTACCCTACACTGCACTACACTACCCTACCCTACACTACCCTACACTACCCTACCCTAACTACACTACACGTACACTACACTACCCTCCACCAAAACTACCCTACCCTACACAACCCTACCCTACGCTACCCTACCCTATACTACCCTACCCTACCCTACATACACTACACTACACTACCCAACCCTACCCTACACTACACTACCCTACCCTACCCTTACTACACTACACCTACACTACACTACCCTACCCTAAAACCAATTATTTTTTGATTGATATATATATAATATTTTTTTTTATTTAATTCCGAGCATTTTCATATTTATTCACCTTTTAAACCTTTTCTGGACTTTTACAAATAATTTATACCAAAATTAGCCAAATCGGTCTAGCCGTTCTCGAGTTTTAGCGAGACTAACGAACAGCAATTCATTTTTATATATATTACGTATTATATATTATATATTATTACGTTTAAGGTCACTATGACATTTTTTGTTTGTCTGTATGTCCCCTATCCAAATATATTGGTCTCAATGTGCGACGTCATTTTGAGAAAAAAAATGGCGGATTCTAGTATGCCAGTCTCCATACAAAATTTTTCAAACCCCTTTGTTCTACAATTTAGCTGAAATCGCAACAAAAAGTTTGAACTCTTCATACAAAACGATCAGCTGACTGACCAATTTTGTGCATTTTTGTATGGAGCGTCTTAGTTTTTTTTGCGAATTGACTATGGATTCCTTGGGAAAAGTTGTTCAGTGTGATGAATACAAGCTCTAGTTAACGGGTTCTACACCAATTTTGTTACATCCTGTATATGTATATGTCTGTTTCTTTGGCTGAGAGAGTAGCCTAAACGGCTCGATGGATTTTGGAGTGCTAGACGTGTACCTCTCCACACAACTACATAGTATAGTAACCGGTCAAGTGCGAGTCGGACTAGCACTTCGAGGGTTCCGTACCACCACACCTCTCCACACAACTACATAGTATAGTAACCGGTCAAGTGCGAGTCGGACTAGCACTTCGAGGGTTCCGTACCACCACACCTCTCCACACAACTAGATTCATCTTGGTCCCGTGAGTGACATAAGATAAATTTGTTCACAACTGCCCAAAAAAGAGAGGTTATGTTTTTATGCAGTAGTGTTTTTAATGTTTAACCAAATTAGTTAGGTTGTGACTTTTATCTATACTAATATTAAAATGAGGAAAGATTTGATTTTTTGTTTGTTTTGAATAGGCTCCGTAACTACTGGACCGATTTGAAAAATTCTTTCACCGTTGGGAAGCTACACTATCCGCGGCTTTGTATAAAAATTAGGGATCGTTACTAAAACTCAAATAATGTGACCCAAGGTGTAAAAAATGACCTAAAAATTTCTGCAATATCTACAAAAAGTAGTGGTTAGTGTAGCGGTAGTAGTCCAGTCATTATAGTAAGTTCACCTCGGAATTCGAGATACCCAGCTGTAAGTCTGTAAATACTTGTATATTGACACCCTAAAAGTTATCTCAAAACCTACATATGGTATGATATTCCTACAATCATCGTTAAAGATGTATTTGTTAATCTTTCTGTTTTTCCCTCCACCTGTATATAAGCCACTGTTCTGGCTATCCGCCGGCCGCCTGGCCTACCCTAGCGTTTCAATGTGCTAGCCAACCTCTAAATCAAAATAAATTGAGATATACGGCTATGTCATCCGAGACTGACTAAGTTAGTGCTGCTTTGTAGATATAGTAGTCTGGAATGGCGTGTAATACAACTCTAGGGAGATATAACTCTAGAGATATATAACTCTAGACAGATATAACTCTAGGGAGATATAACACGTAAGGCTGAGTCTGAGTATGAGAAGCTTCAGATTCTTTAGAACAAAGAACTTGGGTGACCGAGCGAGCGTTGTTCGAAGTATCCTAGACATGTAGGTAAATTAAAATTATTATTTTCTGTGTGAAAACGGATTTTCTCTGAAATGACACCTACCTTAACAGATTGGGAATGTAAATCATTACCTTGATATCAGCTCATATACATCCTCACCGAGGGGCTCGAGCCTACCCTGAATTAGGGCGATCGGGTCTTAGTCGATAACGCGGGCCCAGTGCGGGTTTGTCGACTTCACACACAACCTTCGAGTTTCTTTGCAGGCGTGTGCAGGTTTCCTCACGATGTTTTCCTTCACCGTAAGAGCGTCGGATAAACATTGGTACGTGGCAGGATTCGAACCACGACCTCCACCTCCCATTACCTAAATATACCTATATAAATTTCATCTAAATTGTTAGAGTGGTAACCGATTATTTAAACAGGGTTACTAAGAATGTGGTCCTATATCTTATAAGGGGATAAACTACATCTGATTTACAACAAAAATAGTCATATTAACTTGGGGTTGGAAATCAATAGTTTTCGAGTTATAGCCAGTGACATATAGTTATAGCCCATTTATTTTTTATTTTTTTTATAAATAACGTATTAACTTATTTTGTAAAAAAAACAAGCGTGCATGTTACGGAAAAAGGTTTCATATTTTACCAGTTTTCCAAAAAAAGTATTAAAAAAATGCTAAAGATCAATTTAATAATAACAAGAAATAATGATTTCAGTTAAAAGGTGCATCAAGTCCCATACAAATGTCTATAACAAAATTTACCCATATAGCTATGCGATTTAAATTAACAAGTAATTAATAATAAAGACTCATTAGTAACTAAATGGCGTAAACAATTCGCTTTAATTTGTAACTAAGCAAAGTCCAAACAATCTGAAAGAAACTTTTTAAATTTAAATTCCTATCGCCGGGTGTTGGGCGGTTAATATAAATATTGGGGCTGATGGAATCTCTTAACTTTCCGAAGGTCGTACATTTGACAAGTATAGCTATTCGTAAATTACTAGGGGTAAAATGTTATTCTAATACTTATACTGATTGAGTTGGTAATAAGATCAAGGAAAAATAATCAGGTACAGTTTAATTAAATTACAAGATTCAAAGCGCATTTCATAATTGAAAATTCCCATACAAATGTCTACAACAAAACTTTCCCATATAGCTATGCGATTTAAATTAACAAGTAATTAATAATAAAGACTCGTTAGTAACTAAATGGCGTAAACAATTCGCTTTAATTTGTAACTAAGCAAAGTCCAAACAAACTGAAAGAAACTTTTTAAATTTAAATTCCTATCGCCGGGTGTTGGGCGGTTAATATAAATATTGGGGCTGATGGAATCTCTTAACTTTCCGAAGGTCGTACATTTGACAAGTATAGCTATTCGTAAATTACTAGGGGTAAAATGTTATTCTAATACTTATACTGATTGAGTTGGTAATAAGATCAAGGAAAAATAATCAGGTACAGTTTAATTAAATTACAAGATTCAAAGCGCATTTCATAATTGAAAATTCCCATACAAATGTCTACAACAAAACTTTCCCATATAGCTATGCGATTTAAATTAACAAGTAATTAATAATAAAGACTCGTTAGTAACTAAATGGCGTAAACAATTCGCTTTAATTTGTAACTAAGCAAAGTCCAAACAAACTGAAAGAAACTTTTTAAATTTAAATTCCTATCGCCGGGTGTTGGGCGGTTAATATAAATATTGGGGCTGATGGAATCTCTTAACTTTCCGAAGGTCGTACATTTGACAAGTATAGCTATTCGTAAATTACTAGGGGTAAAATGTTATTCTAATACTTATACTGATTGAGTTGGTAATAAGATCAAGGAAAAATAATCAGGTACAGTTTAATTAAATTACAAGATTCAAAGCGCATTTCATAATTGAAAATTCTCACGATCTCAACAATAACAAAGGCTCCAATAATGATTTATCTGTTAATGAAATACCGATGAATGCGATATACAAAAGAAAATGTCCTCATCGTGAGATTAAAGTGAAATTCGACAAAAGAACGAATTCATTACTCGACAAAGCGCCAAAATTAAAAAGGTCAGTTCCACGCCCACCGCAATGTCCAATATTGTCCAACGCAGGTCTCATTCCCAGAATGGCGGATACCATTTAAAATCGATTGTGTAATACATCACAATAGTTACGTCATTTCCTTAGCTGTGAATTTACTTTTAGTATGGGTGTGAGTGAATCAATCACTAGAGTTAACCCTCAATTTACTAGGTGAAATACAGTTATCTAAAAACTATCTATGAGTCCCAGGAACTCTCACATGTTATTTATGATTTTTATTTATTTTTAGGGTTTTGTACACTCAAAGGGTGACAAACGGAACCTTATTACTAAGCCTCCGCTGTCCGTCTGTTTTGTCTGTCTGTCAGCAGACTATTAATATTTAAAAAAGTGAATAGTTACGGGGTCCTCATACAAAAAAACCTGCTTTTATAGGTATTTTTGATTTAGCTCTATCGTAAAAATGGTAACATATATAAGCATGCAAATGTGACAACAGTACTAATTCTAAAAACAATAAATTACAAAAACCGGCCAAGTGTGGTTCGTACTCGCGATAAGGAAAGTGAAAGCTCACTACTTAACTTATTAATATCATTGTTCTCTGCTTTTAAATCCTTTTTTTCCATCTTCCTTACTATCTCATTTTCCTTTCTTTACCATAGATAGATGAAATATTTAATTTATCCCTACTAATATTATAAATGTGAAAGTAACTCTGTCTGTCTGTTACGCTTTCCCGCAAAAACTACTGAACGGATTTGGCTGAAATTTGGTAGGTAGACAGATTAGGACCTGGATTCAGACATAGGCTACTTTTTACTACGCTCGCGAGCCGCTTGCGGCTCGCGCACTGCGCACCCTCGATAAGTCATAGAAACGTTGTCCACGCGGGTGAAACCGCGGGAAACAGCTAGTTATTTATATATTTATTATTTTATATATTATTGTTATAATATTTAAGTATTTTGCGCTGCCCGCATCCAGCGGCTTCCCCGATCTTCACCAGGTCATCGGTTCAGGGGAGCAGTAGCGTTCGGTAGGTGATGAGTGCGGATTTTTTAGTCGCCATGTCTGGCGCGCATCGTGCGTACCCAATAGAGGCGTACTTTTGCAACGATTTTTTACAGAGGAAAATGGGATGGACAATGTTTATTTCAGCGATGAGTCACATTTTCACCTCGAAGGGTACGTCAGTCGCCAAAATTGCCGTTACTGGTCATCCAGCAATCCAAAAGAAAAACATCAGAAAGCATTGCACAGGCCCAAAGTTACTGTATGGTGCGCAATATCGACGAAAAAAATCATCGGGCCATTTTTCTTCGAGAATGACCGAAGTGCAACGGTCACAGTGACGAGTGAGCGGTATATCGACATGATTAATTTTTTTTTTGTACCGCAGGTGCAAGATGAGGATGTTGACGAGTCCGATGTATGGTTTCAGCAAGACACACAGCTAGGGCCTCCATGGACACACTAAACGCGTTGTTTTCGGGAAAAATCACAAGCCGCTTTGGAGACGTATTGTGGCCACCCTGATCTCGCGACTTAACCCCAGCTGACTTTTTTTATGGGATTATCTCAAAGCAAGAGTTTTTCGTACCCCTCTTATGAGTTTGGAGCAGATGAAGATGAAAATAACGACAGAAGTGAGGGCCATATCAGTTGACGTTCTGCGGCGTGTTCCTGCAAATTCGTTAGTCCGCTTTGAAGGGTGCATTCGCCGTGATGGAAGACATATTGACGGTGTAATATTCCGTACATAAATAACTTTTATTCTTTTCGCAACTTTAGACCTATGGTCTCCGTAAAAGTTTTGGTTTGTATAGTGATATACAATCGAAATAACAACAACAATATATTTTTTCAAAAAAAGACATATTTCCGAACCTATCAAGATTTTTTAATTTTTTAAAACGCCATTTTTATTTTCTCTAAAATTGAAATCACGGTTCCTAAGAGCGTTTTTTAGAATTTCCCCAAACTGACCCTTAAAAAAACTCAATCTCTATATATTAGTACTAACATACAGTATGGACACTCCCTGCCGCTCTCTAGATTCCGACCTCACCCCCTTGTCACCCAGATTGATTCAGATTGGTTATAGTTTGATTCTCGAAAACGTATGGAATTTCGCCGTGATTTTGTTAGCTCTGTCATTTTTTTTAAAATGTCATTTCACGACATTTATAAAAACGAGTGTCCGGTCTTTTTTTTTTATTTACAATTGGTCTTTTTGGGAAAACGGTCCAGTACTGTGACGATGTCATAGTTTTTTGTTAACAATCTGTTTTTGTATTACTTATCTTCTTTTTAACTTAAAAGGAAAATTAGAATTCAGTTTTGATATCATTATTCCGTTTCCATATTCTCATCCTATTTCACTTTTTTTTCGACTCTTACGAGTATTCTGACCCGCTGTAACCTTTCATTTGTCTCATTTATTTTTAACATTATGTGATAATAATATTTAATACTGTTGGTGGTAAATGTATAATATCTCTATCAATCTATTTATATAGATAGATATCTACCTGGTCCCCTTGCCCTCCAAGACTTTCTCCATGTAATTCGTGCAAGCAACGGCGCGAATTGGGGGCGCGTCGAGGCTGCAGCATGATCAGCTAACGGCTTCTACACCAATTTTGTGACACCCTGTATACCTACATACTTATTAAGGTACATATTTTAGTCAACGTATTCAATTCAAAACTTTTAAGTGACTTCGCTCCTTGCCTATTCTCGCTCTCCCCCATTTTAGGGTTGGCATGATTTTATGGGTTAAATTGGGTTAAACCCACCTGGGAAACCCTTTCACGAGTGTTGTTTTAAACTAGTATTAACAATTCTAATAAAGTGAACATATCTTCCTTTGTTGACAATAGCACTAAATATTTTTACTGTGAAGACAACTAACAATAGCGATTTTCGGGGAAATCCCCTACATGATTTTTCCTGTTAAATAGCGTAGCCACTTCATTGAGTATTGAATAGATTTTGTAGAAAAATCCAAACGTATCTGAAATTCAATGAAATGCAATTAAACCCAAAGTTAATCTGTGAAAATTAAATTATCCCCAAAAACCCAGTGGGTGGATATTGAAAAAAACCCAGTTTTTCGCAAACCCTATCCCATTTTTGCACATACATTAGTTTTTTGCTCACAGCTACGTGTAATTACTTCATTTGCACCGAGTAAGGAAAATAGCTATTTACAGACTGAAAAACTGCACGCTAAAATTACAGTAAAATGTGTTGTGGCAACACAGGTCTTGTTGTGGGCTTTTTATCGCCACACGCGATTGTTAAAAAACTGAGAAAATTGCCCAATTGAAACGTCGTTATCAGATACCCTTCAAAAAAAAGTAGTAATGAAAACATATAGAGGCATAGGTAAAGCGTTTTCTTATTGATTTTTGAAAAAAATATTATTATTGCTCAAGTTTTGGAGGAGGAAATAGGGGACTACGAAATTTAGTTTTGGTCATTGAATTACTATACTAGTAGAAATTTAATGGTTTTGGTCAATTTTAGTGCTTACTAGCTGTTCCGGCTAACTTCGTTACACCTTACACTACACTACACTACCCTTACCTACACTACATTACCCTACCCTACCCCATACTACCCTACCCTACACTACCCTACCCTACCCTACCCTACCCAACTCGATCAGCTGAACAAACAATTTTTTTTTTGGAGGGTCCATTTTCTTTAAGAATTGACTATGAGTTCCTTGAGGAAAATTGAACAGTATGTCATCATCAGAACCCCCAGTTAACGGGTCCTACATCAATTCTTTTACACCCTGTATAGGGTCGTTCAGAAATACCTGAAAATAATTAAAAAAAGGAACTAGCTCATGAAATTGAATAACTTTTTTCAAGAAATCATTTCCTCCATTCGGACCTACTATAAAAAGTTTTCCTTATTAGCTGTTTTTTTTTAATTCACTTTTGGTAAACCCTTGACAACATCTCACCTGGTAGTATAAGTGACGATGTTGCCGAAGATGGAAGCGGGCTTACCGGCTGATCAATTTAGTATGAAAAGTCTTAAAGTATAAGTCGATGATTTCAAGAAGTGCAATGATACATAATAAGATTGTGATAACGAGCAAATAACGTTCCAGTAACAATACCAACAAAATTAATGGCTGAAACGCTTAAGTAATTTTATTCTAATTACGAGGTTCTTACTTCAGATAGCGCTATTTTGATTTATACGATAATTATCATCTTTTCTCAGCGTTTTTCCCCTCTAATGGACCCACTTACGGGGTCTGGCGTTCAATTGAATGAATTTCGTTCACCCGTTTTTGGGGATGGTTTCAAAATCGGGAAAAAGGGAGTTTCAGATAGTTCTGTGATGAATGGGGTAATATAGAAACTGGTTACTTACTAGTACGTAGATGAGAAAAGGGCTAATTAAAATAAAATAAAGGAATTTTTCAATGAATTATTTGTAACACATTTTTTAAATAAACTTTGTCTTAACCTTTGGAAACATTCGAAAATATTTTTCTTTTAAATTTAAATCCGTGTTTTATGTATGAGATTTGATTATCTTTATCGATTAGTCGAACGAGCGAGCGAAGTTATCCGAGTCCATTGGAACAATCCGGCGTTTGTATATTAATATACTCGTAATTCTACTGTACGTATGTATGTCACTGAACTTCTTAACGGCTGGACCGATTTGAACGAATGTTTTTATGCGTTTGGGTGGCGCCCTGGATGGTTTAGATTCACAAATCAGCCCGGCAGATGGCGCTACAGTCGGTAACTAGGTTTCTAGATATCTATGGTATCTAGATTTCGCTTGTTCTTTTTTTGTTGAGTTCGTTATTGTTTTTTTTTCCCTCGGGCTGTGAAGGAGGGGAGGAGGTGAATGCGTTTACGCATACCTGTGCAGCCTAAGGCTGCACCGGTTATGTGGGACTCACAGCTCTGCGCCTATATGCATACGTACATGTTATACACCTAAGGTATATATGAATACGCATACATAGGCCCAAAGACCGCACTACCCACTAAACACCCCCTGAAGAACTTGGATAAGGTTCTTATATAGGGTAGTGTAGGGTAGTGTAGTGTAGGTTTGTGTAGGGTAGGGTAGGGTAGTGTAGTGTAGGGTAGTGTAGGGTAGGGTAGGGTAGGGTAGAGTAGGGTAGGGTAGGGTAGGGTAGGGTAGTGTAGTGTAGGGTAGGGTAGGGTAGGGTAGGGTGTGTAGTGTAGTGTAGTGTAGTGTAAGGTGGTATGAAGTTCGCCGGGACAGCTAGTGTATGTATAAATATTTGTATTACGATAACTCGAGTATCATTAATCGGTACGTCGTGAAATCCGTCAAAGGGTAGCAGAGATAATAGAGGGTAGCAAATGTTAAAAACAGAGTTTCTCTAAACACCACTAGATAGCGCTGGACAGATTATATATCTCGCAAGCGTTAATGAGTGTACCCATATTTTTAAAAAGAGTAATTCGCGAGTTTACAGTCAGACACGTACTCACTGACCCCGACTACCCGACCACGCTACCCTGCCCGCCCCCTAACCCACAGAGAAACACTGCAACACTTACCAGCGCTACCGGCACATACCAGGCCGCTTCTCTTCGATTCTCCCCCGTCTAAGCAACGACCTAAGCCGAGTTCCGTGCCCACCTGGGCGCCCTTAGGCAGTTGCATCTTTTTGATTTGCACTAGGTTGAGTGCCCTCCGCACTCGCCTCCCCTGCCCGGTGAAGTTGTAAAGGCCCAACAAGCTTGTCCTTTCGAAAAAAAAACAAGTTTACAGTTAGGGGCGATCCACTAGTTTTGAGAAAGGACTCCATGCAACTTTCAATAATTATACATTATTACAATGGTAATAATGAACAATAGATAATTATAATATGACCCTAAATAAAAAACCATAAACATAATCATTTAAAAAAATCATAAAAAAATAATTATACATGCACGTCCACAACATTAGATCACGTAAGCAAAGCAACCAAAACTTTTACAGCCATTAATTACTAAGATCCCTCAATACCCTACTTCCAACAATAGTTCGTAAGCTTTTAACTCACGATGACATTTACGACCCAAAGTTATAACCAACATTACCTACAGAGAGACAGCAGGGACAAAATCCAACAACCGATAACAGGCCAATAAAAATTCAATTTGGAAACACCGAAGTAAATCTTTGTACCTGTACGAGCTGAGTTCTGTATTTAACTGGGTGGTAAACTCCGTCGCGGAGGCGGGCTCGCTTCATTCGACACAACTCCGGACCCGGCACAATTATCTGGCCACTTTGCATAAAACACACCCGGGCCTTAAGGATCAAGTTATAGAAAACTGACTTCAAGCATAGTACATAGGCCACACCGAAATGATTGAGAATCAGATACTTTTTGCAGATAATTGATGAAACCTCTTTTTTAACATGAATATGCAACCTCTTTAGTTATATATTTCGTTTAAATAATAAAAAAATAATGCGAGGGAAAAATGTTATGTCATTATTAAGTTTTTTAGAAAATCATAAAAATGAAACTCAGTAAGGAACATTTTCGTGCGATAATTTTTCATAACTTTCGTCGCGGTTTATTGCAAGAAGAATGCTTCAATGAACTTTTTGGTTTATATGGCACGGACACACCATCAAAGGCGACTGTATATCGTTGGTATGCTGAATTCAAACGAGGTCGTGATTCCGTCAGCACCCTTCCATCTTCAGGTCGACCAAAAACAGCCGTTACGCCGGAGAACGTCGCTGCCATCAGAGAATTACTACATGAAGATAGACATGTCACATATGAGCAGATTCGGGCTGAACTTGGGATTGGAATGACAGCAATAAAAACAATACTACATACAGAACTTGGTGTAAGAAAGTTAGTTTCCCGCTGGATACCACATAATTTAACAGAAGAGCACAAAGTCGCCGTGTTGATTGGTGTCGAAAAAATCTGAAACGATTTGACGGAGGACAATCAAATGCTGTTTATAGCATAATATCAGGTGATGAGTCTTGGATCTACTCTTACGAACCGGAAAGAAAGCATCAATCGGCTGTATGGGTCTTCGAAGGCGAGACAAAACCTACCAAAGTAGTTCGTTCCCGCAGCGTGTCTAAAAAAATTATCGCTTCGTTCGTCGCTAAAAAAGGACATATAATGACAGTTCCTCTTCAGAATCAAAGAACATTTACCGCCGATTGGTATACTACCGTTTGTTTGCCCCGTGTCATCGCTGAACTTCGTAAATCCAATCCAAACCGTCGCATCATCCTTCATCACGACAACGCTAGCTCCCACACCGCCCGGAAAACTATTGAATATTTAAATACCGAAAACATTGAGTTGATTGACCATCCTCCGTACAGCCCCGATTTAAGCCCCAACGACTTTTTTACATTCCAAAAAACCAAAGATTTGTTGCGAGGAAAACGATTTGAGGACCCCGATTGTGCAGTCGAAGCTTACAATTCCGCCATTTTAAATAGGCCAACTTCAGACTGGCATAGCTGTTTCAATGATTGGTTTAATCGTATGCAAAAATGCATCAATTGTAAAGGTGAATACTTCGAAAAACAATAATTAAAAAATAATAACATATGTTTAGAACCAAACGGAACCCTCCGTTTCGATTCTCGCAACGCTGCTAGCCGTGTCATACCGCGAGGCCCGGCTGGTCCCGCGCACGGAGCGGCTAGCTCGCTGTGTCTGTCTGTAGATCGTCGCGATGAGCGCACGCGTCGCTACGGCGCCAGGTTAACACGTGTTCGGATTGCCGTGTTGAAGCACCGCTGGGGTGCCGGCTTTTGAGACCGAAAATAATAGAAAAACTAATTCGCGAAATCGACTACCACGTGATTCGTGTTGATGTAGTGTTAAGGTGATTTCCTTGCCGCGAGATAATTAGGTGTGTGAGATTCAATTGTGTGTAGAAACGCTAGGCGGCCATCTTGTGTTTGCCGTGTTGTAGGGACACACGACTCGACTGCTGGCTGCTGCAAGTTGGCTAGTGGATACCAACAAAACACCGACGTGCCATCTTGGAGTCCTGTTGGAATGGCTAGTGACGTCACATATTACACACACAGTATTACACTATAATCACGAACACTATATATAAGTATATATTGTCACGACCCCACCCGACCTTGAGGTGTCAGGAGGATTCCCTTAGGTGAGTCACTTGATTTATAGTGTGCATAGACTCGGAGCTCCGACGCCCGGGCTTTTACCCAACAACCCCCTAGCCCCGCGTATCGCGGGCATAGTTCCAGACGGCCAGCCCGAATCGGGCCCGCACGTACTCATATGGGCCCAGCCGTGCGGCAGCTATAGGAGGCCTTCTTTGGACTGACAAGCACCGTTTGGAACACTTTTTGGTAGCAGAGCGTGGTTAAGCCAGTGGCTTAAACGATCCCAAGGCTTAGGCCCGCTCATTCGTTTGACACGCCTTGATAGCAGTGTGTGCTAGCGTATTATTATTTAATGTAGGTAGTTGTAAAAATTTATGATTTTGTTGTATCTAGTTTGTATCTTGAACATGTGACGCGCTTTGATTTGAGTTACCTCCCGTAGTAGCCGGTGTCCGTTCGTAATCAGTGTCGCTTGGTAATCGGTGTCCTTTGGTAACCAGTGTGATTTGTTAGTTTGGCAGCCGGTTTAATTTAATTTTATTTGTTGTTTTAAGTCTATTGAAGTGTTGCTATGTCGCTGCCAACTACTCCTGGGAAATGCGTGGCAAAGATCGAGGAGAACCTTCGATGGTTCGCCCTCGTACATTCCATGATTGGCTTAGGAACACGCGATGACGTAATCTTGATAAGATCGGACCAAGTTGAACAGCGTCTCTCTGACGTTCTCGGGCTGTTCACTCACTACAGGGAGATTAAATCCGATAACGCAACGGCCGAACAGGAGGCCATGGTGGAGTCTACGGTTTGCAAATGCGAGGACTTCGGTTGCAGCATAATACAGGCGGCCGCTGAAATTCGTGCGCAGCGCGCCGGTGGTCGCCCCCCTGTTCCCCCCCCGACACATGCAGGCCCTGAGGTGTTAGCCCCGCTCCCTCCGGTGACCGTACCTGTTTTTTCGGGAAGCTATGCCGACTGGCCGAGGTTTCGGGACCTCTTCGATAGCGTCGTGCATAGGCGCACGGGCTTGCAGCCGGCCTATAAGATGGCCCAGCTGCTAGCGCGCCTCGAGGGGGAACCTCACGACTTAATTAGTCACTTGCACGTCTCGGACGACAATTACGAGACGGCGAGGCACCTGCTGATCGAGCGGTTTGAAAACAGGCGTCTTATCATAGATAGCCTCCTCGAGCAGGTTTTGACGGCGCCTCGCGTGACACGTGTAGGTGACATACGTCAACACTTACTGAATCCAGTCAACGTCGCAGTGAACGCTCTAGAGCGTCAAAATCTGTCGCTAACGCCGGGCCCGACTGACTATGTGCTGGTCCACATCCTCCTCCGCAGATTGCCGAGCGACGTTGTCGCTCGCTTTGAGCAACTGCACGGAGGTAACTCCGACGGAGGGCTCCCGTCATACACGGATCTCAAGGCCTTCCTCGAGGCTGAATGCCGGCGGACGGATGCACAGCTGGGCGGACCAGCTGTTTCGGCTGCACCCCCCCGCCCAGGAGGAAGGAGGTCCGGGGAGCCCCGCAGGCTGGACAGGAGATACAATGCCGTCCTGTCCGGGGATGCCTGCGCGTTTTGCAAGGATAGTGGACATGGGGTCGCGAAATGCCAGAAGTTTGCCGCGGAACGAGTCCAGAAGCGCCGCGGTGTTGCGCAGCAGCGTAGGTGGTGCTTCCGCTGCTTGGAGCCTCACATGGCCAGAGACTGCACCCTCGAGGGGAAGTGCCGGTTCTGCCAGGGCGCGCATCATGCGCTCCTGTGCATGAACCGCAACGGTGAGCACACCCCTCAGAGGAGGCAGTCGAGCGGATCGGACCGCAGCAGCGAAGCACCGCGCGCACCGCAAGCGGGAAGGCGTATGACTTCTGGACGGGACCGGCCCACACGGTCCCCGGCGGCCGGGCGGGGCGAGCAGGGATACGCACCCCCCTCTCGATCCCCCCCGCGACCAGCACAACGAGTGCGAGACCCTGCCGGCCAGCGCCGGGATTATGGTCAGGGTCAGGAGTCGTACTCGCCAGGCCATGACCACGTCAGACAGGGCTCACATGACGACGACCGGACGCCGAACGCGCGATACACGGCGGGTGTGACCGCAGAGCAACGCAGGGCAAACCCTCGTATGTCGCCGCCTCTGGCCGAGCGCCCTCGTCTTACTCCACACCCCCCACCGTTCGGTCAGGTTCCAGCGGTATACTATCGCCCTCCTGACATGAGTCAGTTAGGCAGAGGGACGTACTGCCAACAGTGGAACCCGTACCAATATCTTGGTCAGCGGGATTGGTCTCCTCAACCCCAAGAGACGATTCGTCAATCCCCCTGTTAGGGCCTCGCCATCTGCTCATCAGCTCCTGCCCCCCAGCCCGTAACGGTACTTTTACCTACAGTGCGAATTGTTGTCTGGGGACCTGGTGGCAGGAAGGAGACTGTACGAGCCCTGTTCGATACAGGAGCTCAAGGGTGTACTATCACAACTGATCTGGTGAGCAGACTAGGCTTGTTGATGGAGGCGAAAAGGGAGAATGTGATTGGCATCGGGGGATGTGTTGCTCCTTTGAAGGGTCAGGTCGACCTGTTTTTCAACCTTGATGGAGCAAGGACGGTCTCAGGCCTGCGTTGTCACACCAAGGCCGCTGTGTTGGACGAGGTGGTCGGTATACTTCCCCAGGAACGGTTGCCATCGGTGGTACGGGAGCTGGCCACAGGTTTGGACCTGGCAGACCCAGAGTTCGACGTTCCACGGCGGGTGGACGTACTGCTTGGCTCAGACGTGATAGGTCTCATGCTGAGGGGCACCAGGAGGGTGCTTCAGGCTGGTGGTCTTGTGGCAGTAGATACCTTAAGAGGCTACATTATCTTTGGACCAGTCTTTGAACCTCAAGACCTACCGGAGGACGGCACGCTCTTCTATGGAAGCGTCCTATCGGAGGTCCTCCAAAAGTTCTGGGAAACGGAAGAGCCGCCGTCGGCTCCTCGAATCAGTAACGAGGATAGGGAGTGCGAGTTGTTTTACCAGTGTAACACTGGTCGACTCCCCAACGGCAAGTTCATTACTCGTTTGCCCTTTATTGCAAGCCGACCTGTGTTAGGTACCTCGCACATGCTCGCCTTGAAGAGATTACTGTCAATGGAGCGCCGTATGAGGCGAGACAGTAATTTCCGACAGAAGTACGTTGACTTCATGCGAGAATATCTTGTGTTAGGCCACATGTCAGTGTCCAGCGTGGATTGGAGTCGTGAGGAGCACTACTTCCTCCCACATCACGCTGTTTTGAAGACACCTGCATCGAAAATCCGGGTTGTATTTGACGGATCTGCTCCGACTTCGAATGGAGTGTCCTTGAATCAATGTCTGCACTCGGGTCCCAAACTAAATCGGGACATTACAGACATTTTGACTGACTTCAGGAGACATCAAGTAGTGTTCGTAGCAGACGTCAAAATGATGTTCCGTCAGACGGAGATACACCCGGATGACCGTCGGTTTCAGTTGATTCTCTGGCGTGAAGGTCCAGAGGAACCGATCGGTGTGTACGAACTCAACACAAACACCTACGGCTTAAAGTCGAGTCCTTTCGTGGCCGTTCGGACGCTCAGAGAGCTGGCTGACCAGGAGCGGCTGCGCTTCCCGCGTGCTGCGGACGTAGTCGAGCGAGATGTCTATGTCGATGACATATGCACTGGTGCCGACAGCACGGAGCAGGCGCTCGTCTTACGTGACGAATTGATAGCGCTTATGGCCTCTGGAGGGTATGAGTTGAGGAAGTGGTTGTCGAATTGTCCTGAAGTGCTGGCTGGTTTACCAGGAGAATTCCAGCAGGACCCACTCCTCTTTGAGGACTCGGACAACCCTCACATGTTGGCAATACTGGGAGTTCAGTATTTGGCCCGCCACGACGTCTTCACGTATCGCGTGGAGTCAGACCTTCTGACCAAAACTTGGACCAAGCGCTCGGTATTGTCGACCATAGCCAGAACGTTCGATCCAAACGGCTGGATCTCGCCGATCACGTTCTGGGCCAAGTGCTTCATGCAGAAGCTATGGCTCGCCGAGCTGGGCTGGGACGAACACCTTCCCGCAAGATTGCTGGAAGAATGGAGCTCTTTCGTCTCCACGCTTGGGGAAATCAACCAGATCGCAATACCACGTAAGTTACTCCCATCGGCGGGATGTAAGGCGACCTTACATGGGTTTTGTGACGCCTCGGAGCGTGGATATGCTGCGTCTGTCTATTTGAGGACGATCAGCCCAGATGGGGCTGTCGAGTGTCGTCTCGTGCTAGCGAAAAGCAAGGTGGCGCCGGTCCGGACCCGCTGGACCATCCCGAAGATGGAACTGGCGGGTGCCGCGCTATTAACACGGCTTTTGAACCACGTTGCTTCTAATCTTGTTGCCACCATAACATCGACAACACGGTATATGCCTGGACTGACAGCCGCATAGTTCTCTGCTGGCTCAAGACATCAGTCCATACCCTTGAGGTGTTTGTCGCAAACCGAGTATCTCAGATACTTGAGTCGAAAACTCCACTGATTTGGAGACATGTGCCGGGTGAGATGAACCCAGCTGACTGCGCTTCACGTGGTCTCGAAGCCCCTGATCTTGCGGGTCACCCCCTCTGGTGGGGACCTCAGTGGCTCACGGAAGCGCCTCAGCAGTGGCCTGAAAATAAAGACAGCGGTTCGCCTGGCCAGCCCAATCAGGGCCTGTTGGCCAATGTCGGGCGGAAGGTAGAGAAGCCAGATACCACGTTTTTGTTAGAGCGGTACAGCTCTCTGGACAAGCTTCTCGGTGTGACCGCTTGGATGCGACGCTTTATCGATAACTGTCGCAGGCCTGCTGCGGAGCGGAACCTGCAGCCTGTTCTCTCGCCTGTAGAACGGAGTACAGCTCTGTTACACTGGGTCAGAGTTGTACAGGCGGATAACTTTGAGAAGAGATCAGGACGCTCCGCGCTGGCTCTGGAAAGCTGAAGGGAGGCCTTGCGCGCCTCAGTCCGTTTTTGTGTGAGCAGCAGCTGCTCCGGGTTGGTGGGAGGCTTCGGAATGCCAACCTCCCTTACTCAGCACGACACCCCCTGATCCTACCAAGGAAGGGAGCCTTGGTAGAATTGTTGATCAGCGATCGTCACGTGAAAAACTCGCACGTGGGCTGCAACGCCCTCTTAGGGATCTTACAGCGTGAGTTTTGGATATTGTCTGGTCGGAGGGACGGTTCGTAACGTCGTGTTTCGGTGCCTGCCTTGCTATCGTTTGAAAGCGGCCACGATGCAGCCGATTATGGGTGACCTCCCTCCAGATCGGGTTAACGTGACTAGGTCATTCGATGGTGTCGGAACGGACTTTGCAGGTCCGTTCATGGTAAAGACATCGCACCTTCGCAATGCGAAGTCATATAAGGCTTATCTGTGCGTATTCGTCTGTCTTGCTACAAAGGCCGTCCATTTGGAGCTTGTGGCTGATCTCTCGACGGCAGGTTTCTTGGCAGCGCTAGATCGTTTCGTCTCGCGAAGAGGATTGCCATCACTGATTAGGTCGGACTGTGGCACCAACTACAAGGGTGCCGACCGGTGTTTGAAAGAAATCGTTGAATTCTTAAATCAGAGACAAGTAGAGATCGGTACTAACCTCTCCGTCGGGGCATTACATGGGCCTTTGATCCGCCGGGATGCCCACACTGGGGCGGGATATTTGAGGCTGTAGTTAAGTCCGCTAAAACACACTTGCTACGGGTCGTAGGGCTGACGGTGCTCACGTTTCAGGAGCTCGCGACCGTGTTTTGTAAGGTGGAATCGGTGCTAAACTCACGCCCGATTTGTCCACTCAGCTCCGACCCGAATGATTTAGAGGCCCTGACACCAGGGCATTTCTTGATCGGCCGACCACTTAACGCCTTACCAGAGTATCCGTACACTGACGTACCGAGTAATCGTTTGTCGCGTTATGAGTTGTTGCAGCAGATGACCCAAAGCTTTTGGAAGCGGTGGTCTCTTGAGTATCTGCACATTTTGCAGCAGCGCCTTAAGTGGTCGGACAGAACTGAACCTCCCGCATCGGTGACCTCGTTTTGGTAAAGGATGCGAACCTTCCGCCACTACGATGGCGACGCGGACGCATCCTCAACTTAATCTTTGGAAGCGATGGTACACCTCGTGTTGCGATAGTCAAGGTGGGAGATTCAATTCTCAAGCGAGCAGTAGCAACATTGTCTCGCCTGCCTTTGGAACGTACCGATTTGTCGGTCCGTGGCGGGTGTATGTTTAGAACCAAACGGAACCCTCCGTTTCGATTCTCGCAACGCTGCTAGCCGTGTCATACCGCGAGGCCCGGCTAGTCCCGCGCACGGAGCGGCTAGCTCGCTGTGTCTGTCTGTAGATCGTCGCGATGAGCGCACGCGTCGCTACGGCGCCAGGTTAACACGTGTTCGGATTGCCGTGTTGAAGCACCGCTGGGGTGCCGGCTTTTGAGACCGAAAATAATAGAAAAACTAATTCGCGAAATCGACTACCACGTGATTCGTGTTGATGTAGTGTTAAGGTGATTTCCTTGCCGCGAGATAATTAGGTGTGTGAGATTCAATTGTGTGTAGAAACGCTAGGCGGCCATCTTGTGTTTGCCGTGTTGTAGGGACACACGACTCGACTGCTGGCTGCTGCAAGTTGGCTAGTGGATACCAACAAAACACCGACGTGCCATCTTGGAGTCCTGTTGGAATGGCTAGTGACGTCACATATTACACACACAGTATTACACTATAATCACGAACACTATATATAAGTATATATTGTCACGACCCCACCCGACCTTGAGGTGTCAGGAGGATTCCCTTAGGTGAGTCACTTGATTTATAGTGTGCATAGACTCGGAGCTCCGACGCCCGGGCTTTTACCCAACAACCCCCTAGCCCCGCGTATCGCGGGCATAGTTCCAGACGGCCAGCCCGAATCGGGCCCGCACGTACTCATATGGGCCCAGCCGTGCGGCAGCTATAGGAGGCCTTCTTTGGACTGACAAGCACCGTTTGGAACAACATAAAATGTGTAGTTTTTTTTATTCTCAATCATTTCGGTGTGGCCCTCGTAAGATCAACTATTAGGATAATTCAATGGTATCATTATCCTTAACCTTTAACCACTGTCGTGTATTTACTTGCATTAACACTGCACATCCCTCATCATCAGTAAAGTTCTCGAGAGGTGACGGCGCACCGGAAGACGTAGGATATCGTGGAAATCCTTGGGGAAAGCCTTTGTTCAGCAGTGGACGTCTTTTTGCTTATATGATGTAGATGATAAATACATACTAGGGCCGTCGCCTCCTGTCCGGGAGATCGTGGTTCGAGTCCTGCCACGTACCAATGTGATTTCGAATGAACGTTTTTCCGACGCTCTTACGGTGAAGGAAAACACCGTGAGGAAACCTGCACACGCCTGCATTGATTCCTTGGAACTTGGACAAAACAATGGATGCAAATGGCCGCTTCTTGGATTAGGCATGGTGACAATGATGAATTAATCGTTTGATCTATGAGTAAATAATTTCTTAAAATGTTTTTCTTCATGACACTGCTTGCCTTAACTTAACTCTTGTACCACACCACTTCACGTGAGGCTCACGTTGATCGCGAAGCGTCCTCACGCGATCCCATCCCACGTAAGAGTATAAGGCTGTCCAAAGGCGGGAACGAGAATTTAATGTTGATTAAGTTCCCTCGTCCCTATAATTAGCAACTTGATTCACGATGTTTCAAACATCGAACGAAATAGCTTGGAAATAAAGTTCTTGTCAGCTCGTACTGCAACGTGTCCGTTACGTCAATCGCTACGAAGGAATAGTGCGAAAATTGTGGTTTTTAATTAATTACAAATAAAATAAGATACATACATACGTACATATACTCACCGATTGCTTTAACGGTGAATGAAAACATCGCGAGGAAACCTGCATACACCTGCGAAGAAACTCGAAGGTTGTGTGTGAAGTCGTACAACCCGCACTGGGCCCGCGATCATCGCCCTAATTCAGGGTAGGCTCGAGCCCCTCGGTGGGGACGTATATGAGCTATTATGATGATGATGACGAAAATAAGATGAATTTCCAAAAAAATTAATTAGATTTTTTAAGATATTCCCTACTATTTCTAATACTTTTTACATTTCCTCAAATAGCGATTTAGCTGGTAGGGAAGGGGGGGGGGGGGTTATATGTAACTCTAACAAGAATCACCACCTAAATACTACTTAGTAAACGAATCATTTAACGGAAGAATGATCTTCGCAAACCTTCATTAATTTTGAAAGACCTATTCAACGATACCCCACAACACGATAGGGTACGTCAACAAAACTTTTCTTGTATGTACCAAAATTTATATTCATAGATTTTATTATTTACTAGCTGTTTCCCGCGGCTTCACCCGCGTGGACCACGTTTCTATGACTTTTTGAGGGTGCGCAGTGCGCGAGCCGCAAGCGGCTCGCGAGCGTGGTAAAAAGTAGCCTATGTCTTAATCCGGGTCCTAATCTGTCTACCTACCAAATTTCAGCCAAATCCGTTCAGTAGTTTTTGCGGGAAAGCGTAACAGACAGACAGAGTTACTTTCGCATTTATAATATTAGTAGAGATAGTAGAGATTAGTAGGGATTTATTTAGTCGTATGGTAGTACAGAAAAACATTGTTAAAAAAATTAAACAATCATTAAAAAAAATTATAGGGGATACAGATTTGTATAGCCATACAAAATTTTAGATTTATATCTTTAATAGTCTTTGAGAAAAACGGCTGTGTGTGATATATCGACGGACCGACAGACAGACAGACGGACATAGCAAACCTAAGGGTTTCTAGTTTGACTAAAGAACCCTAAAAATGTGCACAAAATATTCTATCCGCCTCCGTAGCTCAGAGGCAAAGTTCACTGGCTTTACACAGGAGGTCGCGGGTTCGATTCCCGGCGGGGTCAATTGTAAGACTCGGTTTGGTTGGTGGTAGGGCATTTTCTAAGCCCGCCTGGCTAGCTACCACCATCTTATCTAAGTCTTGCCGCCAAATATCAATGTTGATATCATTGGTGTGTTCCGGCATGAAGATAAGATAGCCAGTTCCCCATTGCGTTGGGGAATCTTGGTAAACCCGCTTCCATCTTCAGCAATATCGTCACTTACCACCAGATGAGATGTTTTCAAGTGTTTACCAATAGAGAATAAAAAAATAATAAAAAAAAATATCTATACCTATGATGATTCATTCATTATTAAATTTCCTTAGTCCATTGAATTCCAGGTACTCCACCCTAAAAAAGGTTAGTAATTAGTAAATCAAAGCCACGAGTCCACTCTAGATGAGTGTATAGTGGTCTCCACAAGGCAGGAGAAAGCGTGGCCGTCCCAAGCAATCCTGTCGGTGTTTGTTGACAGCAGACTTGAAGGCGCTTGGGTTACGGCGGCCCAAAGTGAAGTGCGTAGTCCCTCACAGAACGCAACGGCGGACCACTGTATGGATGCCCTCTGCCCCACCTAGAGGTCTTAAGACAATAAGTCAAGCAAGTCAAAGGTACGGGTTTTGACTGACTCGGTGGCTCAGTGGGTAGTGCCCTTGACTACTGATCCGAGGGTTGTGGGTTCGATCCCCACCCAGGGCAAGCATTTGTGTGATGAGCAGATTTGTTTGCTCTGTGTCTGGGTGTTAAATATATCTATATATGTATGTATTTAAACGTATATAAGTATGTATATCAGTCTCTGGTAACCCATAACACAGGGAATCCTACTTTGGAGCCAGATGACCATGTGTGATTTGTCCCAGAATATTTATTTATTTATTTTTATTTGGCTGTAAAATCTATCGTTTCTAAATTATGCTCACTTTGATTCTTCTTCCATTTTTTTTTCAAGTTCAAACTCAAATGTTTTACGACACAAAAATTTTAATTAACCCCTGCAGCTTAGATGCGCCAAAGCGCCAAAATGCAGCGTTTGATGAGGGCTTGCTCACACGCGAGCTACGTGCTCTAATTGTTTGATAATTGCTCCTAGCAGACAGACTTCAAAGTGGTCTTGTTTGCGATTGGTGGCTTCACGTTATTAGGTATACCTAGTTTGTTCTTAGTCAGTATGTGTTGGATAGTTAAGAATAAATTTTTTTGAAATTTTAATTTAAAGAAAATTTAAAATTTCAATCAAATGAAAATTTATGTTTGATGAAAGCTGCTAACGCTTTTGAACAACTCCATTTACACTAACGAAAGTCGATTGTACGACTAATTGGTTGTGCCGCTAATTTAAGATTTTTATTTTATTAAGTACTAGCTTTTTTCCCACGGCTTCACCCGCGTGGACATCGTTTTAATGACTTTAAAGGTGATTAGTAAATTATGTCGTTTCCCACCTACTCAGTCATCTCTGTGCAAAAAATCACAACAATCAAGTAATTTTTCAGTTCCCTCAGGAACTGCATCAGATTATGCTATTTTCCCGGGATAAAAAGTAGCCTATGTCCTTCCCCGTGACAAAGGCTAACTGCATGCTAAATTTCATAAAGATTGGTCAAGGCGTTGAAGCGTGAAAAGGTAACAAACAAACTTACAAACAAACACATTTTCACATTTATAATATTACTAGCTGTTTCCCGCGGCTTCACCCGCGTGGACCACGTTTCTATGACTTTTCGAGGGTGCGCAGTGCTATTAATTAGATAATTATATTAGTAACTATTTAATTAGATACTCTTAGGTTAGTTACAAAAGCAAAATAAATAAAAAAACTGAATGAAATAAAAATAGAGAAGTATTAAAAATAAAGAGATAATAGGGGGTTGCAAATGTTAAAAACAGAGTTTCTCTAAACACCACTAGATAGCGCTGGACAGATTATATAACTCGCAAGCGTTAATGAGCGTACCCATATTTTTAAAAAGAGTACATCGCGAGTTTACAGTCAGACACGTACTCACTGACCCCGACTACCCGACCACGCTACCCCGCCCACCCCCTAACCCACAGAGAAACACTGCAACACTTACCAGCGCTACCGGCACATACCAGGCCGCTTCTCTTCGATTCTCCCCCGTCTAAGCAACGACCTTAGCCGAGGTCCGTGCCCACCTGGGCGCCCTTAGGCAGTTGCATCTTTTTGCTTTGCACTAGGTTGAGTGCCCTCCGCACTCGCCTCCCCTGCCCGGTGAAGTTGTAAAGGCCCAACAAGCTTGTCCTTTCGAAAAAAAACAAGTTTACAGTTAGGGGCGATCCACTAGTTTTGAGAAAGGACTCCATGCAACTTTCAATAATTATACAATATTACAATGGTAAGTGTAAAAGCGTCGGTGGCTCAACCGGTAACGACTTGGTCCATCTAACCAGAGGTACCGGGTTCAAATCTGGACGACCCATTGGTACATTGGTTTTTCAAAAACTTACGTACATACTTACCGATTGCTTTAACGGTGAAGGAAAACATCGTGAGGAAACCTGCACACGCCTGCGAAGAAACTCGAAGGTTGTGTGTGAAGTCGACCAACCCGCACTGGGCCCGCGTGGTCGACTAAGGCCTAGTCGCCCTGATTCAGGGTAGACTTGAGCCCCTCGGTGGGGACGTATATGAGCTGCAATGATGCAATGGTAATAATGAACAATAGATAATTATAATATGACCCTAAATAAAAAAGCATAAACATAATCATTAAAAAAAAAACATAAAAAAATAATTATACATGCACGTCCACAACATTAGATCACGTAAGCAAAGCAACCAAAACTTTTACAGCCATTAATTATTAAGATCCCTCAATACCCTACTTCCAACAATAGTTCGTAAACTTTTAACTCACGATGACATTTACGACCCAAAGTTATAACCAACATTACCTACAGAGAGACAGCAGGGACAAAATCCAACAACCGATAACAGGCCAATAAAAATTCAATTTGGAAACACCGAAGTAAATCTTTGTACCTGTACGAGCTGAGTTCACATATGTATTTAACTGGGTGGTAAACTCTGTCGCGGAGGCGGGCTCGCTTCATTCGACACAACTCCGGACCCGGCACAATTATCTGGCCACTTTGCATAAAACACACCCGGGCCTTAAGGATCAAGTTATAGAAAACTGACTTCAAGCATAGTACATAGGCCACACCGAAATGATTGAGAATCAGATACTTTTTGCAGATAATTGATGAAACCTCTTTTTTAACATGAATATGCAACCTCTTTAGTTATATATTTCGTTTAAATAATAAAAAAATAATGCGAGGGAAAAATGTTATGTCATTATTAAGTTTTTTAGAAAATCATAAAAATGAAACTCAGTAAGGAACATTTTCGTGCGATAATTTTTCATAACTTTCGTCGCGGTTTATTGCAAGAAGAATGCTTCAATGAACTTTTTGGTTTATATGGCACGGACACACCATCAAAGGCGACTGTATATCGTTGGTATGCTGAATTCAAACGAGGTCGTGATTCCGTCAGCACCCTTCCATCTTCAGGTCGACCAAAAACAGCCGTTACGCCGGAGAACGTCGCTGCCATCAGAGAATTACTACATGAAGATAGACATGTCACATATGAGCAGATTCGGGCTGAACTTGGGATTGGAATGACAGCAATAAAAACAATACTACATACAGAACTTGGTGTAAGAAAGTTAGTTTCCCGCTGGATACCACATAATTTAACAGAAGAGCACAAAGTCGCCGTGTTGATTGGTGTCGAAAAAATCTGAAACGATTTGACGGAGGACAATCAAATGCTGTTTATAGCATAATATCAGGTGATGAGTCTTGGATCTACTCTTACGAACCGGAAAGAAAGCATCAATCGGCTGTATGGGTCTTCGAAGGCGAGACAAAACCTACCAAAGTAGTTCGTTCCCGCAGCGTGTCTAAAAAAATGATCGCTTCGTTCGTCGCTAAAACAGGACATATAATGACAGTTCCTTATCTAGTTCATCTTCAGAATCAAAGAACAGTTACCGCCGATTGGTATACTACCGTTTGTTTGCCCCGTGTCATCGCTGAACTTCGTAAATCCAATCCAAACCGTCGCATCATCCTTCATCACGACAACGCTAGCTCCCACACCGCCCGGAAAACTATTGAATATTTAAATACCGAAAACATTGAGTTGATTGACCATCCTCCGTACAGCCCCGATTTAAGCCCCAACGACTTTTTTACATTCCCAAAAACCAAAGATTTGTTGCGAGGAAAACGATTTGAGGACCCCGATTGTGCAGTCGAATCTTACAATTCCGCCATTTTAAATAGGCCAACTTCAGACTGGCATAGCTGTTTCAATGATTGGTTTAATCGTATGCAAAAATGCATCAATTGTAAAGGTGAATACTTCGAAAAACAATAATTAAAAAATAATAACATAAAATGTGTAGTTTTTTTTATTCTCAATCATTTCGGTGTGGCCCTCGTTAAGATCAACTATGAGGATAATTCAATGGTATCATTATCCTTAACCTTTAACCACTGTCGTGTATTTACTTGCATTAACACTGCACATCCCTCATCATCAGTAAAGTTCTCGAGAGGTGACGGCGCACCGGAAGACGTAGGATATCGTGGAAATCCTTGGGGGAAGCCTTTGTTCAGCAGTGGACGTCTTTTTGCTTATATGATGTAGATGATAAATACATACTAGGGCCGTCGCCTCCTGTCCGGGAGATCGTGGTTCGAGTCCTGCCACGTACCAATGTGATTTCGAATGAACGTTTTTCCGACGCTCTTACGGTGAAGGAAAACACCGTGAGGAAACCTACACACGCCTGCATTGATTCCTTGGAACTTGGACAAAACAATGGATGCAAATGGCCGCTTCTTGGAGTAGGCATGGTGACAATGATGAATTAATCGTTTGATCTATGAGTAAATGATTTCATAACATGTTTTTCTTCATGACACTGCTTGACTTAACTTAACTCTTGTACCACACCACTTCACGTGAGGCTCACGTTGATCGCGAAGCGTCCTCACGCGATCCCATCCCACGTAAGAGTATAAGGCTGTCCAAAGGCGGGAACGAGAATTTAATGTTGATTAAGTTCCCTCGTCCCTATAATTAGCAACTTGATTCACGATGTTTCAAACATCGAACGAAATAGCTTGGAAATAAAGTTCTTGTCAGCTCGTACTGCAACGTGTCCGTTACGTCAATCGCTACGAAGGAATAGTGCGAAAATTGTGGTTTTTAATTAATTACAAATAAAATAAGATACATACATACGTACATATACTCACTGATTGCTTTAACGGTGAAGGAAATCATCGTGAGGAAACATGCACACACCTGCGAAGAAACTCGAAGGTTGTGTGTGAAGTCGTACAACCCACACTGGGCCAGCGATCATCGCCCTAATTCATGGTAGGCTCGAGCCCCTCGGTGGGGACGTATATGAGCTGTTATGATGATGATGATGAAAATAAGATGAATTTCCAAAAAATTAATTAGATTTTTTAAGATATTCCCTACTATTTCTAATACTTTTTACATTTCCTCAAATAGCGATTTAGCTGGTAGGGAAGGGGGGGGGGGGGGGGGGTGGGGGGGTTATGTAACTCTAACAAGAATCACCACCTAAATACTACTTAGTGAACTAATCATTTAACGGAAGAATGATCTTCGCAAACATTCATTAGTTTTGAAAGACCTATTCAACGATACCCAACAACACGTCAACAAAAAATCACTGTCACTTTTCTTGTATGTACCAAAATTTATATTCATAGATTTTATTATTTATTTATTTATCGTACAGAAAAACATTGTTAAAAAAATTAAACAATCATTAAAAAAAATTATAGGGGATACAGATTTGTATAGCCATACAAAATTTTAGATTTATATCTTTAATAGTCTTTGAGAAAAACGGCTGTGTGTGATATATCGACGGACCGACAGACAGACAGACGGACATAGCAAACCTAAGGGTTTCTAGTTTGACTAAAGAACCCTAAAAATGTGCACAAAATATTCTATCCGCCTCCGTAGCTCAGAGGCAAAGTTCACTGGCTTTACACAGGAGGTCGCGGGTTCGATTCCCGGCGGGGTCAATTGTAAGACTCGGTTTGGTTGGTGGTAGGGCATTTTCTAAGCCCGCCTGGCTAGCTACCACCATCTTATCTAAGTCTTGCCGCCAAATATCAATGTTGATATCATTGGTGTGTTCCGGCATGAAGATAAGATAGCCAGTTCCCCATTGCGTTGGGGAATCTTGGTAAACCCGCTTCCATCTTCAGCAATATCGTCACTTACCACCAGATGAGATGTTTTCAAGTGTTTACCAATAGAGAATAAAAAAAAAATAAAAAAAAAAATCTATACCTATGATGATTCATTCATTATTAAATTTCCTTAGTCCATTTAATTCCAGGTACTCCACCTAAAAAAGGTTAGTAATTAGTAAATTAAAGCCACGAGTCCACTCTAGATAAGTGTATAGTGGTCTCCACAAGGCAGGAGAAAGCGTGGCCGTCCCAAGCAATCCTGTCGGTGTTTGTTGACAGCAGACTTGAAGGCGCTTGGGTTACGGCGGCCCAAAGTGAAGTGCGTTGTCCCTCACAGAACGCAACGGCGGAGCACTGTATGGATGCCCTCTGCCCCACCTAGAGGTCTTAAGACAATAAGTCAAGCAAGTCAAAGGTACGGGTTTTGACTGACTCGGTGGCTCAGTGGGTAGTGCCCTTGACTACTGATCCGAGGGTTGTGGGTTCGATCCCCACCCAGGGCAAGCATTTGTGTGATGAGCAGATTTGTTTGCTCTGTGTCTGGGTGTTAAATATATCTATATATGTATGTATTTAAACGTATATAAGTATGTATATCAGTCTCTGGTAACCCATAACACAGGGAATCCTACTTTGGGGCCAGATGACCATGTGTGATTTGTCCCAGAATATTTATTTAATTATTTTTATTTGGCTGTAAAATCTATCGTTTCTAAATTATGCTCACTTTGATTCTTCTTCCATTTTTTTTTCAAGTTCAAATTCAAATGTTTTACGACACAAAAATTAAAATTTACCCCTGCAGCTTGTATGCGCCAAAGCGCCAAAATGCAGCGTTTGATGAGGACTTGCTCACACGCGAGCTACGTGCTCTAATTGTTTGATAATTGCTCCTAGCAGACAGACTTCAAAGTGGTCTTGTTTGCGATTGGAGGCTTCGCGTTATTAAGTATACCTAGGTTATTCTTAGTCAGTATGTGTTGGATAGTTAAGAATAAATTTGTTTTAAATTTTATTTTCAAGAAAATTTAAAATTTCAATCAAATGAAAATTTCTGTTTGATGTAAGCTGCTAACGCTCTTGAACAACTCCATTTACACTAACGAAAGTCGATCGTACGACTAATTGGTTGTGCCGCTAATTTAAGATTTTTATTTTATTAAGTACTAGCTTTTTCCCACGGCTTCAACCGCGTGGACATCGTTTTAATGACTGTCTTTAAAGGTGATTAGCAAATTATGTCGTTTCCCACCTACTCAGTCATATCTGTGCAAAAAATCACAACAATCAAGTATTTTTTCAGTTCCCTCAGGAACTGCATCAGATTATGCTATTTTCCCGGGATAAAAAGTAGCCTATGTCCTTCCCCGTGACAAAGGCTACCTGCATGCTAAATTTCATAAAGATTGGTCAAGGCGTTGAAGCGTGAAAAGGTAACAAACAAACTTACAAACAAACACATTTTCACATTTATAATATTACTAGCTGTTTCCCGCGGCTTCACCCGCGTGGACCACGTTTCTATGACTTTTCGAGGGTGCGCAGTGCGCGAGCCGCAAGCGGCTCGCGAGCGTGGTAAAAAGTAGCCTATGTCTTAATCCAGGTCCTAATCTGTCGACCTACCAAATTTCAGCCAAATCCGTTCAGTAGTTTTTGCGTGAAAGCGTAACAAACATCCACGCTTTCACATTTATAATATTATTATTATTATTATTATTATATTAATATTAATATTAAGGATTAAGGATAGTAAGGATTAGCTGTGCCAGCGACTTCGTGCGCGTGGAGGTTTTGAATTTTCCCACGGAAACTCTTGAATTTTCCGGGATAAAAAGTATCCTCTATGTAAACCGGGGTTTACATAGAGGATACATAAAAATCGACCTGGTGAAATGATGCCAAGGGTTGTACATAGTATACTAATTACTCTGAGCCAAGGGCTTACCAATTTTGAATAAAAAATATTAAAAAAGAACGTCTTTTGACTAATCTGATGATGGTAATCATCATCACACGCCAAGGCGGGATGATTAGATAAGATGAAGATGATGATGATGATTAGATTAGTGAAGATCGTCCATTTCTATCCAGCATTCAAAGTTCAGTTATATTGTAAACTCGGGATCTACTCTGAAACTGGACAACCCAATACCTACAAAAAGAATAAAAATGATTGACCACGCTGAACGCGTTCAAATCAGTATGCGTTACAACAGTGTTGCTATATTTTTTGTTTTTCTTAATTTCCTCAACAAGTGCTCAACCGATTTTGATAAAACTTATATGGGACAATCTTAAAGGCATAACCTATCAATTAAAAGAATTTTTTTTTTTCAAATCGATAAACAAATTACGAAGTTATAAGGACCAAACTTTGTACTCATCGCAGTTATTCGCTACGTATGCTACGCGGCAGATCGGCTACGCAGTTGCACTCGTAGCAGTTATTAGCTACCTATGCTATGCGACAGATCGACTACGCAGTTGCACTCGTAGCAGTTATTCGCTACGTATGCTACGCGGCAGATCGGCTACGCAGTTGCACTCGTAGCAGTTATTAGCTACCTATGCTATGCGACAGATCGACTACGCAGTTGCACTCGTAGCAGTTATTCGCTACGTATGCTACGCGGCAGATCGGCTACACAGTTGCACTCGTAGCAGTTATTAGCTACCTATGCTATGCGGCAGATCCACTACGCAGTTGTACTCGTAGCAGTTATTCACTACGTATGCTACGCGGCAAATCGACTACGCAGTTATACTCGTAGCAGTTATTCACAACGTATGCTACGCGGCAAATCGACTACGCAGTTGTACTCGTAGCAGCTATTCACTACGTATGCTACGCGGCAAATCGACTACGCAGTTGTACTCGTAGCAGTTATTCACTACGTATGCTACGCGGAAAATCGACTACGCAGTTGTACTCGTAGCAGTTATTCACTACGTATGCTACGCGGCAGATCTACTTTGATACGCAGTTAAACTCGTAGCGCAACGAAAACAAGAGGGATGATGACTGCTAGTCATTTGAGTTACTTTTTTATCTGTCATAAACGACTTTTTGCTCGAAAAATGTTTGAAATACCTAGAAGTGACGTCATAGTTTTACAGCGTCATTTATGTACTCGTTTTGTAATTTTGATGAGTTAAAAATTGAAGGTTTGATGGTTAACAAAACAAGTAAGGTTTTTTTAAGGGTTCAGTAGAAGGGCAATTTAGTGATCAAGAGTTCATAATTTACTTTTAGTTAGTTTGGGACAGATCTTGGACACTTCCCGGTTTCCGGTTGAGCAGAAACTTTGTATACACGTTAAGTTTGGAGACCAGTGCATGGTTAGCTGAATCATTCTAAATTTGATATGGCGGATCAGTTATTTTTATGCACCCCCATGAAATGGGTATTTAATAAAAGGGTTTACTGAGAAAAATACGAAATAATGATAATTCTTTTGAAATTAGTTTTCAAGTTTAAAAACAACTTTTGTAAAAACATGGCACTTAGAAACCACAGTGAAGAATATAAAGTTGATAAATAAGAAAAAAACCGGCCAAGTGCGAGTCGGACTAGCACAAAGTAGGGATTCGTAGTCTTTTCAAAAAAATAATGTAGGTTTATCAAAAACAAAATTATATTTGCAGTTGGTAATAGATTTTTTTTTGCATGGAAAATTAAAAATTGGCTCAGCTCACTTACTTACGAAGACACTGAAAGGCTTTAGAGATATTACGTCAATAGCATAAATTTATATATCTATATATGTATGTATATCTGTATGTTAGCATGCATGTATGTATGTATGTGTGTTTAGTCCTTCTCACTAGTTCATGTATACTAACTAACTAACTTGTGTTTGTTTGTTAGTTACATTTTCGCGCTTTAACACCTAAATTTTGTACATCCGTTATATGCTATACCTATAAAGGATGTAAATAAATTGGTGTATGATCCGTTAACTGGGGATTCTACTCATCATACTGAACAACTTTCCCCACGAAACCCATAGTCAATTCTCAAAAAATATATTTGAACCCTCCTCATATACACAAAATTGGTCGATCAGCTGATCTGTTTGCATGAAGAGAAAAAAATTATTTTTGCGTTTTCATCAAAGTCTTAGAACAAAAGTTGTTCAGTAATGATGAGTAGAAGACCCAGTCAACGAGACCTACATCAATTTTGTTACACCCTGTATATAGAATTCATATAATAATTTCGAAGATACCACAATGCCAAGTGGAAAGTCATCTTCTAAATGTTTCCAGTCGACTTACTTAATATACTGCTATATTTTGTTGCGATATCTTGGAGCAATATTCCCGTTTAAGGCTCATGTGTTCGAGTCCCAGACGAGCCTTAACTTAATTAAAGTTTAAATGAGATGAGGAATACAATATGTACCTATTTTATGATACAGTAGATTCGCTATTTCGCATACGTGACACATGAACATTGTTTTGGTCACATCTATTCGTATACGTGACACATGAACATTGTTTTTGTCACATCTATTCAAATAGAGCTAGTTGGATGTTCGTAAACAGGGACCAAAATGACTTTTAATTCCTAGGAACTAAACGTGATTTCAATTTGGAATATATTCTAATAACTAATAAAAGTAAAAAAAAAAACTAAAAACCGACTTCAAAATGAAATTCACTCAAAAGTATGAAATAATATTTTTATACTTAAATACACAACATTAACCAACAATAACGAAATCAAAGGTGGGTAGGCGAATTAAATTAGGGCCTTAAAAATTTTTTTGAGGTCGGTACCAGTATCGGCACAGCTACTTAGGTATCAAATGTTTTAGATTCGATGGCATTGGTGACACCGACCTCAAAAAATATTTTAAGCCCCTAATTTAATTCGTACCCACCTTTGATTTCGTTATTGTTGGTTAATGTTGTGTATTTAAGTATAATAATATTATTTCATACTTTTGAGTGAATTTAATTTTGAAGTCTGTTTTTAGTTTTTGTTAACTTTTATTTTTATTTTCTTTATTTTAGTGATAATGCTGTCTATCTTACAACGTTAAACCCAACCACCTACTCACCAGTATGAATTATCAAATCACAATACATGTGTTTGTTTGACTGACTCGGTGGCTCAGTGGTTAGTGCCCTTGACTACTGATCCGAGGGTTGTGGGTTCGATCCCCACCCAGGGCAAGCATTTGTGTGATGAGCAGATTTGTTTGCTCTGTGTCTGGGTGTTAAATATCTATATATGTATGTATTTAAACGTATATAAGTATGTATATCAGTCTCTGGTAACCCATAACACAGGGAATCCTACTTTGGGGCCAGATGACCATGTGTGATTTGTCCCAGAATATTTATTATTTATTTATTTTTATTTCATTAACAGATACAAAGTCCTGTGGCTTCCATCATCATCTCAGCAGATGAAAGTTATGGAGTTAATCGTCCATCATAAGCTCATCTGAATAACCTGAAAGAACCTATCGGTCTATGCATACCTACAATAATATCTATGTATAATATTGAAAGAATTTTCCTCCAACTCCTAACCGTTAAGGAGTTGTACCTTCCTTTCTCAGCTTATCAACATGAGATGATGACTAACAGACGCAAGTATTTTAATAGCTTTAGAAAACATATGAATCACGTAATAAGTGCCTACGTAATGAGTAATTTGAGGCTTGCTCTCGATTTCCCTGGGATCCCATCATCAGATCCTGACTTGGTGATAATGGGACCCTCGGGAGTATACTCTTTCGAATAAAAAAAATAATTTGTAAATCGGGCCACAATTGACGGAAAAATCGATAAACATACATTAATATATATATACAGTCGAACTTAGTAACGACAAATTTGGTAACTAACGGAAATATATAAACTTGGGTTAAGAGGATAAATGGCAACCATCTAATGTTAAATATGTTGGTCTGCCTGCGGAAAGTGGTTGCGTTATGTAGTTATAGCGCCTGTAAAACTTGTTATCGAGACAAAAAAAACGATAAGGAAAATGGCTGAGTAAGATATAAAATTAAAGTACTAGTGTTGTACTCATGACAATAATGCAAAAACTGACCAAAAATTCGGTTGCGTTACGGAGCAACGCCCGTTAGTAGTAGGAATTCTGGACCAGGCCCCCACCTCCCTGCCGGAGCACCAAAGTTGGAAGTTGAAATCCGTTATTTCCAACTTTGGGGATCTGGCAGAGGTGTGGGATCCTGGTCCAGAACTCTCGCTATTCCTAGAGATCTGGATAGATTCATCTCACAAAGTAGGAGTTAAGGTAAAAATAGGTCGATAAAATCAAAGGCATCTAGCTGGTAACGAGCCTAACTAAATTTTTAACCGCCTCCGTAGCGTAATGGTTACTCCATTCGCTTCACACCAGGAGTTCGTGGGTTCGATTCCCGGTGGGGTCAACTTGAAAGACTCGGATTGATTGGTGGTAGGGCATTCTCTAAGCTAGCCGTTCCGATTTGAAGATAAGATAGCCAGTTCTCCATTGCATTTCCCCAATCTTGGTAAGCCCGCTTCCATCTTCGGCATCATCGTCACTTACCAATTATGAATAAAAAAAAAATAAAAAAAAAATGTTTACGTTGAAATAAATGTTTTATTTTTTACTCTTCTGTTGTAACCGACGATTTCAAAATGAAGCTCTGCTCGTTTTCACTAGTATGCCTGAGTATGTTTTCCCTGCATCCAAGTTTCTGCCCGCCCCGGCCGCCGTGTATACAGCCTCAAACAGTTGCAAGTTTAATGTCTTCCCTCCACAATAGCTTTACCTAACACTGCAGCCTTGCGAACTTTACACATTAATATTTGAAGTGCTTTGTTGCAAGGAACAATGTGTTCCGATTGTAATGTACAATCGTTTCTCGATTTCTCCTTGTTCCTTTGCTATGGCAGTTGTCAATAGACTAGAGACACTCCGTATGAATTGAGATGGTTAGTCTGTTTCATGTCATATTGATTTACTAGTGGGTGCCCGCAGCTTCGCCCGCGCAGATCCCGCTGTTTGCCGTTTCTGTGGGAATTTCCCAAATTTCAGCGAAATCCATTCAGTGGTTTTGGCAGTGCGTTGATATACCAGTCACTCACCTTTTCTTTCTACATATACAGAAGATTATGAACCATTAAGAACACTAAAGATCTTTTCAAATGACTGATTATTTATGAGCGTCTTCGTTTAGTTCGGCGGGCATTCCATACTTTTGAGAGCTTCGTACGTATAAACTATAGCACATAAAAAATATATTGCCTGTAAAATCCATCTGCCAACAAATAAAAAAAAAATTTTTTAGACCCACCCTATCTTCCGCCGACGAAGTCATGGACCACGTAAGTGGTCTCTAAAAATCATCGAATTCACAAAAAAAAAACTAGCGATAGTAGCCCCGATTTCTACCCATCCCGAATTTTTTCATAGGTCGCCACTTTTGAACTGGATACAGGACATACAATTTAAATGTATAATTTCAGCTAACTTTCTGAATCAAATCGTACATTTCATAAAAATGCTTTTATACAAATCTCTCCAGATCAATGATTTCCAATCGAAGCTCGACCCAACCAGTCAAACGTAATCAATTCCAACTTTGACAAAAAAATGTTTACTGGAAAAATATATTGCCTTTGTCGTCCGGCCGACCCTACTCACAGGGCAAATCACCCGTTCATCTTCGTATTACACCAATTGTAATTAAACTTCTTGGCAAATGAATGTGTGGACGGTGGTGGTGAGTGGTGGTGGACAGAACCATTTATTAACACTGCGATTTGCAGGAAGGAGGTGGTGAGCTTGGAGGAGCAAGCGTAAGGTACCATTATTATTATGAGAAAAAAATGTTCAAAATCAAATCAAAAATCTTTATTTGTGGTAAAATTATTATGTCCTATTAACGAAAGAGTCACTTTCACTAAATATTTGGGAGTCTTCATCGACCAGCGTCTTACTTGGTACAAACAAATAGAACTAATTTCAAATAGAACAAGGAAGCTTATTTGGATTTTCAAAACTCTACGTCATCCGGCCCAACAAATCTTACTAAATAAAATATATATTTCTCTAGCTCAATCAATTTTGGTTTATTGTTTACCAGTATCCCCATACTTAAATTCAAAACCATTTTCAGCCGCAAAAACCATTTTCTTAGAAGCGGAAAGAGCTCAGAGGGCACGACTTAAAGTCATGTACTTTAAACCATACAGATTCCCTGCTACCAAACTGTATTCATACAGTCAAATTCTTACAGTAAGGAAGTTGTATGTTGTAAATTCTGTACTAAGACTGCATAAGAACCTGGTGTTTGATCCAAGCATTCTAAGTAAAAGGCGACATGATATTGCAATCCGATCAGCTGCAGTGAGGACATCATTTGCTGGTAGACAATTTATTAAAATATCGTCTCATCTGTATAATCAGCTAAACAAGCTCTTAGATATTTACCCGATGTCATCATATAACTGTAAGAAATCAATAACAGAATGGATAAAACCCCTAACGTATGATGCTGTTGAGTCCTTACTAATTAACCTTACACGATAAAAATATAAAATTACAAGTATCCATTCGCTTTCTTACATATAAATACACGCACTAACCCACACAAACACACACACACAAACACGCATCCACCCACATACACACACACCCACCCAAAGAGAGACAGAGAGAGAGAGAGTATGGCAGATTTAATGTATGAACAGTCTTATTTCTTTTACCTTTGTTTTTATAAAAATCACATTACTATTAGTATTTCAAATTTCAATACAATAGGGGTGACGAATGCTAGTCATCTGATTTACTTTTTATCATCTGTCAAAAACAACGTTTTGTTCTAAAAATGTTTGAAATATCTAGGCGTGACGTCATAATTTAGCAGCGTCATTTACCTATGTACTCATTTTGTGATTTTGGTGAATTAAAAATCGACGACTCGATGGAAAACAAAACGAGTAAGGTTTTTCGAAGTGTAAGTATGAGGGCAATTTAGTGATCAAGAGTTCATAATTTATTTCTGGTGCTGTCGTCATCGGTATTAAAAATTAAAAACCTATAAGTTTTCTTTAGCAACCTCTCTTTGTCATAGCTATAGTTTGTAGTTAGTTATTTGTTTATTTGTTCCAATATATTAAATTAACTTGTTATGGAAGAGCGGGTTCACCTAATACAGGTATTTTATATCTATGTGGTGTTCCCAAAATTGTTATATGACACAAATAATTTTGGTACAGAAATAAACATTTTTATATTTGTATTTAAAAATATGGTGATTTTAGATGTTGATAACATAGAAGCTCTCACGTGTAGCTAAGTACAGCATACAAATAAAAATAATAAAAATATGAAAAATAAAAATTAAGACTATTCCGGAGCCGCATGAAGAGATCCTTTATAATTCCATGTTGAGATGGGAAAAAACCATTGAACTCGTGACACTTTAATGTAACGTGACCGCCACCTTACCAGGAACACTCGCAGGGTCAAAACTTATGAAACTATAAAAAGTTTTCACTTCTGTCGGCACCCCTAGAGTGGTATTGTATCCTATGAACTGACAAAGCGTTATAAATAGTTATGAGTTGTAATAAAATTTTCATAAGGTCCAAATTATTTTCATCATCAACCCCCCGTATTTGCCGTAATCACCATGCCTGGCAGGCAGGGTGGCAATAGGGGATCGGACTGCTAGTCATTTGACTTACTTTTTATGATCTGTCAAAAACGAAATTTTGTTCCAAAAATGTTTGAAATACTCACAAGTGACGTCATAGATTTTTAGCGTCATTGACGAACTTATTTTGTGAATTTGATAACTTAAAAATTGAAGTCGTGTTGGAAAAACAAAACAAGTAAGGTTTTTTGAAACTTCAAGAGGAGAGCAATTTACGAAATCATATTTCAGATTTTATTTTTGATGCAGTCCGATCCCCTATTGCAGGCGGTTACAGATCGACTGCAGATGCGTGGAATGGACGAGGCTGCCCATCCTCCGGTTTAAGTCCCCTAGTTGTCTCTTTACGATACGATACGTAAAAAACCCAATGGAAGAGATAGGATGCAGGCAGCGCAGGAACAATCGTCGTGGAAAGCCTTGGGGAGGCCTTTGTTCAGCAGTGGACGTCCTTCGGCTGATGTAAAGATGAACGTCCAAATTCACAATTAAATTCGTCCCCCCAACATCTGACAAGTATAATATTTTTTCTGTGTTGCGTGTGACACTCAGTGTGAGTTGTGGCACAACACAGTAACCGTGCTCTACAGGGGTAGGCGGCAATTGCCTAGTGTTCCAATTAGCCCGTGGTTACGTGAACCTGGAACCTAGGCGACCGAGGCAGCCGAGGGTTACTCGGAGTCTCCTAGGCAAGTAAACTAAAAATATTATTTTTGTGTAAAAACAGACTTTCTCATGAATTACACCTATCTAGATAGACTTGGAATGTAATACATTACCTTATTACTGAATTTCATCGAAATTGTTCTAAGGACGTGTTTAATGTAAACTTCTTACATACACATTTGGAATCAGATGTACAGGTTTCCTCACGATGTTATCCTTCACCGTTAATGAAATCAGTGACTAAACGTAGGAATGTATAAGTTTAAAAAATAATCAGTATGTTAGCAGCACTCTTTTTTTATTAATAAGAGTGGTCTTTTTGGACTGGTTCCTGCATTATGCAGGTGTCCAGGCACTCGGGGCAAGTCAATAAGTGTGTCATAGTGGAATGACTCCACATGGACACTCTTCTTCGTCACAGAAACCCTACAGACACGGCCAACTTAAGTCCGCAGTCTATACAGAGATTCCTAAATAGAGCACCTTAAGTTATCCGGAGGAAGGGCCTTTCGTTGTGACAGAGAAGGTTTTTCCATAGGATTTAGCCGTTAGCACGTCATATTTTAGCTTGGCTACAGATGATGTTCCTTAAAGTAAAAAGCTATTAAAAACACGATTGAGCAGTTTTGGCTCGATAGAATAAAATCCCAAAGATAGATCTACACCATTACTTTCAACTCTAGTTACGACTAATATTTTAAAGTATCAATTTTAAAAAATATACAAAAGTATTTGTTATGATAATACAAAGTGATTAATGTAATTATTTTTTATACTTTCATTGTAGTTTTTGATTTAAATGAAAAACCATTGAAAAAGTGTGGATATTTTCTTTACTCTTTACACGTAAAGAAAAAGACAGAGACTACTGTTCCAATTAGTACCTCGCCTTAAACAGATAAAATAAATAGTTTTCTAAATTACCTTAATATTAATCTGCTTTAAGATTCGTATTATATGCCGCCTGCCGCTCTCTAGATTGTGACCTCACCCCCTCGTCACCCATATTGATACAGTTTTGTTACAGTTTATTCTCAAACTTATGGGATTTTGTCGTGATTTTGTTTGCTCCGTCATTTGTTTTTAGAAATGTAATTTCACGGCTTCTAAAAAAATACATTTCACGACGTATGCAGTGTCCGGGGTGTGGCATTGGGGTGTTCAATAAAAAGTGATAATGGGATACAATCTACTTGGAAAGAAAAAAACAAAAATACTGGCAGGCATAGACTAGACATTTGATATCATAATAACAAATAAAGCAATCAATTCTCTTTTGTTTTCTTAAAAATAGAAGTCATTTGTTTGCGTCGTGTCGGAATGTGTTCTTAAAAATAGATAAAATTGAAGTTCGCGCGGAAATAAAATATCTCTGCTTGAAAAATTTTGCTACGAAGCAGTGAGGTTCCTACTCCTCCATATTCTACGGTTGCGCGTTGGTGTGCTGAGTTCAAGCGAGGAAGAACTTCTATTAACGACGAACCCACGCACGGGACGCCTACATCGGCAGTGACTGAACAAATGATTAAAAAAGTTGAAAAAAATGTTTGGCTACAGATTTGGACAGTAATACAGAAGTCATTGGTTTTGGCAGAGCGTCGTGTTACTGTTCTTTTTATATCAGAAGAAGTGAAGTTTTTGATAGAAAGTGCCCATAATATTATACACGACCATTTGGTTATGAAAAAAAGTGTCAGCGCGCTGGATGCCCAGAATGCTTTCTGACGCGCAGAACCAAACGAGACTGAGAATTTCACGAAGCTCTTTGGATTTTTTATATATAACAAGGTCCTAACCGATTTTTGGCTCGACTCATAACTATGGACGACACATGGCTCCACCATTATAACCCGGAAACGAAAAAACAGTTCATGACTTAGAAGAGACCGTCATCTCCAACTCCGAAGAAATTTATATCGATTCCATCTGCCACACCGGTAAGATCATGGGCTCTCTTTTCTGGGACAGCCAAGGGGTGGTAATGATCGAATACCTTTATTATGGAGCCACTATATTACGGGAACTTTGTATGCAGGACAAATAACAAAGTTGCGTGAGGAAATACGCAAGAAACATCGTGACAAACTCGCTAAAGTTGTTTTGTTTACCAAGACAACGCCTCCGTGCACATGTCCAGAGTTGCGATGGCTGCCATTCAAGAAGCGGGCTTCGAGTTGGTGGAACATTCTCCATATTTACTGGACCTTGCTCCAAGTGGTTTCTATCTATTTCCGTGGTTAAATGAACATATCAGGGGCCAGAAATTTCAAGATGATGATGCATTAGTCGCCGCCGTACACGATTTTTAAGAAATGGATTTTTAGGTTTAGAAAAAAGATATACAAAGTGTACAAACCTGAAAGGTGACTATGTTGAAAAAGAAAATAAAATTTATACCATTGCACCTCTAAAAAGTTTATTTCATTCACTGAAAACAGTGAATAAAAAGCTCTTTTAAACACTATTTTGGTGTTTGAATTTAGAACACACCAATATAATATTCGACCTCCATCTCGGCTATACAACCTCCTTGTGCAAAAAATACTCGATACAAACTCATAATCCAAAGAATATTTGACATACATACTCCTTGTGCAAATAACTCCTCGAGATTTGATTGTTCGATATTTTAGAAAAGGAGTTTGGCATAAGAATAAAAACTGTTTTGTGTTCTTTGCTGTCATTTCATTTGTAAATTGGCGGAATTTTGAATACTATAAGTTGTATGAACACAAAGAAAATTAATCTTTATTTTAGTAATTGTTCCAATTTTAATGAACATTTTAATTAATTTAACATTCTTTTTTTCTCATTTAATATCTATTTTTGCTTAAATGTTTCTTTTTCTCGGAGTCATGGTATAAAGTATAGTATGCAACACGGTAATAAAACGGATTTATATCTAGGGCCATGAATCACTCGCGTCGCTCAGGGTTCACCCAAAGCACAGATTACTAAATAGTTACTTCGTACCCAAAGCAACTTTGCACTCATGTATAACAGATAACTATTAATAAAAGATAATTGCGTCATAATCATTATCACTTTTTATTGAACACTCTAGTACGTCACACCATATAATAAGTTTGTTACGCTTAAATGATCTATAGGATTATCAATGACTTATATATTACTGGCGAGGATTATGGAGTCCATTAGAAACATATTTAATTGACAACGCAAAAAACGATTAGAACAACCAACTTCAGTCTAAAAATTGACACTTAACACTCCATAATTGTCTTAAAAATTAGTAAGCAGATTTCGTTCATACTTGCACTGTTCCCTAAGTTAAAGGTAATTAATCTAATAAAAAAACAATTATTGCATTTCAATTACTAGTTCCTGAGATATAACGTGGACGCACATACTATATACAAATGTACATTCATACATTACACTTAGAAATTTAGCACACCTGTTTTATAAGCCCACATAGACTAACATGTATGATTGCAACTACGACAATATTACATACATTACGGGTTTAATTGATAACCTCCTTTTTTAAGTCCGTTAAAATCTCTAGTTAAATACAAACACAAACCGTGGCGCCATCTAGTAAAAAAGTGCTAATTTACGTAACAATAAAACAGACTTGTTGTGACGTTATATGTATTATGGTGAGATTTGTAAAAAGAAATAAAATTTCATGAACTTTTAAAACAAAAAATAAAAATTGTAAGCCCTTCAAAATCATAACGTTGGTTAACAAGTCATGTGACCTCCGCACCGGCTGTGAGGAGACGTAATAAACAGAGTTGCGAATATTCATCAAAGCTACGTGACGGGCCAGCCGCGAGGTTTAACCCCATTAACCTTCCCGCCATAATTTAGGGACGAAATACGAATATCATGTATTTTTTGATTCCACCTTTTTATTTTTCTGGAACATTTTTTTCGTTGGATTTAATGAACTGACACCAGATAATGAAGGGAATTGTGACGACTGTCTTTGGTACTTGGAAGATGACATTTAATTTTTACGACGTTCGTGGGTGTCGCGTCTCGCCTTTAATTTTTCTAATTCTTTTCATTTAGGACTTCCTTCCTTATGAAATACCGCGGAAATACATTAATTTAGTATGGATCAATGGGAAATGTATTCAGGGCGTCTCGTCTGGCAGAATAAGACGATTATTTTTCTTACTCTTTTTTTATTTATTAAGTTCATTAACCGCCTCCGTGGTGTAATGGTTATTCCATTTGCTTCGCAACAGAAGGTCGCGGGTTCGATTCCCGGCGGGGTCAACTTGTAAGACTCGGTTTGGTTGGTGTTAGGGCATTCTCTAAGCCCACCTAGCTAGCTACCACCATTTTTGTTTCTGCAGTTTCCTATTTTCAGACGGACGGATAGACAGAAACACGACTTGTCGGAGTTCAAATCAAATGATTTCAAATAGATTTTTTGGTATTCTTCGAGTGAGGTCCTATTATCTGTGTTTTTTTTTAAATTTTTGGCTTAATATTTTCGGAAAATTAAATTAAATTACTGGTATGTTTAAAAAAAAATAATGTTTCGGGATTGGTATTAGGAATATTTTCTTATTATTTTTTAAAGTTACAAAATCATAATCATAATCATGATTCAAATCCGGACGGCCAATGTACCAATGAGTTTTTCGAAACTTACGTACATATACTCTCCGATTGCTTTAACGGTGAAGGAAACCATCTGAGGAAGCCTGCACGACACACCTGCGAAGAAACTCGAACGTTGTGTGTGAAGTCGACCAACACGCACTGGGCCCAAGTGGTCGACTAAGGCCCGATCGCCCTAATTCAGGGTAGGCTCTAGCCCCTCGGTGGGGACGTATATGAGCTGACATGATGAATCATAATCATGAATAATCAAGACAGTTATCTTAAATATTTGCACGCTTAAATTATGAGCAGGTTTTGAAAGGAACTTTTTAATTTATTATATAACACCAAATTTTGTACTCAATACTAAGCAAGTAAATTATATTTCATTTCATTTCATTTCGTGGCACACGGTTATTTTTCTCTCCCGTGACACTACCGGTCTTACTTACGTAATTGTCAGATCCGCCACCCGGGCTCTTTTTTCATCAAACATAACGAACCTTTTAACGCTCGCTTCGCTCGCTCAACTCAGATCCGCCGTTTATTTCCCCACGCAGGGCACCGGTAGTGTCATGGGGGAGAAAAATTACCTTTGGCGCTTCTTTAGTTGTGCCAAGCGTTCTTCTTATTATCGTGTGGCATAATTAACCGTGGTATCCAAGGGATAGACGGTGGTTGCCTGGTGATGCCAAGCGTTAGTGCACGGGAAATTAACAGAAATTTCTATAAATCTAAATATTAACAAAAGCAAAAAAAAATTAATAGCACCGTAGTTACTCCTATAAATTATATACATCCTCACACACTTCTTATACACAATTGAGAAAACTTTGCTCCTGCAGAGGAAAAACGCCGTTACAGCAAAACCAATGAAAACTTAAGTAGGACCGTTCTATGATATTACACTATTTAACTTTTTCTGTGCAATTAGTTTTGTTTTTTAAGCTATTGCATAGCTTTTATCGCGGGCTTTGAGCGCTGCGACCGAATCAAGAGATTCCGCAACGAAAATAAAACCTAACACCCCCCACTCCGCCTACCATGTAGCTCGGCCGAGCGTAACGTAACGTTATCGCGTCCAAAAAACTTAAAGTGCCATCTATTAGCGATTTGGGGTACTAAAAGGACTTAGTCAATTTTACTGGTGTAACTTTCTTAGTGTTAATTTATTACATAAACATCCCGCGCCCCAAGAACTATATGGTACTGGTAAATACTGCATAAATAAATAAAAAAAAAAAAATTATAATTGCATAAGTTGATAAAAAAATGATATGCAATAGCTTTATCGCGGCAGTCCCCGAGTGCCACATGTTTTTTTTTGTTAAAACAATGCAAGCAAAAGGCTTTAAATTTTATCTGCGCCTCACCCATCAAAGAAAAAAAACACAACTTGAGTCTACATAAATAGTGAAAGAATATCCCGACAATGGCCTGGCCTACACTAAGCACACTCCATTCGATCAGATATCAGGCGCTCCGCATATATTGCTCGGATTTTCCAGGTCAAGTCGTGACCCCACATGCGACCTCCAACTTCCAGATTTTAGAAGGAAAACCTGTGAATAATGATCAAGCTTTTGGAGGTTACAAAATCGCTGATTCGAATTTATTGTCTATTCTAGGCATTGTATTTATAAAATTGTTCTAATATTCGTGTTTTCTTCATATTAAAATTTTTACTACGAGTATGTATTCTATCATGGAAGGTATGTCGTTATGTACTAGTTTTCTGAAAGTAGGTGTGTACTTAACTGACACACATTACTACTAATTAGCTTGCTTTGGTACGTGATGATGATGAACATCATCATCAACAGCCAAAAGACGTCCACTGCTGGACATATGCCTCCCCGAGTTCGCTTGGTAGGTGGGTTGGCGATCGCAGTGTATATTGTGGGGGCACAGTACGTAGGAAGGACGCTGCTGCTCCTTCTCCGGTTTAGTCACTCACGTCTCTTACGACACCCATGGGAAGAGATGGGGTGGTAGAATAGGGGTGACGACAGCATCAGAAATAAATTATGAATTATTTATCACTAAATTGTCCTCCTACTTAAATTTCGAAAAACCTTTCCTTCAACTCCTTGATTTTTAATTTACCAAAATCACAAAATGAGTAGACAAATGACACTGTTAAACTACGACGTCACGCCTAGGTATTTCAAACATTTTTATTACAAAATGTCGTTTTTGACAAATGATAAAAAGTAAATCAGATGACTAGCATTCGTCATCCTTAGGACCGCAACCACAGGCCACTAAACAGCGATAGCGTTTCTTTTTAGATTTTCAAGTAACATGAATTCGACTAGAATAGTGATTTAATTTCATACCGACGACGACCTGGTGCAGATCGCGGGAAGCCGATGGATGCGGGCAGCGCAGGACCGGTCGTCGTAGAAATCCTTGGGGGAGGCCTTAGTCCAGGAGTGGAAGTTTTTCGGCTGATATGATGATGATGATGAAGATTTCATAGCATTTTACGTTGTGATTGGTCTCAAACTAAATATAAAGTAACTAATTAATAAGGTCACCCAAAGGGCAATGGAGCGTGCTATGCTCGGAGTTTCTCTGCGTGATCGAATCAGAAACGAGGAGATCCGCAGGAGAACTAAAGTAACCGACATAGCTCACAGAATAGCTAAACTGAAGTGGCAGTGGGCAGGGCACATAGCTCGTAGAACAGATGGCCGATGGGGCAGTAAAGTTCTCGAGTGGCGACCGCGCACCGGAAAACGTAGCGTAGGAAGACCTCCCACGCGGTGGACCGATGACCTGGTGAAGGTCGCGGGAAGCCGATGGATGCGGGCAGCGCAGGACCGGTCGTCGTGGAAATCCTTGGGGGAGGCCTTTGTCCAGCAGTGGACGATTTGTGGCTGATATGATGATGATGAATTAATAACAAAGCTCCTTCGCTAAAGCGGAAACTGACGTGGCCTTAATAACAGGAACTTACATCTATTTTCATAAAAATATCGAAATAAACATATTTGAACAATTACCGCACCCATCAACTTGTAATTTTATTAAAAATTAAAACCCCACTCCATAAATCATTACTCCTGTTCATAGGGCAGTCAGGTAAAAATGTATCCTATGTCACGCACGGGATAACGACACCTCGCACTCCGAAATCTATCAAGCCGTTTTAGCTAAAATTAAAAAACATACGTACATATAAACCTGAAAAATATTACCCTTTGTTTTGGGCGGTCGGGTAATAAAAAGGAACGTTGCTGTGTCTCCGCCCAGGTCCATTGTCTTCACTCGAAGTCTTGACAGTATTGCAGTCTAAATTTTGTGCTTACGCGACACACAAATCATCTTGCTATTCATTACTGCTTTAATTTCAACCGCTCACGGAAATCTAGCAACTATATCAGCAATGTATGTGATCCACGAATTAGTTTCATAACAAGATCTCTCTCTACCTATACAAGGGAAATATAGGGGTCTGAAATGCCCTGAAAAGTTACTGTGCAGCTTATGCAAGGTTGAGGCTAAACTTTGATTTAGCTTTTAATACGGAAGTTAATCGCAGTGCTGGAGAATTAAGTAAGCTTCACGTCACGAGATCTTTTATATTTAATTAGGGAGTTGCTATTAGACAGATAGACTTAATAATCTAATTAAACTTATTATTTTCGCATGAGCTGCAAATTGGAAGAGTACACTGTTTTATAAGGTATTTTCATGATGTAAGCATTTTTTATGATATTTTTTCCCGTTGCTCAAAGGGTAAGGTTTTTCGGGTGTATGTATGTATGTTTCTTCGGCTGAGCCTGAAACCTAAACGGCTCAATAGATTTTGGAATGCTAGTTGTCGTTAGATTCGTCTTGTTCCCGTGAGTAACATAAGATACATTTCTACCCGACTGATCAAAAAGGAGAGGTAATGTTTTTATGCAGTCAAGTTTTTATTTTCATTATCTCGACTCTAAGAATTTGGGGATCTTCATGGCGACAGTGAATAGGTATTATTTAAGTTTGCGTGTACCATCCTAGACTACATAATCACTTTCTAAACGTGAGATGTAGTCAAAGACATATATTTTTTTATTCGTTATAAAAAACCGGCCAAGTGCGAGTCAGACCGGACTCATAGGGTTCCGTACCATCATACTAGATGGTGCTTGTTTCTTCACGTTTAAAAAAAACACGTTTTTTGTATGGAGATGCTCCTTATTTTTTCACCTTTTCTAATATTTAGTATTTGTTATTATAGCGGCAACAGACATACATCATCAGTGGAAATTTCAACTGTCTAGCTATCACAGTTCATTAGAGACAGACGGACGGACAGCGAGGTCTTAATAATAGGGTCCCGTTTTTACCCTTTGGGTACGAAACACGTCGGTGGCGTTACGGCTAGGGCCGCCGCCTCCTGTCCGGGAGATAGTGATTACAATTTTGCATTTTTATTTTTGGTTTTTGTTAATTTTCTAATAAAGTACCACACCGATTTTGATAAAATTTATATGGAACTAGACAGGAAGCACTAGCCTTCAAATAAAAAAAGGAATCATCAAAATCGGTTCACCGAGTCAAAATTTCTGAGGTAACAAACATTTAAAAATACAGTCGAATTGAGAACCTCCTCCTTTTTGGAAGTCGGTTGAGAATTATGAATAGTTGGGTAGTTTAACATTATAACAGCTCAAAGCTTTTTAATTAATCTCTCATCCACGTATAACGTGCAGAAAATAGGAATCACACCGAAGTTTTTAAGGATTCCGTACCCAGAGGATGGGTGAGGCACATAGCTCGTAGAACAGATAGCCGTTGGGACAGTAAAGTTCTCAAATGGCGACCACGCATCGGAAAACTTAGCTTCAGCAGGCTTCCCACTAGGTACACCGATGACATGTTGACGGTCACGAGAAGCCGCTGGATGCGGGCAGCGCAGTATCGGTCGTCGTGGAAATCTTTAGGGTAGACCTTTGTCCAGCAGTGAAGGTCCATAGGCTGACATGATGATGATGACCCAGAGGATGCCAACGGGACCCTATTACTATGTACGTCTGTCCGTCTTTCTGTCAGCAGGCTGTATTTCATGAACCGTAATAGGTAGATAGTTGAAATGTTTACACAGAGTGTATTTCTATTGACGCTATGACAAATAACAAAAAATATAAGGGGGCTCCCATATAAGAAACGTGTTTTTTGGATAAATAAAGAAACTAGTGACATCTAGTAAGTTATAGTTACTATATTCTAGTAACTACACTCGAGAGCGATGAATCCGGGTCACTTAAAGAATCCTAAAAATCGCGGACACTAAGAAGGCTAGCTTCATGAAATAAATTGTGTTTAATAGACAATTTGATACTCCTTAAATGAACTCATTAAAACTTCTTAGTTATTGTAAAGTTATGTCATAAAAAAAACAAATTTGAAAAAGGGAGACTTTCGAAGATGGAACTACGAAATTACTACATTTGTTTTTGCTTTTGTTTCTAATCTGTCATTGAAGTGGGTACATAAACCATGTATTGTATATGTATTCAATATTTATTATTCAAGCAGTAATCATGTCGCTTACACCTGAAGAATGCACCAGAATACTCACAATGCTGGAAAACGGCCGGGGTCAGCGCGATACAGCCACGACTGTCGGTGTGTCGCTCTCAACAGTACAAAGAGTTCTCCAACGTTACGAGGAAACTGGTTCTAACCTACACAGACCAGGAACAGGCAGAACCAGGTGTACCACAGCACGAGAAGATCGATACTTGGTGAATACAATGCTTCGTAATCGCTTTCTCACAGGAACTGAACTTACAAATCAGTTTCGACGCCTCGGAGGAAGTAACCCAAGCGCATGGACAGTAAGGCGACGACTTGCTGAAGCTAACTTGAAACCACTTAGACCTGCAAACGGCCCTAAACTGGAGCGTGGGCATCGTATTTCAAGACTAAGATATGCCCAGAACCACTTAAATTGGAGTATTGGAGATTAGTCGAAAGTTATGTAAAAGCGTCGGTGGCTCAACCGGTAACGACTCGGTCCATCTAACCAGAGGTACCGGGTTCAAATCTGGACGGCCATTGTACCAATGAGTTTTTCAAAAACTTACGTACATACTTACCGATTGCTTTAACGGTGAAGGAAAACATCATGAGGAAACCTGCACACGCCTGCGAAGAAACTCGAAGGTTGTGTGTGAAGTCGACCAACCCGCACTGGGCCCGCGTGGTTGACTAAGGCCTAGTCGCCCTGATTCAGGGTAGGCTCGAGCCCCTCGGTGGGGACGTATATGAGCTGCAATGATGATATGTTCTCCGACGAATCAAAATTTATGCTCTACAAGCGCGATCAAGCACGATGGAAGACACAGAGTGTATAGCAGACCAGGGGAAAGATTCAAGCAAGCATGCATCGAATAAAAAGTAGCCTACGGTGGTGGGTCTGTACATGTGTGGGCCGGAATTTCTTCTAAGAGTCGCACAGAACTGGTTTTCATAGAAAACGGCTCTTTAACTAGCGAAAGATATGTGGAAGAAATCCTCAATGAACACGTTAGTCCATTTATGGTTAATTTGGGTGAGGATGCTATTTTTATGCATGACAATGCCCGGCCTCATACGGGTTGGATTGTGTATGACTACCTTCAAGAGATGAACATTACTCGTATGGAGTGGCCAGCACGCAGCCCGGATATCAACCCGATCGAGCATGCTTGGGACGAGCTAGGGAGATGCGTAAAACAAAGAAGCCCTCCCCCAATCACGCTTCGTGATCTCAAAATTGCTCTCACAGAGGAATGGGAGAATATTCCCCAAAATCGTATAAGGAACTTGGTGTACAGCATGCAAAACCGCGTAAACACAGCGATGGAAGCAGGAGGAGGCAATACGAAGTATTAAAATTCAAGTAAATCGTAATGTTGTTCAAAAATGTCATGTTTCCTATTTTTGTTTTAAGGCGAGATCAGCAGTTTTTTTTATTTATGTAATTTTTGTAAATAAAATGTTGTGACTCGTAAGTTTTATTACTTTCATTTAAGGGGTATTAAAGTGTCTATTAAACACAATTTATATCATGAAGCTAGCCTTCTTAGTTTCCGAGATTTTTAGGATTCTTTAAGTGACCCGGATTCATCGCTCTCGAGTGTAATATCTTTCATGATAGTTGATTTATGAAGATGTTTTGATACGGAACCCTTAGTGCGCGAGTCCAACTCACAATTGGCGGGTTTTTTTTTATAAGCAAGGTATACGTAATAGTTTAAACTACGGAGCAAGGCAAAGCAAAAAGTACCTTGTTCGCCATTTATACTACCTCTAACAAAGGGTAGTGTGGAAAGTGAGCCGTTTCTAAGATATATTAACTGAGAAAATGCACTGCACGGGTATATGGGACCGCTCTTAAGGATCACGCGGACACTGATTTAGCGATGGTCTTTATTGCAGAGGAAATGTGAGCTAATAAATGTTAAAAGACGTGACAAATGTTAGAGTGGTGAAAATAATAAAATGTGTGGTGAACTCTTGGTAAAGTTGAAAGTTTTTTTTTAATTTTTTTTTCTTTAGTAAGGAAAAATATCAAGTTAAATTCTTTTGTTACTATACTATATAAACTATTACACTATGATGGATGACTCGGGGTGGACTCTTCGATTGCTAAGATTAGTTTGATGATTAGATTAGACGATTTTTACCCGTTTACGTACCATTTTGACATATAATAAAGGATTTACATTTTTAAGGATTAAAAAAAATTATACATATAAGCATTATTTTATGCTTAGTTAAACCAGGTAATCAGTAAATAAAAAGCAAAATGGAAATAAAGTATTTATACTATGTACCATATTATATACTACACTACACTATGCTACGCTACACTACGCTACGCTACGCTACACTACAGTACTCTATACGATTTACCCTTCAACACCTCAACCAATCTTGGCGAAATAAGGCATACTCGGAGTCTGTGTGTGACTGAAATTGAATAGTTTCCGAGGGATCTGGAGATTGTTATATCTACGCTCGCCAGCCGCACCACTCATCCTCAAATTTATACACATAATAAAACTGTAACGGGCCCGTGTTTGTACATGAAATATTTTGGAAAATAATAACTGTGGTGGACATTACTAACGATATAAAGGCCAAAACAACAACTTTTGGAATTTTTGTCTGTCCGCAAAAACTACCAGGCCGATTTTGTTGAAATTTTGTATGGTGGTTTCTTATAGCCCGAGTTAACATACATGATACTTTTTATGCCGGAAAATTTAAAAGTTTTCGTGCCAAAATTCACAACCTCCACGCGGACGGTCTCGCGGGCACAGCTAGTACAGTAATAGAAACGATGTCCACGCGATTGAAACTGCGAGCTAAAGCTACTAATACAGTGAATAAAAAAAGGCATGGGATATTAAAAAGTTTCCGCCTTTAGTTTACGAATAAGCTAAGTGGACGTCCGCAGGCACAAATGATAACAATTTCGTAAGGAACAGTACAGTATTTTAAGAGAAACGGTACAACAAGGTTATAGTATTGGTTTGTTTCTTAAACTGTAAGTACTCCCGACGCAGAGCACACCTATTCCCAGGAGCGGCTAACATTATTAAATAAGAGGTATTTCTAAGGTTTTTCTAGACGTACCACTGGTTGAGTATTATAGTGTCCTATCACTCACGCGATCTAAAATAATCTAACGACAGGGCACTCCAAAATCTATCAAGCCGTTTAGGCTGCAGGTTCAGCCAAAGAAACAGACATACATATAACCGAAAAAATTGCTCTCCATTTGGGAAGTCGGGTAAAAAGTAGTAACACAAAAACATACCTATATATTTAAATAAAACAATTCGTTCGCTTCACTCTTGGCTTGCACAATTATCTCAATATACATCTTTGTAGCAGACAATATTTTTCAGAAAGTATACGTAGCGCGTTTAATGAAAATTTCACATAATATTTCACACAACACAGATTCTAGAGTAGTCGAAACCTGCTGTCGAACAACATTGTTATCCTAACAAGTAATCTCCATTATTATCGACGCACTCCAACTTTCCAGACAATGCTCCCAAAATTTCCAAGTTCAACAAAAGGTATATCGAAAAAGTTCGAGCTCTTAATAAGGACTTAACAACGGATAAGGACTCAAGTCCTTTTTTAACAAAATAAAAATTTTCTAAAATAGGGGTGACGACAGCATCAGAAATAAATTATGAATTCTTGATCACTAAATTGCCCTCCTACTTAAACTTCGGAAAACCTCACTCGTTTTGTTTTCCATCAAATCTTCGATTTTAAATTCACCGAAATCACAAAATGAGTAAACTTATGACGCTGCCAAACTATGACGTCACGCCTAGGTATTACTGACATTTTTAGAACAAAATGTCGATTTTGACAGATGATAAAAAGTAACTCAGATGACTAGCATTCGTCATCCCTATTGGTATAACCATAAAACCTGCCGATTTAATAAATAGTTTCATGACAAATAATAATTTGTAACTTTACAATAGCACATTACTGACTTGGCCGGGAAAGTAAGCGATAGCTGTACGAGTAGAGTTTAAAGGCCTAACCACATGCGATACCTTTAGTAATACGAATCCAGCAAGTGCCCTTCCGGCCGAGGCCTGTTTAATGCTTTACTGCAACAAAGCAAGGAAATTAAAACAATAATTAATATAATTTAACCTACACCTCTAAAGGTTGGAGGCTCTACACTCGAAGTTGTTACCGAATATGTGTACCTGGGACAAACAGTCCATTGAGGTAGGTCCAATTTCGAGAAAGCGATCAATCGTCGAATCCAACTCGGCTGGGCAGCGTTCGGGAAGCTTTGCAATATCTTTACGTCCCAGATACCGCAGTATCTTAAGACCAAGGTCTTCGATCAGTGATGATGCCAGTGATGACATACGGAACTGAGACATGGTCGCTTACTAATCGGCCTCATAAGAAGACTCAAGTACACCCAAAGGGCAACGTAGCGTGTTATGCTCGGAGTTTCTCTGCGTGATCGAATCAGAAACGAAGAGATCCGTAAGAGAACTAAAGTAACCGACATAGCTCTAAGAATTGCTAAACTGAAGTGGCAGTGAACGGGGCACATAGCTCGTAGAACAGATGGCCGTTAGGGTAGTAAAATTCTTGAGATGCGACTGCGCACCAGAAAACGGAGCGTAGGCAGGCCTCCCACTCGGTGAACCGATGACCTGGTGAAGGTCGCGGGAAGCCGCTGGATGCGGGCAGCGCAGAACCTTGGAAATCCTTGGGAGTCCAGCAGTGGATGTCCATCGGCTGATATGATGATGAAAGTAAAATACACTCAATTAAAACCGTGACGAAAGAGTAGGGAATGCCGTGACGCACTCTTTTGCTTTTTCGCCGATTTACTGTTTAAATCACAGCGCCGCCGCCGCCGTCGCCGCACAGCCGCCACCGCCCGGTCCGAATTTTAGAAAAACCTAAAAGCTTTTTGGTACAAAATAGTTTTTATGCGTAAAAGACAAAAACTCAAATGAATATGAATACACGGTTCCAAATTCAAAATAGGCTATGTTTCCTAATATTCTATTGAAAATAAAAGACAATTCTGTCACGATGATTCCACCTCCAAATTTCATCATCAGATCAACTTCAAAATACCTAAAGGATCTATTGTCACCGGGAATACGGCTTCATTTCACATTTCAGATCAATCGGACCCCTGGGAGTCGCGATTTAAGATCGATTGCATAATTTGAACTAAACAAACATACCTAAATACATACAAACATTGCAAGTTAATAGCCAGTTCCCCATTGCGTTGGGGAATCTTGGTAAGCCCGCTTCCATCTTCGGCAACATCGTCACTTACCACCAGGTGAGATGTTGTCAAGGGTTTACCAATTGTGAATAAAAAAAAAAAAAAAAATTAAATAAAAGCTTTTAAAAAGCAGTCAGTGAACCCCAGACCAAGGAGTTTATATCCGCCTATGGTATTGTCATTTGGCTGTATGAGATTTGTGTTCTTTGCCTTCCAGTGTGATAAAATGCCTAGGTATACAATCTCTTTTTTCTTGAAACTATTTTGAATTGACGGCTAATTTCAATAAAATATCCTTGGTGAAAATCATTGGCCACATCTGTGTAGTTCGGCGGGGCCTAAATCGACGCTGGCGAAGCTCTAGCAAAGGGAATGTAAACACCTAGCAAAGTCAATATAAACACCTAGAAAAAAGAATGTAAACACTCTAGAAAAAGTTATTTGAATGTTGGTTACTTGTCACTAGAGCTGAAAAAACCGGAACTTTAAGGACATTCATCTATGGTTCGCCCGGGTACCTACGCTTAGTTACGCAAGGGCGAAGGAGTTGCCACTCCCGCAGCGCCGGAACAGAAGCATTCCTAAATCGCTTAAAAGTGGATTTAAAGTATCATAAACTATAAATTAACAAATATCAAATCAAACTGCGTTTCCGCAATCCACCCTGAGCGAAGGAACCCTCCCACATTTTCCCTACTTTAGTACTTCCATATCCCCCTCGGATCCCTAAGGTATGATAAGATTTCGTAGGTAAAGCGAATTTCTGGTCAAAGATGACCTTATAGTAAAAATTTGAAAATCATTTTCTTTAAATGGGTGGATCCACGATCCCCCTTTCTAGGGAGGAGTTTATCCCACTCTCCCATTAAACTCCCCCCCCCCAAATTTCAAGTACAATAATCTATAGCTGTACCAGATTTCTTGTCAAAGATGACCTTATAGTAAAATTTTCATAATTAATTTTATTTGGGGAGGGGGGTTAACACACTCCCCCTAACCGCCCTCCCCCAACTAAATATTTTTTTAAATCTGAAAAAAATATAGACTATAGGCCAATTTTGGAAGTGTAATAAATATATGAGACTAAAGATGACCTATCCCACTAACATCGATCTGAAAGATTTATAATAGCGTAGAGCGTAGCCCACGCCAACTACTTTGATCCCCAACATACAAACCTTCGGAATCCGATGGGGATGTGGGAGTATCAGGGCGAGGAAAGCATGCGGGTCCGACTTGAGAGCGGAAAAACTTGAGCAAGTGCAACAAGCGATATTATGTACGGTCAGGTTTGATTAAATATACCTCCCCATCTGTGGCAGATCTACCAGTTACGAAAGTAAAAATTTAGGGCTCTCGCTGGTTAGAACGCGTTCACCTCCCTACGTTCCCGAAGTCTTTTTTTATCCGAAGGCGCGAAAAAAGGGCAGCCCCTGCCTTCGGCGACCAGCATCAGCCGCTGCGGTTCGCCCGGGTGCCTAAGCTTTGTTACGCAAGGGCGAAGGGGCTGCCATTCCCGTAGCACCGGAGCAGTCGCACTCCTAATTGCTTAAAAGTGAAAGCTATAATGGAAGTAAATATAGCATAACATATAAATTTACAATGATCAATGTCTCGAAAACTACGTTTTAGCAATGCACCCTGACCGAAGGAACCCCCACATTTTCCCTAATCTAATACGCTTACATCACCCTCGGATCCCGCAGGTATGATTAGATTTCGGTAGAAAAAGCTAATTTCTGGTCAAAGATGACCTTATAGTAAAAATTCGAAATTCATTTTCTTTAAATGGGTGGATCTACGTTTCCCCTTTCTAGGAAGGGATTTATCCCACTCTCCCAGATTATCCCCCCGCCCATAATTTCAAGGGCATTAATCTATAGCTGTAACAGATTTCTTGTCAAAGATGACCTTATAGTTAAAATTTCGTAACTAATTTTATCTGAAGAGGGGGGTTAACGCACTCCCCCTCGACTTATTAATTTTTAAAAATCTGAAACAATGTAGAGCATAGGCCAACTTTGGTAGTGTATTACATATATGAGACTAAATATGACCTATCCCACTAACATCGATCTGAAAGATTTATAATAGCGTAGAGCGTATATGAGACTAAAGATGACCTATCCCACTAACAACGATCTGAAAGATTTATAATAGCGTAGATCGCCAACTACTTTGATTCCCAACATACAAACCTTCGAAAAGTGAAAGCATATAGTGGAAGTAAATACCGAAGGAAAATATACGGAGAGTATGTTATCCGTAAAACCCTCGGAAACTAGGAAAGAGGTGTTTTGGGAGGAAAAACCATCTCCAGCCTCCGATACGCTGATGACACTGTTCTCCTCACCACATCCATTGAAGACATGAAGAGCATTCTCAATAGGTTAGACTTTGAAAGTGGCATTCTGGGACTCGCAGTCAACCGACAGAAAACAAAATTAATGGTGATTGATCGTGCTGAGAAACTGACAAGGAGCCATAACATCCAAAGCATGGAAACAGTACAGGAATTCACTTACCTGGGTTCTCGGATATGCAATGACGGCAACTGCGCTCCGGAGATTAAACGTCGCATAGGAATGGCCAAATATGCGATGACAAGACTCCAGAACATATGGAGAAACCGGGGCATTAGTTTTTAAACCAAAGACCGCCTAGTAAGAGCTTTAGTCTTTCCCATTTACATACGGAGTGGAAACATGGACTATACGGGCTAGAGAAAGGCAGAGAATAGATGCATTTGAAGTGTGGTGTTGGAGGCAGATGCTAAGGATTCCTTGGACAGCTAGGCGACCAAATGCGTCTATTCTCTCGCAACTCAAAGTTCAAACACGGTAGTCTACCATCTGCCTGCAGCGCATACTTACCTATTTCGGCAAAGTAATGAGAAACAGTGGTGACAACCTTGAAAAACTGATTGTTGTTGGCAACATTGAAGGAAAATATCCAGAGCCAACACGATGGAGTGATCAGATAAAGGGAGGCACCACATCTAACAAGCTTTTATCAAGCGGTGAGGGCGACTATCACCGTAGTCGATGGAGACAAATTACGCGTCTCAAGGTCAATTTAGACCACGATCCTCAGTAATGAGGGACCGACCAGAGAGAAACAGTACCGAATCGCGAATTTCTAGTCAAAGATGACCTTATAGTATCCTGTATACTATAAGGTCATCTTTGACCAGAAATTTGCGTTGGTGTAGTGTGTACAGGCTGACTTTTAATTAGTTCTTGATAACATAAGATATGCATGTACTCGTGATTACAAACAACTTTCCAAAAGAAACTCTATGTCAAATCAGAAAAAAAAACATGTCTTCGATACATAGTAAGTTATCAAATGGGCAAAAATGTAGAGGCAAAATTTTTTTTATGTTTGACATACAGTTTCTTGGGGAAAGTTGTTTGTAATCACGAGTACTTTCATATCCTTTACTATCAAGAACTAATTAAAAGTCACCATATACATTTTGAAAATGAACTAGGGATGCCTCGATACGCCTTTTTGCCGATACGATACCGATACTCTTATAAAAATATCGGCGATACTGATACCGATACGCTTGTTGAATTCAAAAAGGAAGGTAGAATCAATAAAACACAATTAATTAATAGTTTTAGTTATCAAAATTAACATTTATAAGATTTTTATTTAAAAAACAAAGCATTCTTAAGTTTTGCGGGCAAAGGCGATTTCGTAAGTCTGTTTGATTAAGACCTGCGGTGGAAAATAGCCTCTCAGATGCCTCGTTTGCAACGAAATAGATGGGACAACACGCGCGTTTACATTACATTTTTAAAGCGCGAAATTTGAAAAGTATCGTTGAATCTGCCATAAAAATATCGCCGATACCGATATATCGGCAAACCCGAAGTATCGCCGATATATCGGTATCGATATCGGATGCATCCCTAAAATTAACTTTCTCTTAAAGGGGAAGATTCACGCTCTCCCTTCTCCCGGATCTTCTCCCCCTAATTTAAAAGGCATTTATCTAAAGCCCTATCAGATATCTGATCAAAGATGACCTTTAAAAAAAATCAGTGTTCATTTTATCTCAGGGAGGGGGGTAACGCCCTCCCCCTTCTTAGGGAGGGGTTTACTGTTCCCCCTAAATCCCTCGCCGCCCTCCCCCCGAAACCCAATACTTTTTGAAAAACAATTTTTCAAAATCTGGTAACAATGCAGTATATAGGTAATCTTTGGTAGTGTATTATTTGAGACTAAATGCTCGATATCCTCAGTAAAGTCTCTCAACAAGTGGGTCTTAAAATGAACATGGACAAGACGAAAATAATTGTAAGTAGGAGATTAATAAAAAAATGAATAAGCACACATTTTTGTTTAATCAAATAAATCAACTAAAATCACGATTTATATGTACATATCTTAAGTCCTGGTTGCGCTCGGACAGAGTTTTTGCTTCTCCAGTTGACTTCAGCGGAATAGAAGGCAAAATGAGCTCGCAAGGGCTTATATGCGGTCGGCTGGCTATTGCTCGCCCCACCTGGCTGGCTGGCAGGTGTGGAGGGGTGGTGAGGCGATGGCGTAGCGGCATGGCATTGGCTGGCTGGTTAGTGGCAGGCTAGTGAGGCACACTAATTGGCTGAGGCGTTGCGTTACATAATGTTAAATGTCCGTGTCGCACCCACCCCTCTAAAGGTTGGAGACTACACTGGAAGTTATTGACGAATATGTATACCTGGGACAAACAGTCCAGCTAGGCAGGTCCAACTTCAAGAAAGAGATCAATCGACGAATCCAACTCGGCTGGGCAGCGTTCGGGAAGCTTCGCAATATCTTCACGTCCCAAATACCGCAGTGTCTCAAGACTAAGGTCTTTGACCAGTGTGTGTTGCCAGTGATGACTTACGGAACTGTGACATGGTCGCTTACTATGGGCCTCATAAGACGGCTCAAGGTCACCCAAAGGGTAATGGAGCGTGCTATGCTCGGAGTTTCTCTGCGTGATCGAATCAGAAACGAGATCCGCAGAACTAAAGTAACCGACATAGCTCACAGAATCACTTAACTGAGGTGGCAGTGGGCATGGCACATAGCTCGCAGAACAGATGGCCGATGGGGTAGTAAAGTTCTCGAGTGGCGACCGCGCACCAGAAAACTTAGCGTAAGCAGGCCTCTCACGCGTTGGACCGACGACGTGGTGAAGATCGCGGGAAGTCGATGGATGCGGGCAGCGCAGGACCGGTCGTCGTGGAAATCCTTGGGGGAGGCCTTTGTCCAGCAATGGACGATTTCCTGCTGATATGATGATGATGACAGCAACATTTTACAATTTCGTGGCTTTTAAAATCTTAACATGACAACCCTAAATAAATGACAACACTGGTCTACTCTATGCAGTGTCTATGCATCATATTTAAAAAAAAAAACAAGTCAAAACAATGCAAAGCGAATATAAATCCGATTAGTGATGGGACTCGAATCGAAAATGAATATTCGAATCAATTCGAATAACCCGGCAAAAATTCGAACCATGATCCGAATGATCCCTCGATTCAAATTGATTGATACATTCGAATCAATACGAATTTATACGTTGAATCGAATCAATATAATTGTTTAATAGATAAAAAAATATTTAGATACGTAAAAAGTCCCAAACTACACTTTTTTTTAACGGTTCTATAATTTTCAAATTGTTAGGTAGTTAGTATGTCTTCACTGCGAAACACAAACATTTCACTTTATTTACACGCTTACGCTACACACACACACTTGTATTATTTACACCAAAAATACTTCACTATCAAAAATGTAATTTTAAAAATATTTCGTAAACGCTTTTTAAAGTCACCGTGTTCAAATTACTTCTGAAATATTAACTAACAAACCTCTATAAAACCACTTTTAAAAAACTACGAACGAAAAATTATAATATAACTAACATCACTTTTTAGAATTACAACCGTCTCATCTATAAGTTAAGCTTACCGCGCAATATAAGATTCGAATCATCAATCTGATTCGAATTGTAAAGATGATTCGAATCAACATTGAATCTCATTCGAATCAAGTCTTCACCGTCATAAACGTAGTGATTACATGCTCGGTGACCGTCGTCATTCGAACCAAATGTGATTCGAGTCCCATCACTACCGTATTTTATTAATGTTTACATTTTTTTTTATAATTAATCCTACCAGTACCAATTACTAAACAAATAGTTACAAAAGTAATTAAATTTCACACTGCACAACGGTTTCGTCATAATGTCTATCAAATTATCTTCACTCATAGACTGATAAACGTTTCATAATCACAATGTCAAAGTGATATTTGATGTCGGCTTGCTCGTTTTGTGTTCTCACTGTTATCCATCATTTAAATCGCGCTTTCATTGTCACAATACATCACCACATTTTGCACAATACCACCAATCCCTTCTTACAACAGTTCTCTCACACGTCTCAGCTGACATATTCTGCCTCCGCTGAAGACAATGATACTATACCAGGATATCAGGTTTTCATTGTCCCCAGACTAAGTCACAGTAAGCATTGATCACGTTTTCTTTTCTTTCTTTCTTATAGGTAAGTATCCACCCTCCAGGTATCCTAAAATTATCTTGGCAGCTTTGCAGGTAGTCTTCGTAGGTTTATTTATGTATCGGCTTAAGTATGAAGGTGCATATGTTATATCTGGTTTACTGATGGTCAGGTAAGTAAGACTTCCTATTATTTCTTTATATGGTACATTAATTATTATTTCTTCTTTTTCAGGTACTTCAAACTTATCTTCCATGGGCGTCTTCTCCAACTTACAGTCGTTCATTTTAAACTGTGTTAAAATTTTATCAATAAATTTTGTTTGTTATGTGTAATTTATTTTCTGTTCTCTCTATTTCCATACCTAAAAAAATATTTATCTGTCATAAATATTTTGCTCTGAATTCTTCTTGTAGGTATGTAGTTACTGTATTTATCTGTTTAGTATTACTAATGAAATCTCATAGTATTTCCTCCTTAATTAAAAAAACTGCAACATTTAATCTTCTCAACTAAAAATAAAATTATAACATGCCAATGTCTACATTATAGATAATAAAGAAAAACTACTATAAAGGTCTTTATTATAGCAAAAAAAGTCAAAACAATAATTTTTAGAATTTTTTCAAGATTGGTTGAGGTGTTGAATCCTGAAAAGGTAACAAACAAACTCATTTTCGCATTTATCTTATAAATATGTATTTATAAAAATCTTGTGTCACAGTGTTTGTGTTCGTACTCCTCTGAAACGGCTTGACCGATTTCCATGAAATATTCTGTGTAGTACTTGGGTAGGCAATGGGAATAGGTCGTAAAGTATATTTCATAATCGCAAATAAAGTTTGCACTGTCAGCTAGTAATATTATAGTAAAGGAATGGTTTTATGAAATATTAAGCTTTAAAGTGCAAATTTTTGTTAGTAAAGTGTCCACCCTCTACCCCCTCTACCAGCTAAACCGCTATTTTAGGACATCTGAAAAAAATAAAGTAAATCATTGATGATGACATTGACATAAAATCAATTTAAAAGAAAAACTATTACGGCTAAGTATGTTTCCTTAGTTTAGCAGTAATAGATTTATAAAAAGTACAACATATAATCAATTTAAAAGAAAAACTATTACGGCTAAGTATGTTTCCTTAGTTTAGCAGTAATAGATTTATAAAAAGTTCATAGATTTCCCACAGGTACATAATGCTCTAATTACTAACTACTTAAACAATTTATTTTTAAATGGAAAGACTGAAACCCTACTTAGCGCAAGTCAGACTCGTACTTGGCCAGTTTTATATTAAATACCCACCGTGGAAGCACACAACTTTTTTTTTCTTCAAGTTCAGGGATACCTTACCTTATACTCTATGCGCCTCACCCAACTTTCTGTTAAATGCCCTCAATATTTTTATTTTCTTTGCAAAAAGTGTCGAAATAAGGCATCAAAATAAGTCATCAGCTGAACAACATCCACTGCTGGACAAAGGAGTCCCTCAAGGGTTTCCAAGACGACCGGTCCTGCACTGCCTGCATCCAGTGATCTTCACTAGGTTGTCGGTCCACCGCGTGGGAGGCCTGCCTACGCTACATTTTCCGGTGCGCGGTCGACACTCGAGAACCTTACTACCCCAAGGGCCATTTGTTCTATGACCTATGTGCCCTGCCCACTAACACATAAGTTTAGCAATTCTGTGAGCCAAGTCCGTTACTTTGGTTCTCCTGCAGATCTCCTCATTACTGATTCGATCGCGTAGAGAAATTTAAGCATAGCTCGCTCCATTGCCCTTTGGGTGACCTTGAGTCTTCTTATGAGGCCCATAGTAAGCTACCATCAAGTCAAAATAAGTATGTAAAATAAACTAACGAAAATATAAATGGGCATTTTAATTGCAATGAATACCTACATTCAATTAACAAAAGAAAACCTACAATAAGTGAATCCTTGGCTTCATATTACTCTGTGTACAATAGAGACCATTTTCAACATTTGTAGTCAACAGACACACCCTTGTTTCGTTTTTATTCCCAACAGCAAAACCACTTTTACAAATACACCAAATATAAATGGAATTCACATAGATCATCATCATATCAGCGGAAAGACGTCCACTGCTAGACAAAGGCCTCCCCCAAGGATTTCCACAACCGGTCCTGCGCTGCCCCCATCCAGCGGCTTCCCATGGCGTTCACCAAGTCGTCGGTCCACCGAGTGGGAGGCCTGCCTACTCTATGTCTCCAGGTGCGCAATTTATTCACAAAGATAGCAAGTTGAATATGGTAAAAGAATACACAGAATATATACATGTTTCTACATCCTTAAACGTTGCCGGAAGGTTGCACTCCTGAGGCAGTAGAGTCTAGACTATCTTCTGATGGGGTGCTGTCTATCATGGCTTCGCGGAAGGGGCCTCCAGCAGTCCAGGGCGAGAGGAAGGTGCCCATAGCCCAGACAGGACCAGTGCGCAAGGAGATCAAAGACCATGCTAACGTTGACAAGGCGGACAAGTAATTTTTGGTTAATTTTCGTCATTCCATTGTTTTTTTCTATATTCGTCTTGTAAATTTTTAAGACTGATTAAGTTCTATTAAATTGTAAAAGGGACGCACCCCATTGGTTTGAAATCCATGTTCCAAATCTTCATGCAGTTTGAAATTAAGGCACCATCAGTTTCCGAGCTTTTAAATGTAACAGGAAATGGTTCTGTATTTACAGGTACTGGTTCGGCGAAACCTGTTGGGTCCTAGTATTCTGTGGGCAGATGAAGTAGCTCAGAGTGACTTCCAGTTCCTCATTTGGTTGGGAATTCTGTTCTGACCATAACAGTTTACTCCAATGAACAATATTGTTGCTTGTTCTTGCACTTGTGATGATTACCATTCACCTAAACTGGAAGAGAAAACAGTTAAGATTTTACATGACAGATCATTCTATCACTAAACTGTTGGACTAACCAAAAATAAACAATACTGGACAATCAAGCTGTCACAAAGGATGGTTTGGGCTCTAGTTATCACTGCGCCATCGAGTACCTAGTTGAAACCAAGCACAGACAAATGAGAAAGTTGCTGCTTACATACATACTTTACTCTAAGCAGCAAAGTTAAGAGAAATTTCCTACTTACACTTGCTTGCATGCAGCAAATGCAATTAATTAGGTAAATTTAATGCGCTCCAAGCTGTTTGCCAGTCCACAACAGATAAGCGTGTCTGGAAGGTTTTTCTGCAGGTGGAATTGATACTCATTGATTTGAGTGCCATGCAAGCAGTGAGAAGAATGGTAACATTATAGGTATATTGTTGTGAGATATTAAACTACAAGTAAAAGAGATGGGCTCTGGTATAAGAAGACCATTATTGGGAGAACAATTAATATTAAATATAAAAAACATTGACACACGTCACCTACAAGTTATTCAACTGGAATGATGTGGACAACTCATTCTATAAACATTTCAAACTCGTGTGTCATGCGCAGTTCCATTGCAGATAACTTTGTTTGTGGCTAGCACAGATCACTACTATTAGTAGCAAGCTAGTGGCTAGTATGCATCGATCGCGAAGATATAAAGCTTATTTCTGTTACAGAAGACGGCAAACCAAGCTAGTGCAATCTGCATAGTGTTTGTGTTTGTCTATGATATAAAAACAACGTTACTTAGCAACGTGTTGTTTGTGTCATCTCGATAAAAAATAACGAAATGAACTGAGACATAGCATGATAAATAAAAGTCTGTTTTATTTTAAATAAGTGTTTATATCTATCGGCTAATAGCTTCCACATCGACTGCACACTCTATACAACTACAGGTTATGTGCTTTGCTGCAATTTAGCTAAAAGATGGAGACTTCGACTATCAAGTACAAAATTGCACCTCTCGAAGGCAAAAGCAACTGGGATACTTGGAAGTACAAAATACTTATCGTACTCAAGAGCATACCTCGCGCTCTCGACGTAATCGAAGGCAGGCTTTCTGCAGATAAAGAAAGTGAAGCCAGTGGGACCGGAGAGTCCGCCGCCACCTCCGTGTCCGAGTTCACGAAGGCTGACTCCAGTGCTCTTTTCTTTATCACCAACAATTTATCAGACAAAATGCTACGAAAAGTGATGAGATTCACATCCGCTCGAGAAATCTGGTTAGAACTTCATCGAATGTTCGAAGGAACGAACGAAGACAAGACCTTCCAACTATGTATGAGTTTCTTTGGATTGAAAAAGGATCCAGCTGATGACGCAGCAACTCATATGTCAAAATTGAAAAATATTTGGACCTCGTTGAACAAAGAGCTGGGCGAAGATAAGAAGCTTCCGGACCTTCTTCTCATTTGCAAAACTCTCGACACACTGGGAGAAGAATACGTTCAATTTAAGAGTGGATGGTTAATGTGTCCAACGTCCGAACGAACTATTGACAACCTAACCGATCGTCTATGTGTTTTCGAAAGGAACTTGATGGTGCCTACCGTGACATCGCAGCAAGAGGCTTTACCGACTATAAACACAAAGAAAGGGACAAACAAAAAGAGTAAGGATGCAAAGATAAAGTGCAACTACTGCTCTGTCAGAGGTCACCGCGTGAAGGATTGCAAAAGATGGCTTCAAGATGGCAAACCTCCAAAAAGCAGTAACCCGCCTTCCTCTTCTTCGTCTCAGAAACAAGAATCTCAAGTCGCGGAATTGATGCACTTATGTAATGAACTACTGACATCAGAAAATGAAGTAACGTCAACTTCATCGAGTACAGTCAACTGGTACGTTGATAACGGCGCAACATGTCACGTCAGCAATCAAGGAGATATATTTCAGACCTTTCAACCTTTTGACCAAATACACACCATCTCTACCGCTAATGGCGACGGACTTCAAGCCAAAGGCAAAGGAAATATCGTTATCATATCGGAGGTAAAAGGAAAAGTATACGAGATCACTTTGACTGACGTATGGTACGTGCCACAGATCACGAAAAACTTGTTCTCTGTTCTAGCTGCTCATGACTGCAACTCAATAAGTAAGTTTGAGTCGACACCAACGAGCTGCACTATGTCAACGCGTGGCGAAGTGAAACTAACCGGTGTACGCAGCATAAGCGGTGGCCTATACAAGCTGAATGTCAAGAGCGTCATTCCTAAAAGAAATTTAGAAGTTAATTTAACTTTAACGAAAACTCAACTTTACCATGAGAGACTCGTACATCAGAATAAACGTCATGTACGACAATTTGTAAAACGGGAGTTAGGAGTACAACTTCCTCAAGATGAAAGCATCTGTGAAAGCTGCATATTCGGCAAGTCGCATAGATTGAAGTTTGGTACCCGACCGAGAGCTTCAAGACCCGGCGAAATTATACACAGCGATGTATGTGGACCGTTCCCTAACTCGTTTACAAATCTACGGTATTTCGTATTATTCAAAGATGATTTCACCGGCTATCGTTACGTTTACTTTCTGAAATTAAAGTCGGAAGTTAAACAGAAGATGCAAGAGTTCATCTCCGAAGCACGAAATACAGGCCATTCAGTCGAAACGATCCTGAGCGATAATGGTGGTGAATTTGACAACAAAGAAGTGCGTGAGATCCTCGCCATGCACGGAATCAAACAGCGGCTGACTATGCCATATACTCCCGAGCAAAACGGATGCAGCGAGAGAGATAATAGAACTTTAGTAGAAGCTGCAAGGACTATTATGCACAGCGGAGGTTTCCAAGAGAAGCTTTGGGCAGAATTAGTTAATGCGGTCACCTACGTTCTCAACAGAACCGGTCCATCCCGTACGGATAACAAAGCACCCTACGAACTATGGCATGGAAAGAAACCAAAAGTTGCTCATTTACGCATCTTAGGCTGCATAACCTACGTCCATGTCCCCAAACAGAAACGGAAGAAACTCTCCATGAAAGCCCTCAAAGGAAGATTAATCGGATACGACAATGATGATGGTTATCGTATCTGGTGCGATAACAATACGTTGATTCGATCGCGAGACGTAATCTTCGACGAGAAACCGCTTGACAGAACTCATTGTGATGACGTTGTACCTACGACAACAAGAAAAGACACATCGTTCAACGAAGTCGAATTGAAAGTGACTTTTAATCAGCAACGCAATGAAGATCATCAAGACTTGAGTCCAAGTCATCATATCGAACAATCGGATCCTGAGCTAGATGATCAAGGATGTACATCGCAGTTAGAAGAAGAAAACACATCTTGTGGATTTAATGAGGAAAGACCCGTCCCTGCTGAACCGAGCACAACGTGGTACGATGCCGATCTAGGTAATTCATCTGACTCCGAAGATGAAGTGACGGAACCTAGATACAACCTAAGAAATAGAAGCACCATTCGTCCTCCAATGAAATTCAGAGACTGTTGTGCGCTCACCGATGTAGAAGCTGAACCCAATACGTTCAAAGAAGCTATGAAGACCCCACACAAAGACGAGTGGATAAAAGCAATGTTGAAAGAGATAGATTCTTTGAAAGAGAACAACACGTGGTCCCTTCAAGAACTACCTCAAGACCGTAAAGCCATACCGTGCAAGTGGGTATTTAAGATAAAAAGAAACCCCGACGGCTCTATCGAAAAATACAAAGCGCGTTTGGTTGCGAAAGGATTCAAACAACGCAAAGGAATCGACTATGAGGAAACATACAGTCCTGTAGCGAGATTTGCAACCATACGGTCACTGCTAAGTGTTGCTGCGAGTGAAATGATGTACTTAACACAGTTTGATGTCACTACAGCCTTTCTCTATGGCGAGCTGGATGAAGAGTTGTACATGCAACAACCCGAAGGTTTTCATGACGGCACGACTCGTGTATGTCATCTTAACAGGAGCTTGTATGGACTGAAGCAAGCGCCCCGCTGCTGGAATCATCGTTTCCACAAAATACTAGCTGAACTTGGATTCACACAGAGTATTGCAGATCCGTGTCTATACACAAAGAAAGTAGGGGGGAAACAGATCTTACTTACTTTATATGTCGACGACGGATTAGTGGCTGCTTCGGACAAACAGCTTGCTGATGAATTTCTCGAAAGCCTGGAAAGAAAACTTAAAATTACGACAAAACCAGCATCCTACTACTTAGGAATGGAGATCAATCAGTATAAAGACGGCACGATTGTAATCCACCAGGAAGCGTACGCCAAGAAGGTACTCGAACGCTTTAATATGGCCAACAGTAATCCAGTCTCGACGCCGATTGATGCTGCAGAAAAATCGTCTGCAACACAATCTGATGAAGAGAGTTTCAAAACCGAGGAGATTAATTTTCCCTACCGTGAAGCTGTTGGTGCGCTAGCTTACCTTATGGTCGCAACTCGTCCTGATATCGCCTACGCAGTTGGTGTAGTTTCACGCAACTTGGAAAAGCCAATCAGAAGTGACTGGAATAGAGTCAAACGAATACTTCGTTACCTAAAGGGAACTATGTCTCTTGGGATAAAATTTAAACCGAAGACTCAACAAGAACCAGAACTGGAAGGATATACCGACGCCGATTATGGTGGTGATGCTACTACCGGACGATCCACTACTGGAATTGTATGCTTTTACGCCGGAGGCCCAGTATCATGGATGAGCAGAAGACAAACTTCAGTAGCGCTGTCTACAACTGAAGCTGAATTAGTGGCTGCCAGTGAAGGAGCCAGAGAGTTAGTTTGGCTAACGAGAATCTTTGAGGATCTAATAAAGATTAAGAGAGTGCCAAATCTACATGTTGATAATGAAGCAGCAGTTAGATTGGCTCACAACCCCGAGTTCCACAAACGAACGAAGCATATTCGCATCAGACATTTCTACGTCCGAGAACTTGTGTCTGAAGGAGCTATCTTCGTCAATAGGATTGGAACTAGAGACCAGATCGCAGACGTCATGACCAAAGGACTACCGAAGCCCACCTTTGTGAAGATGAGGTCTGCACTAGCCTTGTTTTAGAGGGCGTGTTACAGAAGACGGCAAACCAAGCTAGTGCAATCTGCATAGTGTTTGTGTTTGTCTATGATATAAAAACAACGTTACTTAGCAACGTGTTGTTTGTGTCATCTCGATAAAAAATAACGAAATGAACTGAGACATAGCATGATAAATAAAAGTCTGTTTTATTTTAAATAAGTGTTTATATCTATCGGCTAATAGCTTCCACATCGACTGCACACTCTATACAACTACAATTTCAACATAGGTTTATTTATTTGCTTGCAAGTCTCTCCTATGGTATTGGGCTTCCGTTACGTCCTTCCAAAAGCACTTACCTAATTCTCCTGGGGCACTCACAGTCTCTTCCTCATTTTATTGGGTGCGTACTGCATAAAGGCAAAGATTTCTATCTACTTACTACCTTTTTTCTTTCGATTTACCTAGCCTTCAAGACGCGACGTTCCCACTTCGCCACTTGGAAAGAAGTTGACTAAATTGCTTTAAATAATGTATGAGTTGCTTTAGCTTTAAAGATGCTTTGAAGTCTTTGATAGGGTTACTGACATCACACAAAACACCATTACACTACCTACACTCGTCTCGTCTCGGATTAAAGAATATATAATATGGTTAAGGCTGGCTCTGCTGAGTCAAAATGTATGTACCTCTTCATTCATAGTAGGTACTCTAGCAAATCAAAGCAAATGAGTAGCACAGATCACTACTATATGTAGCAAGCATGAGTAGGTAATTATAAACTCTGGCTAGCTGGCCGGCGTGTGATGACGTCACAACTGGTAACCCATAGCAACCAGCGTCGAAATAGTCACAACAAACGTCATTAGGGTTTACTTTTGTATGTTTCTTGATTGTTCAAATTTGTCACAACAGCCAACATTCAGGGAAAAAAATAGAGAGTGGAATGTTACCGATTCACAAAAAAATACAACGAAATTGGTGATAAAATTGACATGTTTAGTTTCCAGAGCCACAAAAGAAATTTAAAAAAAATACTTTTGAGATTGCTGTAATGGGTAATAGTTATCTGTGGCCAGCGTCGGAATAGCTGTTTCGGTGTAGTTCTTTTTCTAAATATTTTTAAAGATTATCTGTCGCACTTCTTTTGTTTGCAATAATGGACGTCTCGCGGGAAGCTTTTCTTGCTATGAATTTCTATGAATATAAAAGGTTTAACCTTCAAGAATCTCACGATAATTTACAAGGTGCTTTTGGGGAGTCTGCTCCTGCCTTAGCAACAGTAACTTTTTGGTTTCGTGAATTTCAAAGTAGTCGATAGAACCTAAGCGATGACCCCAGACCCGGTCGACCACCACCACCAACTGCAGTAACTCATGAAAATGTCATCAGGGTAGAGTGGCTATTGCGGGAAAATAGACACATCACACATCGGGACATTGAGGCTGAACTGAAGATTGAAAAACCATCGTTCAAAATTAAAACTGCAAAAGGAAATTAATTACTTCAATTATACAGGTATTAACAATACCTAACAATCAACGGGAATGTACGATCCTTCCTAGTGACGTTTCGTTTACAATCATCATCATCACATCCGCTCATATACATCCCCACCGAGGGGCCCGAGCCTACCCTGAATTAGGGCGCATATCGTTTACAATAAAAATAATGCAAAACAAAATAAAATACTAAATAGCCCGAGCGGTCATTGAGAAGAAATTGACGAAACACGGCACGTGGTCCGCTCTTAGGGGCAATTCTTTGTGTGAGGATACGAATACAAAACATAGTAGACCCTCCCCCCGCCCGCTCGCGCTCGTAGCAAGCAAAGCAGCCCTCGGCTCGCCCTCGCACACTCCTCTCAGACCTCCCTCAGTCGGTTCATTCATCCATTCCAATAATTTCCATCAGTCAGTTGTGCTCGGTACTGTATCGCGAGAGGACGTGTCACCAGCCCATAAATTCAAACTTTATGTTACGTGGCTCGATGATACTAGAGCGCGGAATACTGTGCCGATAAGTTTCAACTAGTTTGCACTTTTGATTAGTACTTAGATATGTTGTGCCGATGATGTTGGTGCGATGGTCTGTCGGAGAGAAGTCAAGTGTGTCACTTTCACGCATCTATGCACCACATTGCTGTGGTTGCTTACCTGTTTAAACGGTAAGTTTTAGTAGATACTTTGGATATACCCTTACCAATTAAATTAAAAAATGAAATACCGACCGCATTAAAACATTAGATACCCCGCTTTTTTAGGTAGTCGGGTAAAAGCTTATCTTATGTCCCTCACGGGATCAAGAAGAATCTAACGATACCTCGCACTCCAAAATCCGTCAAGCCATTTAGGCTTTAGGCTCAGCCAAAGAAACAAACATAGATACTGACATTACATATGTATATACACCCGAAAAACATTAACCTCCTATTTGTGCAGTCGGGTAAAATTGGATTCGACACGTTTCAACTGCGACCTTTATTCCGATCAGATTTTTTCGTCTTGTTTATATTATACTGATATTTATTTTTAAAAGTTGTCATCAGTTACTTTTAAGCTATTGTATAGCTTTTATCGCGGGCTTTGAGGGGACCGAATCAAGAAATTTCGTAACGAAAATAAAACCTGACACCTCAAAAAAAAAAAATATTAAGTTCTTAAAAACTTACAGTGCCATCTATCTATCCATCATGATGACGATGATGATGATGGCGATGGCGATTGATGATGGCGATTGATGATGGCGGATGATGATGGCGTATGATGATGATGATGATAATGATGAACTTTCTTAGTGTTAATTTATTACATAAATATCCCGCACCCCAAGGACTATATGGTACTGGTTAATACTGCATAAATAAAAAAAATATTATAATTGCAAAAATGCTATGCAATAGCTTTACCGCGGCAGTCCCCGAGTGCCACACGTCTTTTTATTATTTTTATTTTTAACAGACTTCAAAATAAACACTTTACCCTCCTTTACGTCGCGCATTCGGGTAAAAAGGAGGAGGTCTAGAAGTTACGCGATATCTTTACTGATTTTGAAACGATTTTAATGATTTTTTTTATAATAAAATAATGAAGTTGCATTAAAATCGATTCAGTACTGTAAGTCCGGGTCAGTCAGTTGTTGCGACTTGCGTTTGAAGTCAATTGTTTTTAACGTGATGCGTTGACAATTATTTAGATTTTGTTTCTATTTAGTAAAGAATTAAATATTTCTAACTTTATTTTTGACGTGATAACGTCCTATAAATTGATGACACGGGCTGCATTCACGAAAAAGTGTGAAGTCATTATCACGTTACGCCTGAGCCAAAGTATATATATTAGTACTAACGTACCTGAGCCAAGCGTGCAAGCGAGAGTTGTACTTGTACTTGTACAAGTACAAACTAGTACTTGTACTTGGACGGACAGACGGATGGACGAACGAAAAGACGAACTGTCAAACAAGTGTATCAATTGATTAAAAGTACTAGGCTTCTAGGATCTTACAAGAGGTGTTCTAATGCGGTCGATTTTCTGTGAGGAAAACACGTATCTGCATACGTTTCAAAGTGTGTGAGAGCTTTCGCAATGGCCACTTGCCACGGCCGACTAGATTGTACGTAATCGAGTTGGTCACGACGACGTGCATCTGGATGGCCATAAAGCACATAAGTCCGTAAATCGACTTTACACACAACATCGGTTTTTTATATTATTTTTACCTCTCATCACTAATGAGTATGTTAGGTATGGATAATAAATTACAACAATTTAATGTTGTCCTTTTACTAAAAGCTTTTTATTAACTTGCAATGTTTGTATGTACGTGCATAAAATAAAAGAATGTCTCTTTCTGATTATAACACTCGTTCTCTGATTGACCAAAATTTAGCGTACGATAACAAAGACAGTAGTTAAATCCATACAACTGGCCACTCAGACATTTTTATTCATCGAAATTTCTCATTGATTACAACAATTAGGTAAGTAATAACCATCAAAAATATTTACTCTTGCAAAAAATTCTAGACTTAGGTACAAGAAACAGATTAAAAATCCCAAAAATTGGAAAAATAAATGACTTATACCGTCGGTAAAAAAAACCAGTCAGTTCACCCCGACGCTGGTGTGAGCGACGCGCCCATATTAGTGTACATCGATTACACGAATCACAACTCCTTTATAATGTATGGATATGTATGGATGTATGTATCAATAGTGTAGTGATTGAGGCGTCCATATTATTTAGGAGTTCCTGGAATTCACTTAGGAGTTGTTGAAATTACTTTATTTCGTTTGAATTTTTAATGTGATGTGGGGAATTGTTGTTTGTTTCATGAGCTGGTGGGAGGTTTCAATCCAACTGTAGTTCTAATCAGTGCTATACAAGTATTAATGACAGAGTTTCTTTAGGAACTTGTTTTTGTCACCTGTGCTTGTCAGATACGATTAGTGGAATAGAATAGAATAATTTTTATCTCAAATCATAAGAAATTCGTAGTTACATGGGTTAGTGAAAAACACACAAATATACAGGTTAGTAACACGTAGTAATATTTAGTATTCTTTGCTAACAGTGAATCAAGTAAAAGTTTTCAAGGCTTATGGCAAAGTATACATATTAGTACTAACATACATATGGACACTCCCTGCCGCTTTCTAGATTCCGACCTCACCCCCTCGTCACCCAGATTGATACAGATTGGTGCAAGTTTGGTTCTCCTACGTACAGGACTTCGCCGTGATTTAGTTTTGCCCGTCATTTGTTTTTATAAATGACATTTCTCACTCGTTGTATGAAGTGTACGGGGTGTGCATATGGTTTGGGAAAAGTAATATATATATATATATATATATATATATATATTAGTACTAAGATACAGTATGGACACTACCTACCGCTCTCTAGATTGCGACCTCACCCCCTCGTCACCCAGATTGATATAGATCAGTTACAGTTTGGTTGTCGAACGTATAGGTTTTCGCCGCCATCATTCCTTTTCTGAAATGTCATTTCTGGCCCGTTGTATGAAGTGTCCAGGGTGTGCTTTGGGGCAAGATGGATAGTAACCAAGTGCCTTACCATAGGGCTATCAATCCTGTCCCCAACAATAGATAGGAGACTGTTGACGCTGCCGCGAATACAGTTCATCAATGAGGCAACCCTTTTCCTCATAATTGTAAAAAAAATCTCAGCAAACATCGACGATGCACTGCAGAATCGCGGCAGCCCCAACAGCATCCTAAGTCCATTACTACATTGTACGCAAGGCGTTGACAGCCTTTTGTGTATAGGTTACCCACAGGTTACGGGTGTAAATTGACTGGCAGAAAGCCTTCAATAATGTTACACTGTCATCCGTAGAGTAGCATCACACCCTGGACACTTCATACAACGGGCCAGAAATGACATTTCAAAAAACGAACGACGGAAAAAACAAAATGGCGGCGAAAAACTATACGTTCGACAACCAAACGGTGACCAATCTGTATCAATCTGGGTGACGAGGGGGTGAGGTCGGAGACTAGAGAGCGGCACGGAGTGTCCATACTGTACGTTAGTACTAATATGTATACTTTGGTAGCTTGCAAACCTGCGGGTAAACATATTACACATTAGAAATAAGGAATCAATTGCAATGATTACAGGAAGTAATGAAAGATTTAGTTCAGACATCGTCACCGTCGTTGTCACATGTAGCACAACCGCCTCCGTTGTGTAAGCGCAGTGCAAGAATTCATACGTACGCCTTTGAACATCGCTACAGTAACTGGTCACAAGATTAAAAACTATTTACTACGATCGCTGCCGCTGTGTTGGTGCTTCTATGATTGTCCAGAACGGAACACTATCGTGCGGGGGCGTAGGTCGGGACGGGGAGATCGAGCGGTTTAAACCGCCTCCGTGGCGTAATCATCATACTGAACAACTTTCCCCAAGAGACTCATAGTCAATTAAAAAAAAATGAATTTTCCATACAAATCGATCAGCTGATTGACTAATTTTGTATGGAGAATGCAATTTTATTTTGAGATAATTGACAATCGGTTTCTTGGGGACATATTTTGTTAGGTTTAATAACTGGAAGCCCTGCAGTTAACGGCTCCTACACAAATGTTATACAACTTTTTATAGGGGTTTAAAATAAGTATAGTACCTATAGATAAGTATATAGTACATTCCTTTTTGATACGTGCTCCAAAAGAATTTAGCAAGTTTTCAGATTTTCACAAAATTTATTTATTTAATTCCAAGTTCCATAAAGTAAAAGCTATGCTTTCTCATCATTTGTTCATTAAGGTTGAATTGTTGTGTTCGCCCTAATTCAGGGTAGGCACGAGCCCCTCGGTGGGGAAGTACATGAGCTGATATGATGATGTTGTGTTCTATCTTCTACACATACATATAATAAAACTGTAACTGGGCCGTGTCTGTACATGAAATATTTTTGGAAAGTAATAATTGTGGTGGACATTACTCACGATATAGAGGCCTGTCTGTCTGTATGTTCGTGCATCACGCAAAAACTACCAGGCCGATTTTGACGAAAATTTGTATGGTGGTTCCTTATAGGCCTGGTTAACATATAGGATATTTATTATCCCGGAAAATTCAAGAGTTCCCGTGGGAAAATTCAAAACCTACACGCGGAGGAAATCGCGGCCACAGCTAGTTCTTAGTAATTTTCGGTCAACGAGACGCAGGGACAGGTTCCACCCCATTATCACGGTATTAAGACGATTTAATGGGTTTTTAATTTTAATTAATTCCTACATTTTTTATGTATAATTTGTCCTAGTATCGGCTCATTTGATGGGCGGGTTTATTATTTGTGGTGTAGCTATTTTTATATCGGCGACTATTAATCCCTTTGCCGTCCATCGCTATAAGACAAACATTACAACATAAGCCCTTGTCAACTCTGTGACGGATTACTCTACCCTTTGTGGGTTCGATTATGTACGGATATGTTTATAAAGCCTTTGTTCTGACAACCAACTCTAATGGCCGTAATGCCGTCTGACATAGGTAACTATAGGTATAATGTTTAACGCTACAGGATGTTATAGAATTTGTGAGTAATTTCAAAGGTATATTCTAAAACACTATCTTCACGTCCCAAATACCACAATTTCAAGATTCAAGGTATTTATTCAAAATAGGTGCAAATTACACTGTATCTGATAGTCATAAATAATTATTAACATAATTTCATTTCTGAAAAATCAAGAAAAAAACAATCATTAGTTAATAATGTCAAAATTAAATCCTAGAAATAAACCAGATTATGTCATTAGAACATGAAAACAATATGACACGAAAAGCTATACATAAAATTATTGAATGTCATTGAAACCTTTGACAAGAGTAGGCCAGTTCACACGGACAGCACCCGGTTACGAGTATAACGTGAGAGTCAGCCATCCTTCCCATCAACCATATTAGAGGTTTCTTATGAGTCTCTCAACCATATTAGAGGTCTCTCCAGTGTCTTAAGAGTCAAGACCAAGGTATTTGACCAGTGATGACAAACGGAACTGAGACCTGATCGCTTTTTTTTTTCTATAGGCCTCATAGGAAGGCCCAACGTCACACAGAGGGCAATGGAGCGTGTTCGAGTTTCCCTGCGTGATCGAAGCAGAAACGAGGAGAACGATCTAACAAACGTATATACATACAAATATTGCAAGTTCAATAAAACCTTTTTAAATTAGAGACCACCCGCGGCGTATACTCGTAGATTCTCTGTTAATAAAACTTAATTTCATTTAATATGTCATTCCGCGTCAAGTAGGTACGCTCCTTCGAATGTATATGTCGGAGCGCAAGAACGTGGCGCCACCTATGCATGCGTCGAAGCACCGTGTGTTTTATCTTGAAACGTCAAGCGGTTAGCTAGGTTAGTAATAAAAGTCATCTTTGGCCAAGGCGTGGTCGGTGCGAGACCGGAACCCGGAAGTTGGTAGTGTTGGTAATTGTTTGTTAGCCAACCAGAATCGTTGTGATTATTGAACCATTAAATGACAATGCAGCCAACCTACAGAGGCTACGGCAGAGGCGCCAATTATTTCACGAGCACTTTTGATCGAGCAGCTGAACTGTCAACTTGGGAAGCCAGCCCCGTGCCGAACTCATCGCAGTCTATAAAATAATCGGTTTTCATCCGAATCATCGTGAAGCCTCGTGTTGCAAACGTGTGTGAATATTGATTGTACACTCCAAAACTTCTCAAAGACGAGTTTATTTCTTAGATACGGCCAAAACCCTTCTGATGATCCGAAATATATTATCCGCAAAATCAAATTACTTCATAATTAATCTCGGTATTGTTCCGTTAATGCTTTAGCGTAACATCATTAAGTTAGGCTGTTACTGAACTGGTGATACAAGGTGACACTGTTCAACTTTACGAACAGACAACTTAAAAAAGTATTTTTTATATATTTTATTTTTACTTTTTGCTAAAAGAATCAATAATTTCTTGTATCATCATCTTCCGAGCCTTATTAATATGTATATTATATATAATATATAAATAATATCTTGTAAATCAGTGGGATAATTTTCTTCAGTGAGGTGACCCTGAGCAAAAAAGTATAATCTTTTGATTTTCATATTTTCAGAGCGAAATCACCAAAAAGTTGAAATTACTTAAAAAACATTATGAAATCTAGACCTTTAATACGTATGCATGCTGTTGAACTTAAGTTAATCAAAATCAATTAAATTAAAATTTAAAAAAAAACACAAAAGTATGAATTAATATTTTGGTGTATAAATACACGAAATTAACCAAAGATAACGAAATCAAAGGTAGTGTAACGAAAATAATTAAAATAGTTAAATAATACCCAGGAAAGATCCGTCACATCAAACGTGGAATTTTGGATAACGTCAGGCAAACGGCGGAATAATGGAAAAAATAAAATAGAGGTAATAAATTAAAATATAATTTAAAATTGTATCTAATAACAGCTAGTAACAAAAGGAATTGGTCACCGCGAAATGTAAAATGGTACATAAAATAATATCAATTTTCAATAGGTTGAGAGACTATGACTAAAATTGAACATGGAGTACAAATGTATGATTACACTTTTAGTTTTTTGTTAAACCTTAATAAGTAGTAGAAGGGACAATCCATACCTATATATTGTTACTTTTAATTCTGTGATAACACCTTAAATTATACGTAAAAAGGCACACATAAAATAATAACACTGTTCAATTTCAAAAATTTTATGAAAACCAAAAGGGATTTTGACCGGGGAATAGGGAAATGTGAAGAAAAAAGGTGTCTACTTCCCTTCGCAGTTGTCACGATGGTAGATGCTCAGGCTGATGAAAAAGGTGTTCGAGCTGTACCAGCCAAGACTCGATCTGTTATTTGCTTAGCCTGCTGATGTAATAGGTCGGCTATTACGCTGTTATTATATTAGATGTCCATTAGGTACTCGGTAAAAACCCTAAAAATACAAAAGAACACTAATTTAGCATAGCGCGACTCGTAAAGGGAAATGAGCACGAAAGTAGGAAGCACGTACCTCGAAATATCGGCAAGGGATCCGTAATATACTACAAAAACTGCACCATAAAATTTAAGAAACGGCAAAAGGCAACTAATTAAATTAATTTACGGTCAAAAATAGGTTTGCGGTGACCTCCATTCAGTTGTTATTTCAAAAATCAATTATCTTATGTCAGAAGCCGCCTTTTAAAATTTACCTCTGACACGCCAAAAGGAACGAAACCAAACAAGGGAAAATCTAATCCAAAAGAGTTTTTAATTTTGGGACGAAATGTTTACGTCACAAACTACCCACGAACTCACAAAAAAATAATTAGGCTGGAAGTACAAAAAAAAAAAAAAAAAAATTTGGACGACCCTAAAGTCGTTGGACAGCCCTGAATAAGAAAACTAAAAAATAGGCAACTCTCTAAGTAACTAGTTAACCACTAACGTTTACTTAAAGTTGGTAGAAAATTGATATTTATATACGAAGCTACACATACAAACGACAAAAACTCCATCTAAAAGTGAACAAACTTAATAACCCCAACAACATACAAATGTTAAGGGATCGTTGTGTATTGAGCCTAAAACTAGACACTGAAGAAAACAGGAGAAACCAAACAACTAGTAAAACATTAAAGATAATGATAATGATAATGATTTATTTGCTTTAAATGTGGTAGGTAATTATAAATTATTGGAAGAAATTCTGAGTATCACACATTTAACCAAAGGTATTGGCATGCAAAATTAATGTTAGTTTAATCTATAGGTATTAAACAAGAGTAAAAAAGAATATAACAGAATGAAGACAAGTCAAATAATGTAGGTACTTACTCTATAAACAATACGCTTATAAATAAATTGTAAAATTTAAAACAATGTTAAGTTTTCAAATTATATCAAAATATAAATTATACTTAAAAGTCAAAAATACGTAATTAACACATTGATTTTATATTTCACTTATATTCCATGTATTCTTTGATGGAGTAAAACAATTTCTCTAATAGCCATGATTTTAAATATCTGATAAATTTTGAGTATGGCAAGTCTTTTAAATCTTTTGGTAGTTTGTTATAAACTGTGATGGCCATTGAGTAACAATTTTTTAAATAGCGTGATGTTTTTGGAGCATATTCATATACAAGTCTTTCTTGGTTTCTGGTGTTTCTCGGAAACATATCCTTAGCTGTCATAAAGAGGTCAGGATGATCTCTTACAAATTTAGATATTTCAAAGATGTAAAGACATGGAAGGGGGAGGATTTTTAGTATCTTAAATAATGGCTTACATGAGTCTAGCGGAGCAGCTCCGTATAGTGCTCGGACACATTTTTTCTGTGCAATAAAAGCTTTGTACATTTCTACGCTATTTCCCCAAACAACAAGACCATACCTAAGGATGGACTCTACATAAGCATGATAAGCAACTTTTGCAGTATCTCTGGAAGAGGTTTTCACTAATTTAAATAAAGCATAAGCAAATCTGTTTATTTTTGAACAAACTTTATTGATTTGATCTTTCCAGTCCAGTAAATTGTTAATAGTTATGCCTAAAAATGTCACACTATTAGCTTTTTTAAGAGGCTGTCCATTGAAATGAATATTTAGTGTATTGTAATGATTAAAATTCATAAAATGAGATTTGTCAATATTAAGATGCAAGTTATCATTGTTAAGCCATGTCATAATTGTATTAATTAGTTTATTTATATCTCTTTCGTGTGCGTCAATTGTCAAATTCATGTTTGTCGTCACTACTGCGGATAAATCGTCAGCATAAAGGATAGTTCTAAAAGTAGATTGTTCAACTAAGTCATTTACATATAGTAGAAAAAGCAGAGGACCCAGCACACTGCCCTGTGGTACTCCAGAATTTTTTAATTTATAGTTAGAACGATAGATTTGGGACACATTTTTTGAATCTACTCTTGTTATTTCCACACACTGTGTTCTATTGTACAGGTATGTTCTCATCCAGTCTAATGCAGGTCCCCTTATCCCATTATGTTCCAGTTTTGAAAGTAAAATATCATGTGAAACGAAATCAAATGCTTTCGACATATCAAAAAATAAGGCATTGTTGTTTGTACAGTCATCGTCGATGACGTTAATTCATCTGTAGATTTTTCCTTGCATAAATGTGTTTTATTTTTGTTTTCTAGCCGTTCTGCTTGATTTATGACAGCTTTGCATTTGTGATTCTTTTTTTTAGGTCTGCGTTTTCTTGGTTTCAGTGATATTTGTTTTTTTTCTGAAATGGAGTCTTTATTTTCTTCTATCATGTAACTATTTTTTGTGTCATTTTCTGTCGGTGATACTTCATATTCTGAATTAGAATTGGTGTTAAAAGGTAATATCCGTATTTCTTGGGTTTTTTCGGCAATTTTCCTCCTTTTTTTCTTAGATGAGGTAGATGGGATTGGGTCCAGAAGCATCGTTTTGTACTGCTTTGACTTTTTTTCTACATCTGTCATTTTTTTCTTTAAACTACCATTTTCTTGTAAGAGGTTTTCTATTTCTAGTTCTGCACTTAGTAGCTTATTTTTTAAGTCACTAATGTTGTCTTATAGTTCCTTTATTCTTAAGTTTCCTATTCTTATGGACAACTCTGGTAGACTGTAGTTGGCGTGGATTGATTCCGAGAGATTTTGGTTTTCAAAACAATCTTCATCAATTGAGAGTCTGCGTGTCTTACATCCTCTTTGTTTTGTTATAAAAACATCACTGTAGGTTAGGTTACCACTTGGGGACGATGAAAGGTCTTTTTCGGTCATTGTAGTTTTATCACTCGTAGTCTGTTGTGCCTGGGGAGTAGATGAGTGAATGGTAGGAGTGTGTTTACAATTTTTACACTTCCAAGCAGGTTTATTCTTCATCAAGCTAAATATTTTTTCAGACACGTTAGTGCACTTTAAATCATAATGTTTTTTGCAAATTGCGCATCGTAAGTACTCTCTGTTAGTAATTTTATTTTTGCATGTTGTACAAATGATACTCTTGGGAGCCATCGTATTTATTTACTCACAGCGACATCTATCGTGATTTAGTTAATCAAGTAGAAAATGTGGGTCGCAGCAGGACTATGAAGCATGCGCACGTTAGTAGCTAAGGTGATCTATATAGTTCAAGATATCTGATGTAGATGACGGTAGAGTGTCTTATATGGTGGTTACATCTATCGCAATCTTCGTATTGTAGATCATTCGTGCGCATTAGCTGTGTAATTACAGCATTCGACCGGTAAGTTCAAGTAGATTAAAGATGTTTTGTATAGATGTCACTAAGTACCACAGAATGAATAATCAGCTGTCCTTTGTTTGTACCTATCGCCATTCAAATTGACAACGGTTATCACAGTGACAATTATTATTTATTTCATTGTTACTCACGTAATATTTTTCTCTATTCACTAAAGTCAATCAGGAATCCCGTCGTCACAGCATGCAAAATTGTCCAAAAACACAAAAATATATACGTTAGTTCAGATTATCACTGGTAAACACAAATATTTATAAGAGATAATTTTATCACTTATCACTGTAGGAATAAAGAGAAAACATAATAGTCACTTCTAAATCGGTCTACAAACATAGTTTTGTGATTTTCGTTGCAAAAATATTAATTTTGTATTTTTTATAATTTTATCAGCACGGAGCCGATGTTGTTCCGGCAACCGGCAACCGGCTTTTTAACAAGTAGGGTTGTCAAAAACTGGAAAAAAACTTGCAAAACGTTGTCAGTTACACAAGTAGTAGAAGGGACAATGGATTGTCCCTTCTACTACTTATTAAGGTTTACCAAAAACTAAAAGTGTAATCATACATCCGTACTCCATGTTCAATTTTAGTCATAGTCTCTCAATCTATTGAAAATTGATATTATTATAAGTACCATTTTTATTTCGCGGTGACCAATTTCTTTTGATGCTAGCTGTTATTAGATACAAATTGTAAATTATATTTTAATTTATTACCTCTATTTTACTTTTTCCATTATTCCGCCGTTTGCCTGACATTACCAAAAATTCCACGTTTGAATTAACAGATCTTTCCTGGGTATTATTAACCTATTTCAATTATTTTCGTTACAGTGGGTACTAATCAAATTATGACCTACAATATTTTTTGAGGTCTGTACCAGCACACATCTACTTTACTATCAAATGTTTTAGATTCGATGGCTTTGCTGACACCGACTTAAAAAAAACTGCAGGCCCCTAATTTGAATCGTACCTACCTTAGATTTCGTCATTGTAGTTCAAAAAGGCGGCCTCTTTTATTATTCTGACAACGGATTTGTGATTAGGGACTTCAGCGACACTCAGATATCGATTTTGGAAGCATTCAATTTGGAAGTATTCGGTCTAGTAACTAAAAATTTCAAAATGGCGGCCACTTTTTTTAAATATTGACAACGGTTTCGGCATTAGGGACTTCATGGACCCTCAGATATCGATTTTGGAAGCAATCGGTCCAGTAACTAAAAAGTTAAAAATGGTGGCCACTTTTTTCAATTCTGGCAAAGTTTTCGTGATAAGGATACTCAGGGACACTCAGATATTGATTTTGGAAGCAAGCGGTCCATTAAATAAAAAGCTCAAAATGGTGGCCACTTTTTTCAAATCCGACAGGACAAATCTCGTTAGTTTTTGTCGTTTGTATGTGCGAGGTGTCGTTACACCTCGCACTCCTAAATCCATCAAGCCGTTTTGGCTACACGAAATGTCAAAGAAAAAACCAACATACATACATACACCCAAATAAGTTTCGCACAAAATTAATAACTATACTATACAAATAACGCATAACGCATAATGTCTGATTTTACTCCCCGTAAATTTTCATACCCCGGGCTCATTATATGAAAATCAATTCTTAAGAAGTAAACTCCAAAAATGTATCCTATGTCATTCAAGGGTTCAAGATGAATCTAACGACACCTCGCATTCCAAAATCCATCGAGGCGTTTGGACTACAGACTCAGCCATAGAAACAGACATATTATATACATTATATGAGGGTTCTATACTACCACAATTCTCTACAGGAGTACAACATTACACTCAGACAAGTGTACATACAGCATGATACCTATAATTATAAATTAAAAAAGAAAACAAGGCATCAAAGAAAGCACCAAGAAAATGATTTTTTTAAATTCTGTTCGGACTCCATAAAGCGAGTACGACTCACATTTGAAGTATTTTTCTTCGAATATTTGGTCGGCACTTAAATACAACTGGGTATCAAATACAATATAGTAAAATTTGATTTAGAATGTGTACATTAAGCCCTTTCATTTGGTACCCCACCCTTAAACTTTGACTCTTTGAGTAAATATTTAATGTTTTCAAAGTAATTTCACTTTCAGTTGGTTTGAGTCAATATGACCATAATACAATCTTGCGAAAACTTAACTATCCCCGTAGTTTTAGTGGTAACTGCATAAACTGAAATTGATTTTTTTCAAAATTTCACCGAAATTTTGGGTTTGAAGATGTTATATTTTTCAAAATAACCGATTAATTTCGTTCACGTTCAATATCAATTTTGTCTTTGGGTCAGAGCTTGACCTAGATACCACGTAAGATGAAATCAGTGAAGAGATCGGATAACTAAAACTCCGTTTGTCACCAAAATTGGTGCTGAAATTCACCTTTTTTCCAAAGCTGACCACAGATACTATGTAATTGAATACAAAATATTCATTCCGGCACCAGGTGTCTATTTAACAAATAGACAACTTCTAATTCTGACTATTTCTCGAGGTGAAAACTCGCAAATAGCCTACTTTGCAAATAGTCTATTTCGCACTAAGCGAATTTGCAAAGTGACTACTTTGCAGACTTGACAAACAACAACTAAAGTACTCGTATACAGTTTTAATTTATTTCTTAATTCACTATAGTTTGCGAATAATAACAAGTTCAAAAAACCTCAAAAATCGTAAAATCGATTTCAGCGGGGTTACCCCTGTATCGAAAAGAAAGGTCTAAATACGGCATAATACTATTAGTCATTTGAGTAACTTTTTATCAACCGTCAAAAACGAAAGTTTGTTCTGCAATAGGGTTGACGACAGCATCAGAAATAAATTATGAACTCTTGATCACTAAATTGCCCTCCTACTTAAAGTTCGAAAAACCTTACTTTTTTATTTTCCATCAAGTCTACGATTTTTAAATCACCAAAATCACAAAATGAGTACATAAATGACACTGCAAAACTATGACGTCACGCCTAGGTATTTCAAACATTTTTAGAACTAAATGTCTTTTATGACATATGATAAATTAAGTAACTCAGATGACTATCATTCGTCATCCCTATTATTCGCGTTACTGCCATAGTGACGTCATAAGGCGACGCATTGATTGGAACAGTTGTCTCTATTTTTTTCTTTACGTGTAACGAGTAAAGAAAACAACCACACTTTTTCAATGCTTTTTCGTTTCAATTAAAAACTACAATTAATTTAAAAAATCCAACTGGCATGTTGATGTGTGTGTTTAGACTAAAAGACAAAAAAATTTAGAGGTTTAAATCAGTCAGGTTCGCCTGTAGAATGCAAATCTCTCCTTTTAAAGAGGTTTCTTTATTATATATTTTTCTGTTATAAAAGTTAACGAATCGTTTTTCTGCAACTGACAAAATGAAGTCATTGAAATGAAAAATCAGGTTACAAAATGTCATTTGGATATTTATCGTAATTGCTGAGAAAAATCGAGATCCCTGCGACCAAAGTTTTCAATGCGTCGCCACAAGTGCCATAGTTTATAAAGAATAAATTTGCTGTTATTAATAATTATAAAATAAAAATTGTTTAATATTTCAAATGAGCAAGTGATTTTGCTGTTCTAGAAGAAATCGTATTTATTGAATAGTGTTTTTAATTTATTTTTATACGGTTTAAAAGTTTATTAGGTTATTACAGAGAGGGCTGTAAAGTTCAATTAACAAATAGTTTAATCCAACTTTTGTCAAACAAAGTCGCAATCAAAGTCACGGGCAGTGGCTAGATTACTCGTATTTATAAGTCGACTTCTTACAGCCCGTCCACTGGTGTCTGAAAAAAGTAACGTGACCATGTGGCCCACGGAATGTGGGACAAACAAGGGTCGCGCACGACGTCGCGGTGACTGTCCTACATTTAATAAGGCACCTATACATACATCCTTGATTTTCGTATAAGTATGTGGGTGAATATGACCTAGAAGTGCGGAAAGTGGAACAAAAGAAATGAAATTCAACATGTAAGACTGCGAAAACTAAGGGAAATTTATAACCCCACTTTTATTTACAATTTAAGCACACGAAGTTTTTAAACAAAAATACTCATAGTATAACACAGATCGTGACTATAGGTCCCGAATATTATTTTATTATTATTGCTCACTTTGACCCTTGTTTACATCATATTAAAAAAATACAACTGGTAAGCCCTTGGCATCATCTCCCCTGATGGTAAGTAACGACGATGCCTTACTTACTAAGCGGGCTTACTAAGATTTCCTAACGCAATGTGGAACTGGCTATCTTATCTTCAAGCCGGAACACATCAATGTTGTTAGCATTGATGTTTCGCTTCAAGAATTAGGTAAGAAAGCGTCAGCTAGCCAGGCGGGCTTTATGGAGAATGCCTTCCACCAACCAAACCGAGTAGTACAAAGTTAGACTCCGCAGTGAATCGAACCCGAGACCTCCTGATGTGAAGCTAATAGACAATCATTACGCCATGGAGGTGGTTAATTTTATCTCATGATAAACTTTTATACCTCGAGTTTTGAACGCTACGAATAATTTTCAACATTCAACTCACACAAGAATAATTATATTTATCTGACGTCACCTCCAATCACGGTTGCCTCACATGAAATGCGTTCCCCGTAAGTATGACATGTATGTAATTACTTATAGCACCCCATCGCCGCGTCATGCCCTGTCATGTTCGCTAATATCGTCCCGTGGCGTTTAGGGAATTGTATTTTGAGATCCATTTTAAGGGGTTACAGGAGTACACAGCACTAAATAGGATTGTATGGTGACAAATTCATTAGTGATTTTAATAAAATTTGCAGGGGCCATAGTAGATGGATGTGATTTTATTTGTTACAGCTTGAAGAAGTCCGCCTTCGCGATGTAATAGTTAAGTCTATTAGTTTCACATCAGGAGGTCACGGATTCGATTCCCGCCACCGTGCACTGGCTGCGCTTCGGAGACCCATTTGCGGAGACCGAAGGTTTTATCTGTGCAATAAAGGATCAGGTGGTCAAGACGAACAACTATAGGATGTTTATAATAAAAGACAGTACCGTGGATCTCTGTTGGTTGTGCCGTCAACCACGGGAGACTCTGCGTCATATAACCTCCGGTTGCTCCATGCTGGCCAACACTGAGTATTTCCACAGGCACAACCAAACAGCCAGGATCAAGAGATCGCTCTAAAGTGTGGCCTCATATCTCTGCGGTTGCCATATTACAAGTACACGCCGGAACCGGTTAACGAAAACGACCGCAGTAAGCTCTACTGGGACCGCCCCATCATCACGGAAAGGACGATTCTTTCGAATAAGCCTGATATCGTGTTGATGGATCAGACGCAGTCAAGGGTGTTTTTGTGTGGATTTTACTATCCCATACGATAAAACCTCGTGCAAGCTGATGCCGCAAAAAGGACCAAGTACCTGGACCTGACGCACGAGTTTAGTGATATGTGACAAGTGGAATCCACCGAAATCATCCCCGTAGTCCTATCTGTAAAGGGGCTGATTTCAGCCGGCCTTGAACTTCACCTAAGGTGGCTGGAACTCCTAGGCAGACCAATCATTGCAGTAATGCCGATAGCAGTCCTCCTTGACAATGCCCGGATAGTCGGACGCTTTTTCTTCCAGTCGCACTGAACTCCAGCCGACTGTGCTTTCGCTGGAGGTGCTTCTGCCACATCGCCTCATTCCAAGTGAGCAGAGAGGCTTTCATTTTATATTTGAAAATAATAAAAAATTAATGCTGCAGAGCTGCACGAGTCCTTATCGTTATCAAATTATTTACTTTAGAATTAGTCATATACTCACACCAAGTTTTACGCTTGTATGTATAACCGTTCTTACGATGGTGCTATATCAAAAAGCACCTCTAAAATACCTGTAAAACAGTAAAGTTGTTATTAGGCGCGAGTTACCCGTATTGAAAACTGAGCAAGCGAAGGATTCTAAGATTGAACCGCGAGCAAAGCGACTGGTTCAAAGATAGAATCCTGAGCGTAGCGAGGGTTTCAAAGGTACGAGACGCAAAATAACTTTGCTTTTGCGTAGCGGGTGGTCCGTTTGATATGAGCAGTGAAATGGTTAACATTTATTTGATTTTAATTTTAAAAACTCTTCACGTGCTATCGTATAAAACGCAACGTTGGGTGCTAAAATAGAACGACAAATAAAACCTATCCGAACGTATGATGTGAAAACACGTATTTTGGATGGAGGGGGGTTCATTTTTATTATTTTTTAATATAGCGGCAAAAATACATACCTACTCTGTGAAAATTTTAACCGTCTACCTATTACGGTTCATGAAATACAGTCCGCTGACAGACGGAAGAACATCGGAGGCTTAGTAATAGGGTTTCGTTGGTTACCCTTTTGGTACACGGAACCTTAAAAACATAAAGAAATCGAAAATCATCTTTTTTAAGAGGCTAGATATTGTTTTATTCGTATACCCACAACGACGAGTATCTATAGGCAACGAGGAACTTCTCGCGATAGATATCGAACGGGAAGAGGAAAAATGTTTTTTCTTGTTAGCCCACGCCTGGCGTCTTTCAGGTAGGAACGTAGAGGTGAGCTTAAGCCTTTCCGGATAGGGATGATGACTGAATTAGAGACTAAACTGAACTCCCCTGCGGAGAATAAACTTCTCGAAAGAGCGTCTAACATTTTTAAATTCTTTTTTTTAATCCATAATTGGTAAGCCCTTGGCATCATCTCACCTGACGGTAAGTGTGCCGAAGATGGAAGCGGGCTTATCAAGATTCCCCAACGCAATGGGGAACAGGATGTTATCTTCAGGCCGCAACACGTCAATGCTGTTAACATTGATGTTTGGAGGCAAGATTTAGATAAGATGGTGGTAGCTAGCCAGGCGTGCTTAGAAAATGCCCTTCCACCAACCAAACCAAGACTTACAAAGTTAGACTTCGCCGGGAACCGAGCCCGCGACCTTCTATTGACCTTCTTAAATGGACTTAACCATTACGCCACGGAGACGAATAAAATGTAATGGGAGGAACCTTATATTATGGAGTTTTTTTAGCTAAACCATTTAAAGCATAATACGATGATAATAAGTTTTTGCGATTGCGTAAATTTGGCAAATATCTTCATCATTACAGCTCATATACGTCCCCACTGAGGGGCTCGAGCCTACCCTGAATCAGGGCGATTAGGCCTTAGTCGACCACGCGGGCCCAGTGCGGGTTGGTCGACTTCACACACAACCTTCGAGTTTCTTCGCAGGCCTGTGCAGGTTTCCTCACGATGTTTTCCTTCACCGTTAAAGCAATCGGTAGGTATGTAGGCAAATATCTTAGCGCTTTTTTAAAGGAAAGTAAAGTTTAAACTTTTTTCCATGACAGCTACAATTTTTAGAGTTTTCCCAGATATATCCCATATGACATACTTATTTTTGGTATTAATAAGAGTCTGTCTGTCTTCGTTGATGACGAAAATTTGGAAGACATCTTTAACGCTATTTGTATACTTATCAATATTTTTCCTTTTTTTGTATAGAAGGTACCCTTAAAATTATAAGAATAAATTTAAAAAAGGTACCCCTGGCAAATACATTTGAACATCTATGTTGTTGAGGTACGGAAGCCTAAAACCCTGTCTGTCAAGAACCTTTTTCTCAGCAACGCGTGGAGGTATCCAGTTGAAATTAATATAAAATACTTGGGTCCTTGTCCTTAGGTATAAAGTCCTTATCAAAGTGCCGGTCTACCCTCGTCAAGTACGCCTTATTAGTTCCATCGAAGAACAAAACCATTCCTTATATTCCAGCTTCGTTCCACGTCCATCAACTTGAGCCGGCAGCGGCTGAAACTGGGCTTATCTTTTGAGGTGCTCGTTGCATCCAAACCCATGATCAGGTTAAGGTGCAGCAGATGCCGAACAAATGTTTCTTCCTTTCATTACAAAGCTGGTTCTAAACCTTAAGTTGAGATGGATTTGTAATTTCTTACTTTAATTAGAAAAATGTAGAGAACTAACTTGAGCTTGGTTTATTTTAGGAAATTAATTCGGGCTTAGATGTAAAAATAGTTATTTATGATACAAGGGTTAATAAAAAAACGAGTGCCATTTGTAAGCCCGAGCCGCAGGCGAGGGTTTACCATCGTCACGACTTTGTTATTTCCTTTTACAGCCATGTATCATACGTCATTTTTCAAGAAAACTGGAAAAATTAAAAACGACCGTGACAAAAACAAAATTCATGGGTACATACCAATCAACGTTTCGGTAACCCAAGTGCGACTAAATTTCCGGGGGGTAATCTCACTTTGTTTCTTCCTATACATACACATAAGTACATTTTCTATTACACGTATATTAACTATTCATAGTTTTATTTGTATTCAAAACTAAAACAACTCAATTCAGTTTTACAAAAATTGATGCATAGTGGGCATGCGTAAGTTTTTTTTAATATTACCTTATAAAGGTTACACTAAGGCCTGGGATATTAACAACACTATATCGTTCTCCCACAAGGTCTAACTACAATTGTTTAATTTAAAAATCAAATTCAATTTAATTGGGTGGTGCTATGTGTAATGCACAACTCAGAGCAAAGATGACCTATTATTACTAGCGTACAAGACTCAAATATGTGCAATTGAACTTGAAATTAAGCAAGCTAGTGAAGTTAGCCCTATTGTAAAGACTGAAAATATTGACATCCAGAGATAGGAATGTGGTCTAGAAATAGAAAAAAGTGGTAAAGTAAAAGCACGTGTGCGGTAAAATAAATTTTGCGCACACTTGACTGGCATATAAAGGACTACTTTTTGAGCAACTGTATTGAAAAATAAATTACGCTTCCTAGCTTTCCGCCCAAGGTCCTACCTACATCCGCGTTTGTTTTCTTGGCTAGAAACTTTACAATGTTTCATCTTAATCGGTGAATAGCTTTCGGACATTTATGATTTTGAACAAAAGATCTTTAACATTTTTATTCACCAAGATGGATGTCTGAGGAGTAAGGGTTTTTGGTACCAAATGGAGTTTTGGCTCCAAATCCGTTGCATCTTTGATCGAATCCTGGAGATAGGTCCAACCAGAGATGTGCTATATATAAGGAGAGGTAGATAGGTTACACACTTCCTAAAAGTGAAGCAATTAAAAAGTTGCCAATTAGCATCTCTTTTCTTAAAACTACCTATTATACTGGACAGTGACATAGGCAAGTGTCACTCCCGGAAAGAAGACCATGTTTTATTGGACCATGTACCAAGGCACCCAATGACAGCGTCGTCAACAAAAGACGAAAGCAAAAGTGTCGGTGTCATGTCAGACACTCTTTCGGCCTAACTCTCATACGTCAAGTGTCTGGGGTGTAACATGCGCTAAGGAACTACTTACCAATTATCACCTAATCCATTTAACTTTAATGTCATCACACCAATATCTCAAGAGAAAAATCTAGAAGTCGCTCGAATCACGAAACTTATTAAAAGTTTTCCGTGAAAGAGACATGAAAAATGAGAGTACCCCCATTTTCTCCTGGTGGTAAGAATCGGGGACTTTATAATGTCCGTGACTTGGTAAAAATAAGTGAGATCTCAACTTTTATTAAGTTTTGTAAAGTTTTTTTTTACAAAATATTTATAACTTTACCAAGACAACAGGATTGAAGTTTCGACGCAAGGTGCCAAAAACGCAAAAGGCCAAAGCACATATCATGGGTCATTCATGTATTTCATCACTTATTAAGCAAATAATAATTGTTAAATCAGAAAATTACCGTTTTCGGAAAAGGTCAAATACCAATTTTTGGTTCCATCAACCAAATCTTCTTACAAAGCTATGTTATTACAATAGCATAAATACGACCAAGGAACTTTTGCTTTTGTGACGAAGTCAATCTTTTTGGCCTTTTTTAATTTTAATCTACTTTAATATTATCTTTTTTTGTCTATTTTTACTTTTTGTTGTTTTGTTTGTTTTTCAAATTGTCACGTGCCCTGCCCACTGCCACTTTGAGTCAAAGAGTAGGCAATACTTGAGTTTAGCAATTCTGTGAGCTATGTCGGTTACATTGGTACTTCTACTGATCTCCTCGTTTCTGATTCGATCATGCAGGGAAACTCCGAGCATAGCACGCTGCACGCTGCACGCTTGGCTCTGGAGACTAATATTATTTACATTGTTTTTGTTATTATTTCTGTGCTTTCAAATACAATGTGATTTGTTTCTAAAACAAATGAACAAATGAATGTAACAATAAAACTTGCTAAGAAGCAACTTTATTTAAATATTACTAATTAATTTCATATCCTTACTATAATATTATAAATGTGAAAATGTGTTTGTTTGTTTGTTACCTTTTTACGCTCCAGTACTTCTACCAATTTTGATGAATTTTGGAATGCAGGTAGCCTGTATCTCTGGAAATGACAAATGCTACTTTTTATTCCGTGAAAATAGCATAGTCCGATGCAGTTCCCGAGGGAACTGAAAAATACGCTTTTTTTTGTTCTTTTTTTTAACATCGCAACGGAACCATGGATTGTTGTGATTTTTTGCATAGAGATGGTTAAGGGGGTGGGAAATGACATAATTTACTAATAAGCATATCCTGACATAGTTCCCCGTGAAGTTGAGGAAAACTCATTTCCACGCTCGCGCATGACGGCGTCGCAACGGGACAACGGGTTGAAGCGATTTTTGTATAGAATTGGTTGAGGGAGGGAGTGGGAAGTGACATAGACTGCTAATCGGAACAGCCCGATATAGTTCCTGAGGGTTCTGGAGAAAATTCTTGTTCATACTCGCGAACCGCTTGCGGCTCGTGCACCACTTATCCTTACAGACAGTCATAAAAACGATGTCCACACTGGCTAAGCCGCGGGCATAAACTAGTAACAAATAATTTCAATAATAAGTAAAAATTTATTCACCGTTTTGTTGACAACAGTATCGTCATTCATATTTGTAGATATGTTATTTCTGTGTCATAATTTTCTCAGGGATGACACTTATCTAGATAGACTTAGAAATAATTGGAGCCGTTTCCGAGAAATAAATTATAATACTTATATACAGGATGTTAAAAAAATTGGTGGAGGTTCTGTTAACTGGGGCTTCTACTTATATTACGTACAATTTTTGTTCTATGACTGCTGAAATGACAAAAAAAAATGTCTACTTTTCATACAAATTGATCAGCTGATCGACTAACTTTATGCATTTTTGTATGGAGGGAGGGCCCAATTTTTTTTTAGTATTGACTATTGGTTTCTTGGGGATAGTTGTTCAGTATGATAAGTAGAAACCCTAGTTAATGGGTCAGTCACCATTTTTTTTACACCCTGTATAGAACAAAAGGAAATCCACTGATAGAATTATTTAAGAATTTCTATTTATCACATCGAAATTAGTTTTGTGAGCACTCTAGCTAGACGCTAGTTCATAACTAATACTCAAATAATATTATTTGATTAATATTAGATGGGCTCAAAGTGGTTGTTTAATAATTCACCGGAATCAATATTGAGAGGCGCATAGTTGAGTATATTAGTGGGAATGTATCCCGCGGGGTGGGAACTGATTAAACCAATGAATTATGATAATCAGGCCAAGTCTCCTGAGGGTTACTAGCTAGTAATCTGTTTACCTAGTCTCCAGCGGAAACTGTTATGAAATGAGAAACTGACGAAAATTAGTCTTACCACAAAAGTGCTATGTGCTGAGTTAGACTAACGAAAGACCACTGAAGGTAACGTGTATGTGAGATGTTGTCAAGGGTTTACAATTGTGAATAAAAAAAAAAAAAAAAAAATTGTAGTGTGCTCATCTTACCCATTGATTGGGTTTGAGGGTTCCGTAGTTAAACTAGGAATCCTTGTAGTTTTGCCAATTCTATCTGTATGTCTGTCTGTCCGTTGATGTCACAGTGGTTTTTCTCAGACTATTACAGCTATAAAACTGAAATTTGGTATGGTAACATAAATCTTTGGCCCCTATAAAGTTATGGAATAAAGTCTGTACATGTAAAAAGGGGGTGTATTTTTTCTAAACGTACAGTATGGATTCTCCCAGCTGCTCTCTATAGATTCCGACCTCACCCCCTCGTCACCCAGGTTGATACAGATTTCTGTAGGTTTGGTTCTGGAACATATAGAATTTCGCTGTGATTTCATTTCGTCATTTGTTTTTAGAAATGTCATTTCGCGCCCGTTGTATGATTCACTAAAAATCATAAAGTTTTAAAGTGGTAATTTTTGTTCGAGTTGTTCGAGCAAATAATCAGTTGAAAAGGATTTTTATTTTCAATATATTCAGGGTACCTGCAATTTAAGTAAATATAAAAAAAATATTTTTCTCAAGCATGGCTATAAGGAAAGGACAAGCTTGTTGTTGGCCGTGGGGGCCTTTACAACTTCACCGGGCATGACTTATTTATTACTAAAATATGCTGTATTTTTGAAAAAAACTCTAAAAATGGTACTCGTAGTAAAAAAAATCTCCAAAATAGCGCTAAGTACATATATTTATCAAATTAACGTATAATCGAGAAATCATACTGACGTCTATATTATTATGCCATCAGTGGTATGTCTAGGAAAACCATAAAAAAGGTGCCTTCCATACAAATTGAATAATGTTAGACTCTCCTGCGAGAAGGCACTCTCCGTGGGGAGTACAGTATAGTTCATTCATATTGTAATTTGTAACGAACATTTTTTTTAAGCAAGTCTAGACACTGTTTTCCAAAAACATTTAATAAGTATCAGGGCCTGTTTTACATGTTAAGTTCGTATATTATTCGGTTTTTTTTTATATTATTTTATTCACAATTGGTAAGCCCTTGGCATCATCTCACCTGATGGTAAGTGACGATGATGCCGAAGATGGAAGCGGGCTTACCAAGATTCCCCAACGCAATGGAGAACTGGCTATCTTATCTTTAAGCCGGAACACATCAATGTTGTTAACACTGGCGGCAAGACTTAGATAAGATGGTGATAGCTAGCCAGGCAGGCTTAGAAAATGCCCTACCAACAACCAAACCGAGTCTTACAAGTTGACCCCACCGGGAATCGAACCCGCGACCTCCTGTTGTGAAGCGAACGGAAGAACCATTACGCCACGGAGGCGGTTGAAAATTAAAACTCAGGTTGGTCTTAGATAATTAATTGTTTTGTAGCTTTCTTTATATTTACCCACGTTGGGCGCCAGTGTGACACGAGGGGTAGGTACAGTAGGTAGGTATGGGTAGGGCGTGGCTAATAATAAATGTACGTGTTCACAGATATTTAAATTTATTTATAGATGAATAAGATGAAATATAAGACCTAAAAAGAACACAAAGATTAAAAAAACGTAACACACTTAAATTATAATCACAAATAACAAACATAATTTTATCTTACCCGAGATGGGTCTTTAAAGAAAGTAGCAGGTTAAAATAATTATTTTATAAAGTTTCCAAATTTGGTTTTGAAAAATATGTTGAATGGTGGAAATAATTTTGAATTACTATAATTGTGTCACAGTTTATTTAAATTGTGACACATGGATTGCTTTGTGCCAGCGCACGCGTAATAGAACAAATAGATGAAATGAAATAGGTCGAATGAAAGAAGAACGAATAACAGCGTTACCGCGTTACAGGTAAATAAATAAAAAATGAAAAATAAGGGGTCAACTTCGAAGGTCTGCATGAACATCATCATCATATCAGCCGAAGGAAATCCACTGCTGGACATAGGCCTCCCCCAAGGATCTTCACGACGACCGGTTCTGCGCTGCCCGCATCCAGCGGCTTCCCGCGACCTTCACCAGGTCATCGGTCCACCGAGTGGGAGGCCTGCCTACACTACGCTTTCCGGTGCGTGGTCGCCACTCGAGAACTTTACTGCCCCAACGGCCACCTGTTCTACGAGCTATGTGCCCCACCTACTTGCCACTTAAGTTTAGCAATTCTGAGAGCGATGTCGGTTATTTTGGTTCTTCTACGGATCTCCTCGTTTCTGATTCGATCACGCAGAGAAACTCCGAGCATAGCACGCTCCATTGTCCTTTGGGTGACCTTGAGCCTTCTTATGAGGCCCATAGTAAGCGACCATGTCTCAGTTTCGTACGTCATCACTGCACTGGCAACACACATTGCATGGACATAGTGCTTTAAATCTAGTAGTAGTAACTCAATGTTTAAATCACCTATTTTACAAATGAATTCTTTGTACGAAGTTCTTTCTTTCTTTGCTTTTTCTTGTCCGTACAATGATATTTCGAGCGTCTTCAGTGGCGTAATCCTGCCACGTTATTTACATTTCATATGTACGTACGTTTATCCGACGCTCTTACGGTGAAAGAAAACATCCTGAGGAAACCTGCACACGCCTGCGAAGTAGAGGTGTGTTCGCATTAAAAGCATTTGCGTGTAATGGTTATTTAGCAATAATAATTTGAGCTAACGGTGGCGTAACGGTTACGGCCTCTACCGCCTGTCCGGAAGGCCGTGGTTCAAATTCTGCCACGTAGCAATGTGTTTTCGAATTTCGATTTCATATGTACGGGTGCGTCGGTGGCTCAACCGGTAACGACTCGGTCCATCTAACCAGAGGTACCGGGTTCAAATCTGGACGGCCAATGTACCAATGAGTTTTTTCAAAAACTTACGTACATACTTACCGATTGCTTTAACGGTGAAGGAAAACATCGTGAGGAAACCTGCACACGCCTGCGAAGAAACTCGAAGGTTGTGTGTGAAGTCGACCAACCCGCACTGGGCCCGCGTGGTCGACTAAGGCCTAATCGCCCTGATTCAGGGTAGGCTCGAGCCCCTCGGTGGGGACGTATATGAGCTGTAATGATGATGTACGTTTATCCGACACTCTAACGGTGAAGGAAAACATCGTGAGAAAACCGGCACACGCCTGCGTTTTGTAGCTTTTCTTATATTTACACACGCCCACGTTGGGCGCCAGTGTGACACGACTGGTAGGTACAGAAGGAAGGTATGGCCAAGGCGTGGGTAATATTAACTGTGCGTGTTCACAGATATTTTAAGCTATTGTATAGCTTTTATCACGGGCTTTGAGGGGAGCGAATCAAGAAATTTCGTAACGAAAATAAAACCTGACACCCAAAAAAAATATATAAATTGAATTCCAAAAGACTTACAGTGCCATCTATATATCCATCATGATGACGATGGATGATGATGATGATGACGATGACGATGGCGATGGCGATGACTATGACGATGGCGATGGCGATGGCGATAGCGATGGCGATGGCAATGGCGATTGATGATTGATGATGATGAACTTTCTTAGTGTTAATTTATTACATAAACATCCCGCACCCCAAAGGACTATATAGTACTGGTAAATACTGCATAAATAAAAAATAAATAAATAATTATAATTGCATAAGTTGACAAAAAAAAACTATGCAATAGCTTTACCGCGGCAGTCCCCGAGTACCTAACGTCTTTTTTATATTTATTTATAGATGAATAAGATGAAATATAAGACCAAAAAAGAACACAAGGATTAAAAAAAACGTTACACACCTAAATTATAATCACAAATAACCAACATATTTTTATCTTACCCGAGATGGGTCTTTAAAGAAAGCAGCAGGTTAGAAAATAATTATTTTATAAAGTTTCCAAGTTTGGTTTTGAAAAATATGTTGAATGGTGGAAAGAAATTTGATTCCTATGTGTCACAGTGTATTTAAATTGTGACACATGCATTGCTATTTGTTACAGTTTATTCAAATTGTGACACATGGATTGCTTTGTGCCAGCGCATGCGTAATAGAACAAATAGATGAAATGAAATAGGTCGAATGAAAGAAGAACTAATACAGTTACCGCGTTACAGGTAAATAAATAAAAAATGAAAAATAAGGATTCAACTTCGAAGGTCTGCATGAACATAGTGTTTTAAAACTCCTATTTTACAAATGAATTCTTTGTACAAGTTCTTTCTTTGCTTTTTCTTGTCCATACAATCATATTTCGAGCGTCCTGTGGCGGAATCCTGCCACCTACCAATGTTCTGTCAATTTCCATTTCATATGTACGTTTATCCGACGCTCTTATGGTGAAGGAAAACATCGTGAGGAATCCTGCACACGCCTGCGAAGAAACTCGAAAGTTGTGTGTGAAGTCGACCAACCCGCACTGGGCCCGCGTGTTCAACTAAGACCCGATAAGGGTAGGCTCGAGCTCTTCGGTGGGGACGTATGGGTACATATGAGTTGATATAACTATGACAGTCATATTTATATGCGGCCGTAGCTCAGTACAATTTGAGTGGTGGTTTGGTCGATCACGCAGGTTAACTGATCTGAAGCAGGTTCATTACCTAGATGGGTTTGAATGTTAGTGGCATTTTTCTCGCCCGTATCCGTGTTTCACAAGGACGTTAAACCGTTGGTGCCGGTTGCTATCAATAGACGGCGGTCGTCAAGCCGTGTCAGGTGCAATGTAGGTGGTTTGACAAACTTCTGACAGTGGGGTTCGCCACCGGCCTTACAACCCCCACCAACCTGGACTTGCCCCCCCTCCCCCCGTGTTTGGAGTATGGACTAACTTTCCCGAGCTTGGGAAGGGACCCATACCCCAGCAGTGGGGATGCTGAGTTGAGATAGCTCAAATTATCATTGTTAAATAACCATTGCACGCAAATGCTTTTAATGCGAACACACCTCTACAGATATGTAACGAGGCATTGCTTAATGTACAGCCCTTAATGAAGGTAAATAACCCATTAAATCGAAACGACTTTAGAATGGTATAATACAGTAATCCGAGCTATGTTCGGAGTTACCCTATTCGATCAAATCAGGAATGAGGAGATCCGTAGGAGAACAAAGGTAACCGACATAGCTCACCTAATCGCTAAACTTTAGTGACAGTGGGCAGGGTGTATGGCTCGTAGAACGGATGACCGTTGGGGTAGTAAAGTTCTCGAGTGAGTCCACAAGGTCCACACGGTCCACAAGGTCGCGGGAAGCCGCTGGATGCGGCCAACGCAAGACCGGTCATGAGGGAGGCCATTGTCCATCAGTGGATGATGATGATGAATCCTAAGTGATTAGATAAGACCAATAGATATTTTTTAATCTTACTTTCACTGTTCGAACTTCTGATCGGAGTTGGTCCATTAATCCACCAAAAGGTAAAGAAAACAAAGTAAGATAAGATATTTTCACAGATGCACGAAACGTGGTTTACTGAAGACCTTCAATCTTCATGCTGATAATATTTGCAAGATTTGTAAAAAAATAATGTAACGAAGAAGTTACAATAATACGACATCAGGCATCACTAGAATCAATAAAATCTCTGACTCACTTTTACTCGCGTTAGCAAATTTAATCTATGGAGGAACAAAAAGAAGGACCACCTGGTAGTAGATGCACATAGGCTTACCAAATTAGAGAGATCGGCGTACGTGATCGGCCCCGTCGTCTACAATCGTTTGCCGGAATCTATTAAGAGTGCAGCGTCTACACCTGCCTTTAAATATAAATTAAGAAAGTGGCTCCAGGAGCAATTATTTTATAGTTACCAAGATTTCTTTAATAATTCTATTGAGAACGTACCTGGAAAAGAAGAGTGGGTTTCCTTAATATACTAATGTATTTTTTATTATTATTACTCTTGATTTTTGACTTATAACCAGTGTTATAAATAAATATTTTATTTCATTTCACAAAGATATGAATTAAGGAATCGACAATAATTCCGTCACAAAAAGTTAGAGCAGACCACGAAATATTGGCAATTTGTTACCGAATCAGACTATACAAACAACTGGATGGCAACGGTAGCAATCATGCAAATTCCTTGCTGGGTTTCCATTGCAAATGTGGTGGGTATGACGGACAGACAAAGGGACAAATTGATATAGATAATTATGGTGTACTGCTTGATGTTGACGGAGATACTCGTGATATTTTGAATATTAATGAGCGGGGTTGTTCATAGTATTTCCTAGTAGTCTGTGGTTGTTAACGTGTTGGTTTTTAGGGTTCCGTACATAAAATGAAAAAAACGGAATTATTGGATCTCTCGTGCGTCAGTCTGTCTGTCCGTCCGTCTGTTACAGCCAATTTTCTCCGAATCTATTGGACCAAATCAGGTAAAATTTGGTAGGATGGTGTAATTCTATGACCCAAACACAGATGAGCAAAGTGAATATTTTTTTTTTAAATAAGGGTCATTTTCAGGGGACTAATTAGGAAATTAAAAAAGTTTTGCAAACCTTACTGTGTCTTATATCAAATGAAAAGGCTTGTTATGAGGATCTCAAATATATTTTGTTGTTATTGTAAAATAAACAGTTTTTATTTTATTCATGAAAGAAGACGAATTATCTATTTTTATCTGTCTAAAATTGACGATGGGCCCTGATCTCTAAAACTACTGAGCCGAAAATTTTGAAAAAAATACAAAATATATTTCATTGCTTGTAGATTACAGGAAAACCTATAAGAATTCTATCAATGGAAATACAGGGGTAAACTCAATATAATACATTCACTTACGGAAAACAGTTCACTAAAACACTACTAGATAGCGCTAGTAGTAGGTGGTGGTTAACTCGCGTCGTACTTAAATTTTCGTTTCTCATTTAATATAACATAATTATTATCATTATAAGGAATAGCACTGTACCTTTAGGTGGTTTTTGTCAATGAATATTATCTTATCTTACCTTATTGTACGGAACCTTCTCCATGCGAGTTTTACTCGCACTATGCCGGTTTTTTTATTTAAGATGTCACCATATGCAAAGAAAACACTCTACAGAGAAACCACAAAGTTGTTGAATAATACCGAAGGCAAAAGAAAATATTAATTCTTTAAATGCAGTTCGGGCTTCTTTGCGCAATTTCGAGTTTTTAATAGTTTTCAAAAAAACCAAAAACCTTTAGGTACAAGGTTTAATTTGAAATACATTTTAATTATTTCGTATTCTTAGCAAACCCTTTTATTTGATACCCATATCATAAGAGTGCATAAAAAAAACTGGTCCACCATCTTTGGAAGTCCGTCAATCACTGAAAGTAACCATGCATGCATTGTTCTCCAAACTAACGTGTATGCAAAATTTCAACTCAATCGGAAACCGGGAAGTCGTTCAAATTTCAACTCAATTGGAAACCGGGAAGTGGTTCAAATTTCAACTCAATCGGAAACCGGGGAGTGGTTAAAATTTCAACTCAATCGGAAACCGGGGAGTGGTTCAAATTTCAACTCAATCGGAAACTGGGGAGTATCACACCGGATATGTAGGAGCCAGCTTCTCTGGCGTCCCGAGTGGGGATCGAACCGCCAGCAGCAAAGGCCGCGCGAGGTGAGCGTGCCTACAGCTTCGGGACCTACCTGGACAGTAGGTAGTGGTTCTCTTCGACGAGGCACTCGCCTTGCAGAGTACCGGGACAAGCATCTTGGCGGCAAGACCTACCGTAACTGGTCCTTGTCTTCACCTTATGGTTTTGGCAGGAATAGCGGCCCTCACTGTATGCCCAAGGATAGGAAAGTGGGGACACTATATCATAAACTTGGTAGTTTTAGCGTATCTGGAAGATATACGAGAGGGAATGACCGAAACAAAGGATGTTTCACGTCAGTGGAAAAAAATGTAATTTACGAAACTGGGAAAAGACTGGAACAACCTAAGGGAGTAATTTCAATAATGAACGTGAGATATAGTTTGACACCATTAACGACATCCTTCTGGCAAAAACATGATACGTCGGCATTATTTGGGTGCACCTGCATGTAAGATGACATGACAAGGTAATTTTGAATTAATTAAATTTTATATGACATTATTATTATTTAATCCGTGTTGTTTGTTATTTGATTTGTTTTTAACTCTTATTTATATTTTAACTTATTATTATGTTTTATTTATTATGGTCTGTATAAATGTATTTTATTGACTATGGGGCTAGTACCTGAGAATAAATGATTTCATTTCATTTCATTACGGTAAAGAGAGAGAGTACAATAATTAATAGCCACCGGCTGCGCAGACTCTTCCGAGTGGAAATATATTCTTATTTGACCTTTTACTCTCACGCTACTTTGTAATGAGGTCTGGCTCTACTTTGTCAGTTTCGTTGGAATTACAAAGGAAACTAGAAATGACTTGGTTTGCGGGGCCAACAAAAGACCTTTAAATACTGGCATCACAAACTGTGAATTTTGAGGAGTTTTAATGTTGGTACTAGGAAAGTAAACAAATATCATTATCAAGTATTAAGTACACATAGAACACTTGAGTGGGTGAAGTCAGTGGGTGCACGGGTCGCGAGCGAGTTATTCTGCAGATAAAATTACTTATTATATTACTTACTATTCAAATTGATTACAAGGAAGGTTTGTAGAATTAAATTCCAACATACAGCACTTCGAGTGTAATAATTGGTAAAGTATAATTATGAGAATCGGTGGCGTAAGAGCTAAAAAAAGGGGAAAAAATCACGGAGTCTAGGCTGAGATGGTACGGTCATATACAGCGAAGACAAGACGACCATGTCGTGAAGAAATGCCTTTCCATGGCTACAAAGGAGAGAGGGAGGGGAAGGCCCCCAACTACGTGGATGGCGAATGTCCGCAAGGACATGAAGCAGTTGGGGCTTTCAGATGACGAATCATACCAGCGGAATGAGTGGCGCCTCAGCACCAGGAAAGCCGACCCCACGTAACGGGAAAAGGCGAGGCCAAAGAAGAAGAAGAAGGTGGCGTAAGCGCTATTACTGCTACCTCCTGTCCGAGAGGTCGTGGTTTGAATCCTGCCACGTACAAGCATATTTTCGAATTTCGATTTCATATTACGTTTATCCGTCGCAAGAGCATCGTGACGGCACACCCCGGACACTGCATACAACGGTCGTGAAATGACATTTCTAAAAACAAATAACGAAGTAAACAAAATTACGCTGAAATCCTAAACTATAACCAATCTGTATCAATCTGGGTGACGCCCCTCGTCTGAATCAAGAGAGCGGTAGGGAGTGTCCATACTGTATGTGAGTACTAATATATATATACCTAAGTAACGGTGAAGGAAGACATCGTGAGGAAACCTGCACACGCCTGCGAAGAAACTCAAAGGTTTTGTGTGAAGTCGTTCAACCTGCACTGGGCCCGCGTGGTCAATTAAGGCCCGATCGCCCTAATTAATTAGTTACAAGGAAATGTTGTAGTATTAAACTGATTGTTTCTGTTTGTTCTGCCATTAAGTTCATCGATTGCAGTGTATCTTAACACAGAAATCGATGTACGTAATGATAATTACGACAAACAGTAAACAGTGTCCACTACGATACGATACTATGAGTAAAAAAAAAAGTTTGTGATACATATGGTCAACCATTTCAAGCAATGGTCAATTAAATATATCGGCACGACATACGAGCATTTCCCTTTGTTTACAGATACGCAACCACCTCCGTAGCTCAGAGGCAAAGTTCACTGGCTTTACACAGGAGGTCGCGGGTTCGATTCCCGGCGGGGTCAATTGTAAGACCCTTTGTACCCTTTCACCAACCAAACCGAGTTAGACTCCGTCGGGAATCGAACCCACGAGCTCCTGATGTGAAGCTAATGGACTTAACCACTACGCCACGGATGTGGTTATTTTTTGTTTCGCTTGCTTTATTTACGAATTTATTGTCTCACTTTATGGCCAAACAATGCCGCTGTGTCAAAGTTGTCATTGTTATTTTATGAACAGAATAAGCCAAAGTGCTCCAAACGAAATGTCTTTATGAATTTGTTATCCGACACTAATCTATTTACGACGTCACTTAGACCGTCCACTGATGAAATTTTAAGTGCGGCCGAATCAAGTGCCTTCCCCGCTTCCAAGGATGAATTTAAATAAGCTTTCATCAAAGTTGACTTGAGAATTGCATAAATATTATTTTTTCGCAGACAAAGAGCAAGGCTGATGGATATGGATTAGCCGAAAGCTTTGCGTCTAAATCTAAAGAAATCTACCATTAGCAAAATTAAAAATGTCACTGCGTTAATATTGTTCGCATTATTAAGGAAATATAAATATTAATAAAAAAAAAAAATTCAGATAATTGCGAGTCTCTGTTTGCCGCCATTTCAGGATTAAAGGATTTATTATTAATAAGTTAAGAATCTTAATATCTACAGGATTTTTAATACTTTTATACCATTTCTAATAACAGAAGCCGATTGAAATTTTAAAATTAAAGCTCGTTACAATTATTTAGCTTTTTCCTAATTTTTATGGTTTCGCAGCCGAAAAGGAAAAAAGGAACTTTTTACTTCGTTGGTTCGTTTGTCTATCTGTCCGCAAGACCCATATTCTCAGAAACGCGGGGAGTTATCAAACTTAAATTAATATCAAATATTGTGGTCTACGGACCCTTGCAGCTGTAAAAAAAAATACGGTCATTTACGTCGCATATTTTGACGCTCGAGATTAAATCAAAACCTTTAGACCTGTGGGACCTACAATCAAGAAATATGGCAAGAAGCAAGGTCTTACAGCACTTTTTTTTTTCTTTTTTTAACCACAATTGGTAAACCTTGACAACATTTCACCTGGTGGTAAGTAATAAAGAAAAACCCAAAATTGTTAATTTACAGTTATGACACATAAAAAAAATTAGTTTTTACTAATTTGCATTTGCAGTTAGAAAATTGACAGTGACGTATTTCTATGTATAGGAGAAATTACAGAACTACAAAGTTAAGTCCGATGTTATGTAGGTACATACCTATTACTATACATATTATATTATTTGCGCTGCGTTGATTGATGCCAGTCGTTCCCCGCCCTTGGGGGAGGCCTTTGTCCAGCAGTTAAAGTTTTTCGGCTGACATGATGTTCCCCGCCCTCGTCTCGCTATACATTTAGAGAGAGAGAGTGTTCCGGCATGAAGATAAGATAGCCAGTTCCCCATTGCGATGGGGAATCTTGGTAAGCCCGCTTCCATCTTCGGCAACTCCGTCACTTACCACCAGGTGAGATGTTGTCAAGAGTTTACCAACTTGAATAAAAAAAAAGAGAGATAGAGAGATACACTTAACGCTAAACTATAACCTTTCTTTCTATATAACAATTTATTTTCGTGAACTGCAAACTTAATTTTCTTATCTCCACGCAACCTTCAACTAGCCAACAGCGGCGCACGTCCCGTCCGCACATAGTGACCCCGACGTGACACTCGTTAATGTTTGTAGGGTTTCGATACCAAAGGTGGTTTGGTACGGAACCCTCAGTGCGCGTTTCCGACTCGTACTTGGCCGGTTTTTCCCTTTGAAAACACTTTTTTTCACATTTCCATGTCAACGGTTTAAGTAATTTATTTTGCCCTGTGAAATGTTATATTTTATGAAATTTGTAGTTCCGTAGGTATATGAGTTAGATATACGTCTTATAAACCCTACTGCATATAAACTTAACCCCTGTTTTTTTTGACAATCAGATAAAAATGTATACTATATCACTGTTATCCGTTGCGCGAAAAAAAAGCGTCGGTGGCTCAACCGGTAACAACTCGGTCCATCTAACCAGAGGTGCCGGGTTCAAATCTGGACGGCCAATGTACCAATGAGTTTTTCAAAAACTTACGTACATACTTACCGATTGCTTTAACGGTGAAGGAAAACATCGTGAGAAAACCTGCACACGACTGCGAAGAAACTCGAAGGTTGTGTGTGAAGTCGACCAACCCGCACTGGGCCCGCGTGATCGACTAAGGCCTAATCGCCCTTATTCAGGGTAGGCTCGAGCCCCTCGGTGGGGACGTATATGAGCTGTAATGATGATAATGATGATATCACTGACGGGATTAAGACGAATCAAACGACACCTGGCACTCAAAAACCCATCAAGCCGGCTACAGAGGGCGCCTAGGAAATAAATAACCTCTTTTTTTCGCTAGTCGGGTTAAAACGTATCCTATATCACTCACGGGATCGAGACAAGTCTAGCAACACCTCACACTCTAAAACTGATTAATTAATTAATCTTTACAGGGCGTGCCAAAGAAATATATACATACGTACATATACTCGAAAAACATAACCCCCCTTCTGGCGCAGTCGGGTAATAAACATTTGTATATATGTTTCCACGACGACTGGTCCTGCGCTGCCCGCATCCATCGGCTTCCCGCGATCTTCACCAGGTCGTCGGTCCACCGCGTGGACCTTTTCCGGTGCGCGGTCGCCACTCGAGAACTTTACTGCCCCATCGGCCATCTGTTCTACGAGCTATGTGCCCTGCCCACTGCCACATCAAATAAACACACATAAACAGGACCGGTCGTCGTGGAAATCCTTGGAGGAGGCCTTTGCCCAGCAGTGGACGATTTTTGGCTGATATGATGATGATATATGTTTGTTTCTTGAAAATATTTTTTTTTACTTTATCAAATGTAAAGATGTAAACTATTAATGGTCTTCTCTTTGTTTCAGGTGCAAAAACTGTGAAAATTATGAAAATTGTAGTCCCAGAAATAATACAGTACGGCGTCCAAGACGCTGTTATTTTAGACTGTGAATATACTGTCGGAAACGACACGTCCGGACTAGTGGTGAAGTGGTTCTTTAGAAATAAGGCGAGGCCAGTGTATCAGTGGATAGTGAATCAAAAGCCTCAGGACTTGGGCATCTTGAGAGGCCGCGTGGACCTTACCTACCGGGCCTCCAGTGATCCTCTCAAAATGCACAGAGCGTTGAGGATAGTCAAACCGAATACAGACATATCTGGTGATTACACGTGTGTGGTGTCCACCTTTATGGAGGAGGACTCCAGAACAAAGCAGATGATCGTTTTTGGTATGTGTTTTATTATTTTATTTTAAACTAGCTGTTGCCCGCTACTTCATACGCATAGACTACTGAACATGATCGTCATATCAGTCGATAGACGTCCACTACTGGGTTAGTACTAATATATATACTTTTCTGCTGGACAAAGGCCTCCCCCGAGGATTGCTACGACGACCGGTCCTGCGCTGCTCGCATCCAACGGCTTCCATCGACCTTCACCAGCTCGTCGGTCCACTTTGTGGGAGGGCTTCCTACACAAGGTCTTCCGGTGCACGGTCGCCACTCGAGAACTTTACTGCCCCAAATTTCAGGAAAGCATAGCTAGCTTCATCGCCCTTTGGATGACCTTGATTTGAACATGATAAATTGTGAAAAAAAACACATGAAATGAATCATTTTAGTTCCTAAATCAGCAAAAAAAAGCAGTTGATTGTCATTGCGAAACAGACGCTCACAGGAAACGCTGAAACGTTAAATATAAAACAAGACTTTTTCGTGATGAGAAGGATGCTGGATCAAATTAAACAAAAACAACGAACTATCAACTAACAAAAATTAAATAAAGAGTTTATAAACAAACAAACACACTACCGTGCCAAATTTCAGCTTTCTCAAAGGTAAAACGAAACTGTGATGGTTTCTAGTTTAATTTAATGAAAGTATTACGAACTCGTGCCCCTCGATTAGTCTCTGAGCTAAGCCACGGACAGACAGACGAACAGACATGGCGAAACTATAAGGGTCCCTTGTTGACTGCGGAACCCTAAAAAATTAGTGGGTGAGGTCAGAAAAGGAATACGAAGTTGGCGTGGATACAAGCAAAACATTCTAAACATAACATAATAACAAAAACATTAAAAAATAATAATATAAAAAAAATAAGTGTGTGGTTTTATGAAACCACGGTAAAAGTGAAACTTTACAGAGGACGAAACGATCATGGCTGCTCTCACTACGGTACAGAGGACGAAACGATCATACCGACAGACAAAAGCGACCGTCACGCGAAATGCAACACACAGACGAAAAAAATTTTGACGATGTAATAAAAGTTTCACTTTGATAAGGTTTCCGAAAAACATGAAAATTAAGCCTGATGATCCCATTTAAACCTAAAATTTATTGATCACATTGTTCTAACAGTGCTCAAGAAAATCCCTGATAATGGAATAAGGCACCCTGACCTCACTAGTGAGTAGTGAGTCACTACGCATAACCTAAACCTATGTTTATCGTAGACAGTTGATTTTATTACAGAATATGTATTTCTATTGCTTCTATAACAAAAAATTAGAAAAAAGTGAAAAAAATTGTTTGTAATGTAAATAGGTATCATTTTCATTATACTATGTAGTTGTGTCGAGAGGTTTGTTGGTACGGAACACTCAGAGTGCTAGTCCGACTCGCACTTGGCCGTTTAAAAAAAAAAAATTATATTCACAATTGGTAAGCCCTTGGCATCATCTCACCTGATGGTAAGCCCGCTTTCATCTTCGGCAACATCGTCACTTACCACCTGGTGAGTTGTTGTCAAGAAGGGTTTACCAATTGTAAAAAAAAGTCCTAACATTGTCCCAAACTGTATTGCGGCAGACACTATCACTGCAGCTGGTTCATATCTGGCAAAGGAAACGTTTACAGAAACGCAGTTTACCGAACTATGAAATTCAGCGTAGGTATTGTGATGATTGACATAGCCAGTGATGTTTTATCGCTATCAAGCACAAACAACGATTGGATTGTCAAAGCAATACAAATAATCAATTTTTCATTGAATCGCTGCCACCATGAAATTTGGCTAACTGTGTACCTTTACCTGAAAAGCGACGAAGAGTCGTCATTTCCTTTAAGTAATTTTTACAAATTATACCATTTTAAAATCCCAGTTAAATGGACAAGTTTTAAAGATAATTGTACAATTTCAACTCCGTAATATTTTTTTCACTACAGCTGATTAATCTCAGAACAAAGTAATTAGACAATTAAAAAAATTAAAAAATAAGTAAGTACTGTAATTTCCACGTAGCCACATTTATTTTAAGAAATGTTGTTTGCCAGTTGGTACTAACTTAAACACACAAACTACCCAAAAAAGACGATCTCACAAAACGTAAGTAATATGGCACTAATAACCTTAAAACTGACAAAAAGTAATAAATGTTTTTTCAAGATTTCAAAAAAAAAATCGATAACTCAAAAATTATCGAACTTTGACCTAATTTTTTTAGGCTTATTTGAGAGCTCGTAGGTCAAGTTATTTCCCGTTTGCGCTTTTCACGCCTATTACAGGACATCCTGTATATTATACCATGACAGACCGTGTCTCGCAGCGGTACAACCAGTTGATCGATTGTCTGAAAATCATTTAACGCTACCGCGCTTCCAAAAGCGCGCCCGTGCCACTTTGAAGTTGCCGATTTTTAGCCAGCTCGAGTCGCCTCGAGGCACTGCCTTCACACCGCGCGTGGAGCGAGCGAACGCGGCGCGACTCGTGATATCACGCGCCGTGAGAAGCCAACATTTCATACTAACCACGTGCATCACGCTTGCCATATTTCTTTCCTCCTTACTCTTATTTACCATAACCTTTGACCAAATTTATAGAATCCTAATAAAAGCATGTTTGCAGTCCCGGAGACGAACTTCCGGTTGCTCCAGAACAAGACAGAAGACGATCGGGTGAACGTCATCTGCGCGGCGGAGGGAGCCTTCCCGGCGCCGAACCTCACACTCGCCACTCCAGAACGGTAGGTTTTTAATTTTAGAGTTTTTACTAACATTTGTTAGCTCTGTGGCAACATCTTACATGTTAGTAATTGATGATGGCACGAAGATAAAAGCGGACTTTTCGACAACCCCCAAAAGTATTCGTTGATCGGATGGGAGACTACCCGGCGCCGAACCGCAGACTCGTCACTCCAGAACGGTATGTTTTTACTTTAAGTCCTTTTACAAACATCTGTTAGCCCTGTGGCAATATCTTACATGTTAGTAATTGATGATGGCAC